>CM077237.1:30469794-30847294 GCA_039654775.1 Spinibarbus caldwelli
CCAATGTTCAAAGCATGTATATTTAGCATGCACTGCATGATTAGAACATCTACAGAATGTTGTCTAACATACACTATATACTAATACCAGGAACATTTACCCAATGTTCAAATCAGGAATATGTAGTATGCACTGCATGTTTGGAACACTTACACAGAACATTTAAAGTATGTTTGTTTAACATGCACTATATACTAAAAGCATTCATGTCTCATTAGTATACACTAAATGTTCCGTAAATATTCCTAGCATGCAGCATATACTAGGAACATGTAACCAATGCTCAAATCAGGATTCATTAGTATACAATGCATTACAGGAAAATTTATGGAATATTCAAGAAATGTTTATTTAGCACACATGACATATATACTAGAAACATTTAGGCAATTATCAAAGCACGTCTCTTTAGTATGAAATGCATGCTAGGAATATTTAGACAGAATATTCAAAGAATGCTTAGCATGCACTAGAAATGTTTAGCCAATTTTCAGTGCCTATCTCTAATATGCACTGCAGTATATACTAGGAAAATTCTGCCAAGGTGCAAAACATGTCTCTTTAGTGTGCACTGCATGTTTGGAACATTTACACAGAACATTCAAAGAATATTTATTTCACATGCACTGCATACTAGAAACATTTAGCCAATGTTCAAATCAAGATTGTTTAGTATGCACTATATTCTAGACATATTTAGCCAATGTTCAAGGCATGTATTTTTAGTATGCACTGCATGCTAGGAACATTTACACACAACATTGAAAGAATGTTTGTTTAGCATGCACTTTATATTAGAATCGTTTATATAATGTTCAAAACAAGTATTTTTACTATGCACTGCATTTTTGGAACACAGCATTCAAAGAGTATTTATTTAACACGCAGTATATACAAGGAACATTTAGCCAATGTTCAGCACATGTCTTTTTAGTATGCACTGCGTGCAAAGAACATTTACAGAAAATAAAAAGAATGTTTGTCTATTGTGCACTACAGTATGTACTAGCAACATTTAGCCAATGTTCAAATCAGGATTCTTTCATTACAGGACCATTCACGAAACATTCAAAGAATGTTTGTTTAGTATGCAGTATATACTAAAACATTTAGCCAATGTCCAACTTTAGTATACTTTAGTATGCACTGCATGCTTAGAACTTTTACAGAAAATTCAAACGATATTTGTTTAAAGTGCACAGTATACTAGAAACATGTAGCCAATGTCCAAGCATGTCTCTTTAGTATGCATTGCATGCTAGGAACATTTACGAAACATCCAAAGAATGTTTTTAGTGTGCACTACAGTATATACTAGCAACATTTAGCCTAGGGCTGTGCAATTAATCGAAATTCAGTTTCGATTTCGGCCTCCAACGATTATGAAATTACAGAAATCGATGTAAAATGATTATTGCGCCCCATACCGCCCCCTTTCCAGCAGTGCGCTTTCACTCCCCCATAAAAGCCCAATTTCACGTGCAAATCAGTAAAATCATGTAACGAGACACTTGCAAAATGAGACGTGCTTGATTTATTAAAGTTGATTAGATTTATTCATGTTTTTAAAAGCGTGAAAGAGAACTTGCGCTGTTCCTCAGGAGGATTTCTGTGGATGCGCTCAGAGACGGAAAAGAACACGGACATGTAGCCTAAAGGGGCGGTCACACTGGACTTTTCGTTCCATTGACTTCCATTCATACGCATGTGAATGCGTCAGACCGGAAACGCAAGCCTGTACGAAAAGTTTTGCATTTCTTTGCGTTCCAAAGTTCAAACTTGGTGAACTCTGGCCTGCGAATTTGCATCGTGATACCGTGTGACCAATGGCAGATCGATACGTCACAGCATGACCTTCTATCTGAATTAAAAGAACAAATTTAAAACTGCAGCGCTGCAGGAAAGTAGAGTAGATTGTATGTTTTGTGTTGAATTTAAGTTTTTGAAAAAACACTGCACAGCGTGACGTCATATCACGACCGTTGCAGCATAAGAAACGATTTCGCATGCTCAAAGTCTAGTGTGACCGCGCCTTAAGTCATCTTTAACTGCTTCAACTGCTTAAAACAAAGATATAACCTTGATCACGCAAGCAGACAGAATACGAAAGACAAAGTCACAGCTGGGAAGCACTCACCATATGGCCAAGACTGCTGGCTATTACTCACTATAGGGAATAACAGGCAACCCACTTTCACAAACATCCCGGCACAATACAAATGCATTACCTTCATGCTCATTTTTAGGTTCAAAACACCAAACCTGCCATTAAAGCTCTCAGCGAGCCGGGAGATGAGGTGCTCAGAACTCTTGAAAGGAGAAACTCGTGAAGCGTTTGGCCTTGACAATGAATATTACACATCCTGAAAACATGGATAGATGACTCTGCCGTTCAGGATATTTTCAACCTTTTGCTCTCGATGTTTATTGCGCCGATTTTGCTTGTGTCACATTCCCAGTCGAGGAGTCATACCTGAATGATAAGCATGCAGTGACATTTCCATGGTTGGAGCGGGAATGAAGTGTAGACGTGTGATTTTATATGGTTATGGAAATTCTGGCACTTTCTTTCATTTGTGACACGGGTCCTCTTATAAAACAGACAGATCTATGAATACTGAACGATACAGTCTCTGTGGTTCTAATCTCTCTGTTGGAAAGAGCATGAGTTTGGGGGCGGGACTATGTGATTGGCTGACCAATGGCACACAGACACCTGTTTGAAACAACCATTATTTTGCAATTTCATTTCATTCAATAAAAATGTATCCAAAAACACTTCAGCTTTATAAAGTGAAACTAAGATGATCCAAAGAATCTAAAACGCAACATATGCTGGTGACCAGCTGTATTGTGGTCTCATTTACACAATATATGCATGATCATATCAAATCATGTTAAAAGTATGGAAACCTGTATCAGCCAAGAAATAATAAAATAAAAAAGTAATTGTAACTTAATTTCACCATTCTGACTTTATATCTTGCAATTCCGAGAAATAAACTTAATTTTCTTCTCAGAATTATGAAAGTTAAGATATAAACTAAGATATAAACTTGCAATTGCAAGAAAAAAAAAAAAAGGAAAAAAAAGACATTTGTGAGATAAAAAAATTGCAATCACCTTATTTATTTATTTTTTAGTTTTTCTCTTAATATTATTTTACTTCTTTTTTTTTTAACTATTTATACTAATACCATTTATACATTTTTTTTTACAATTAGCAAGCAAAATATAAATGAAGCAGTTGCTCTTTTTATATAGGTTAAAACACCTGGATTATCCAAATAAAATCCAAGATGCTTTTCGATTAAAATATTGTCCAAGCAAGATAATTTCTTCCATGCATGTGAAGTGACATCAGTAACTAAACAGATTTCCCAGCATGCAGAGCAGGATCAGTTAAAATATCACTGTAATCAGATTAAATCTGAACGCCGGTGCTTTTAAATGCTGCTCTCTTACCAGTACCTGTTTGCTTCATTCACTTATGAGTGTTTCCCATCATGCAGCAACAGCCACGAGACCAAATTCATGATGAAAGCAGGATAATTGAGCTAATCAATCACAATGATGAGAAGGCAGGAGGTGGCGGAACTGACAAAGTGGTGCCACAATAACAATCTGCTGCTGATTGTCAACAAAACGAATGAGCGCACACAAGATTCGAGATGACAGACCTGCTCACTTTAGCATTATGAGCTCAAGTTATATCACAAAGCAATAAGCCATGAGAGGTTGTGCAACAGTGATTTTACTGCAAATAAAATGGGTGTGGATGCTAATACATATATTGACTGACCATCTTGTGAATATCATCATCTTTATGCTGTATTCTAGTAGTCATTATCAAAATAACTGACAATATTCTGTGAATAAGTTTTGCTTACATAATGTGTAAATAAGTAGTCAGCAGAAGTAGCAAACAAAGACTATTTTATACAAAGTCAATACAAAGACCTTTAAATGTGCTGTATTTTGCTGTCATACCTCTGAGAAATCGGTGAAACTTTTTGCTACAGCATTAACTCTCTGATTAGCATGAAATGATGTTTAAGGAAGCATGAGATTATTGGCTGGTGTTTAAAAATGTAATTTGTGATTAATTCAGCTGACACACCTCCGGTGGATCCAGACAACAAATGCTTTCCAACTAAATTTAGCCCTCTAGATTCTGTAGAGGCACTCCAGCCGTGTGCTACACTGTGACTGTGAGGTCTGCACAGCAAACAGTACTAACTAGATTAGAAAAAAAAAATGATTAGAATGTTTATTAAGTTGCTACATGGTTGCCAGGCCATTGCTAGGCGGTTACTAAGGTGTTCTGAGTGATTGCCAGGGTTCTACTGTTGCTAAAGCAATCTGAGTGGCTGCTAGTGTGTCCTAAGCAACTGTTACTAAGCTGCTATGCATTGCTAAGGTGCTCTGAATGTTTGCATTGGTATTGCTATACAGTACAGTTGCTTTTATTATGTTATGTTTCTGGTCTCAGAACCCTCCTTCAGTGTAAGTCTGCTGGAATTATACGCCCGTTTGTCATCAGTCAGGTGAAATCACTAAAAAAGAACACCTGTAAGGTATCATTCATACAAGTTTAATACTTAGGGTTAGTGATTTGAACTAAACTAAAGCCCAAAGTATACTTTGGCCGTCCATGTTCTGCATCGGTCCACACACTGTCTGCGAAGTGAATGCTGAACGAGTCCACTAGGTGGTACCAAGTGTGCCGCACATGTCCTGAAAATTGAAGCCAAAATATTTTGATCGCCATCTGGTGGCTGGCTGCAATATAGGTCGTAAACCCCGCCCTTTCCATGTAAACAAATGAGACATGAGGCAAACTAAAAAAAATTAAAATCAATTTACACTTCAAACAAATTTTTGCCAAATATGTCTTCCATCATTTTAGTTAGTTATTATCATGCTGATGTTTGTTCAAGTGCTCGTTTTTTTATGTTCAAGTTTATTTTTAATTAGATATTTGATGCTATAAAAACAAGGCGTGTTGTCATGATTGTGTGCTTGCGATTGGGCCTGCGGGAGTTTGGGCAGGACTTTGATACCACGACTCCAGCTCATGATCAATACTGTGCAGACTTGAACTCGAAATGAATCACTACTGCGCAGACTTGGGCTCCAAATGAATCACTTACTGCACAGACTTGGGCACCAAATAACTCAGGCTCCAAATCAATCACTACTTCACAGACTTGGGCTCCAGATGAATCACTAGTGCACAGACCCAGGCTGTAAATGAATCACTACTGCACAACCTCAGGCTCCAAATGAATCACTTCTGCATAGACTCAAGCTCCAAATGAATCACTACTGCACAGACTCAGGCTCCAAATGCATCACTACTGCGCTGAATTGGGCTCCAAAAAAAATCACTACTGCACAGACTCAGGCTCCAAATGAATCACTACTGTGCAGATTCGGGCTCCAAATGCATCACTACTGCGCAGACTCGGGCTCCACATGAATCACTACTGCACAGAGGCAGGATCCAGATGAATCACTATTGCACAAACTCAGGCTCCAAATGAATCACTTCTGCGCTGACTCAGGCTCCAAAAGCATCACTACTGCGCTGAATTGGGCTCCAAACAAATCACTACTGTGCAGACTCGGGCTCCACATGAATCACTATTGCACAGACTCAGGCTCCAGATGAATCACTACTGCACAAAATCAGGCTCCAAATGAATCACTTCTGCGCAGACTCAGGCTCCAAATGAATCACGTCTGCGCAGTCTCAGGCTCCAAATGAATCACTACTGCGCAGACTCAGGCTCCAAATGCATCACTACTGCGCTGAATTGGGCTCCAAACAAATCACTACTGTGCAGACTCAGGCTACACATGAATCACTACTGCACAGACTCAGGCTCCAAATGAATCACTTCTGCGCAGATTCAGGCTCCAAATGAATCACTACTGCGCAGACTCAGGCTCCAAATGAATCACTTCTGTGCAGACTCAGGCTCCAGATGAATCACTACTGCGCAGAATCAGGCTCCAAATGAATCACTTCTGCGCTGAATTGGGTTCCAAACAAATCACTATTGTGCAGACTCCGGCTACACATGAATCACTACGGCACAGACTCAGGCTCCAAATGAATCACTTCTGCGCAGATTCAGGCTCCAAATTAATCACTACTGCGCAGACTCAGGCTCAAAATGAATCACTTCTGCGCAGACTCAGGCTCCAAATTAATCACTACTGCGCAGACTTGGGCTCCAGATGAAGTCATTGGTGCAAGATGACAGCGGCCATATCTGGGATATGTTGGCTTCGCTTTTCTATAGTGGAAGGAATTGGATATGTGTTGTCCATCTTTTCTTTTTTTTTGTTTTTTTTTTACAGTCTATGGGTGCTACAGTTCATGTGTTGAACGCGTTCCTCCACGCTCATCCGCAGTAGAGTGTACTTTGAAAGCTGTGTGGACATGCCTGTGTGCGAAACAATGCAGAATGCAAACAAAAAAACAAAAGTATACCTGGGCCTTAACCCTTTGTGTGAGCAATAGTAATAATGTTATATGTCTTAGCTAATACCACTAATTAATACTATTGGTTTTTATTTAATAGTTTTCCTGGATCATTTTAAGAGCAGACAAGTGTCAATGGCTTTTGTCTTTCACTCCATTCTGTTATCAATATAAAACTCTTTCTCAAACGCACACAAACACAAATGAAAGTCCCCCGCCCTCTCCAGCACTCGCCGATAGTGGCACATGTATAATTGCATTGTGCAACAGTGCGCACCTTAGAGGAAATAATTACCACCATAAAAAGAGCAATTACTAACCTGGCAGAGAGCAGCCGTGGATTTTAATGCATCTGCTCGTTGACGGCAGCTCATACAAATCTGTTTGTTTATTTGTCTGAGTTACAGCATTGACAGACATGAAAAAATAAAAAACCTTCAAGTCACGCCAAACAGATGCACCGAATCAAACCAAATGTTTCAAGATGTGCAATGAAGGCACTTCTCACTCCACGTTTCGCTCGTGCTCATAAGGATTTTATTCCAGCGTCAAAAATAGAACTCGTGCACAATGGGAACTATCCATTTTCGATTGAGTCGAGGTCGTTCAATTCATCTCACTGTACTAAAGCTTCTACAAATTGGAAGTCATTGTCAGAGGGTAATTCGTTTTCATCTTAAAAACCCCGGCTCGTAATAAAGAATCATTTAAACGATATGAACGCACGACTGAATGGTTTCGGCAATTTGCATCACAAGCAGCGGCACGGGCCTCGGGTGCCGTGACACAAGCAAATGAAAAGATGCATTAAAGAGAGCACCGAGAGCTCCAGCGCCCGCATCCGGTCAACGACACCCGAGTGCCCCGAAAAAAAAAAGTGTCACGTTTTGGGGGGACGATTCTAGTAGATTCTCGCGG
Organism: Spinibarbus caldwelli; assembly: GCA_039654775.1. NCBI lineage: Eukaryota > Metazoa > Chordata > Actinopteri > Cypriniformes > Cyprinidae > Spinibarbus > Spinibarbus caldwelli. Next base: position 30,477,206 of record CM077237.1, read on the forward strand.
TCAGAAAATGAATCACAATCTGCTAGCTGTCGCCGTCTGAGGAAACGCTCATCAATCACAGTCCTCCTCGCATTATGATGGCTGGAATACGACTGTCTGTGATTCCAACTCTTTTGAGGGTGAAAAATTAAAAACTGATTGATTGTAAGAGGCGGTTTTTAAAGGTCATAGTTTGTAATATTCTCAGGGAGCATTAGCATGGTGTCGTCTTTCAGTCAGAATAACAATGGAGAGCCTGACATGCTTGGAGAAGAAGTGTTCATTTATTAGGTTCTGCTTAGGAAAATGAGCAGTACTTTTTCCAGCCTGCCAGTTAATAGCAGAAGGATGGATGGTTTTTTACTTGTCGGGGTGTTTATTATTGCTCATATTAGGGTTATCACGTGTTATTGCTAACCAATGTGCAGTGTTGCGAAGGTTAGTTTTGAAATGTAATAGTGTAACTTGTAATCTGTAACCTATTTAAAATATAATAAGTAGTGTAACTATTTCAATTACTTTATTAAAGCAATGTAACTGATTACATTTAATTACTTTTTGTTTACTTTTATAAATTTCTAACAAATGTTTTTAAATGTTAATCATTTTCAAACAAGGCAGGGTTAACCTTACAGTAGTAAAGGAAAGGAGGTGATTTGTGGCCAAGTATGGTAACCCATACTCGGAATTTGTGCTCTGCATTTAACTCATCCAAGTGCACACACACAGTAGTGAACACACACACACACCGTGAACACACAGAGCAGTGGGCAGCCAATGCTGCCGCGCCCAAGAAGCAGTTGGGGTTTCGGTGCCTTGCTCAAGGGTCTCACCTCAGTCGTGGTGTTGAGGGTGGAGAGAGCACTGGCCATTCACTCACCCCACCTACAATCCCTGCCGGACCGGAGACTCGGACCTGCAACCTTTGGGTTACAAGTCCGACTCTCTAACCATTAGGCCACGACTGCCCCTAATCAATACTAGTTGCTGTCAGATTTTCCTTCATCGCTTGAATGAAGATTCTAAAAATTAAATTTTAAAGCACTGGAATGCATTTTTATCTCTTGCCATGGTTGCAACTCTCAGACAGGTTGTATCCTAAAGCTTTCAGCGACAATGAGGATTGATATAATTGGCAGACATGGTGCACTGCAAATTCAAAGAAGTGAACCAATCAAAAGCATCAGAATATCATTGCTTTACTAAACGGCCTTTAAATGGCAGGAGGCACTGTGCACATCAAAAACAGGCAAAGAAACAAATTAATATTATTCAACATATCCTAGCTTTTCACAGAAAACTTTGAGATTTTGGAACTGTTAACATTTTCATAAGTAACTGTAATTACATATTTTTTCTCTAACAGATTACAGTTACATTTATTTTGGGTTACACTTTATTTTAAGGTATCCTTGTTACAGTGTAATTGTACATTTAAATACTGAGCAATATTAATTAACGACGTACTTACTATATGGTTACGGTTAGGATTAGGGTTTGGCTTAGGGTTACTTGCATGTAATTATGCATAATTTATTATTATTATTATAATAGTAAGTACATGTAACGTGTAACAAGGACACCTTAAAATAAAGTGTTACCAGACTTTAAAATGTGCAAAAAGAAAAAAAAAAAAAAATCCCACATACGTACGCTAGGACATATGGACATATTTAGAGACCAGAATATCATAAAGACTAGTAACCATCAATAACCCATACATACATACATACATATAAACAAATCTGGTCAAAATATATTGCAAATACATGCTAAATTTGTAACAGCAAAAATATATATATAATTTTTTCACAATATTTTTTTCAAAATATATTGTTAAAAACTGCAACTTTATGTAAATATTTTATAATCAATATCAGTGTGTATGTATTGTGTATTATATGGTCATTTTGACATTGGAGAAAAAGAGAGAAATCTAGTTTTAACTGTTCTTCTGGTATATGTTTCTTGCTCAGTATAATTTCATCTGTCTGGATCTGTTGGCTCTGTGTTCTCAGATCACTTTAAATTCACTGCAGCCGCCATCAAATCAAAGCAAACTCCAAAAAATGCCTTAGCACAAGCAACACTGTCAATGCAGATTATGCTGTTGATTGATGACTGTAAAATATGCTTACAAAATGTGTTACAGCCACGGTGTCAAAAAGAAAACTTGTGCTGTTGAAAGCACAGCTAGATGCAATGAACGCTCTCCCTTTTACAGGGCAACAGCCGTCAGTCACAGCATTCAGCATGGTGAACGCCACTGTAGTGTTGCCAATGAGACTGAACTTGATCTGGCATGACTACACTTGCTAACAGCAACATTTCAATATCATTTATTACCCTCAGCTGAGTAAGCACCGGGGCATTTATTTGCTTAGATTTACAGCACTGTATTAACATCAATTCCATTACCTTCACATTTAATCTTTATAAACAGTCTAAACTGATTTCTTACAACAAAATGTACAAAATCAAAATGTATTTTTTACTATGTAAAAATATACACTACTAAGCAGTGGTGTATTGTAACGAAGAAATAATACTTCGTTACAGTACTTAAGTATTTTTTGGGAGTATCTGTTCTTTACTTGAGTTTTTATATTTCAGCCAACTTTTACTTTTACTCCACTACATTTCCTAATTAAAATGTATACTTTTACTCCGATACATTTCCCCGAAGCATATTCGTTACTTACTACAAAATTGCAGGGTAGCAGGAAAGCAGGTTTGACGAATAAGTGGTCTAGTGCTTGCAAGTTAGACTCCTAAAAACACCTTTGCTCATGTGCAAACAAGTGCGTGCACAACCGCCGATGTTTCATTTTCTACTCAAGTCGAGTCTGGGGTGTGCGATATACATGAGCATCGTCTGCGATAATATGGTAAGTGTTGTTGTAATGATGTGCGATCTGACATTATAGAGTATATCACCAAATCACACGCAGAGAGTGCATGCACGTGATAGTCTATTAAAACTCAAAATGCAAGGCATTCTAAATTGTAGATGGCAAAAATGCTTCTGTATGCTTTATGTATAATTTAATATAGTTAACTTCATCTATATCACACAAAGGGTACCGTTTTTCTGCAGATATCAGCACGAACACATTTAATAATCATTTTATACAAGTTCAGAAAAAGCAATACGTGACTTACATTTTAGACATAACATTGCTTATTTTTGCTCAATTTTGCCAACGTAAATAGTTCCAAACAAAGATCACAGCACTGCTTTGCATCTCTAAGCAATGGTGTTTACTTATTGAATGAATCAGCTTTTTGAACGAATCTGTAGATAAAAATGATGCAGTGATTCACTCATTTACACAGTCAAATGCTTTGTTCCTGAATGAATCAGGCATTTGAATGAACTGGTTGAATCTCAATGACTCACTCACTAACAGTCATTTGCTGTCACCTACTGGCGGTTTTAATTTCTCATTTTGACTTTTTTTTTTATGTTTTAAATGATTTCAAACATCAGTATTCAACGTTTTATGTAACTGCAGTTTAAATGCATCCATGTCCCCTATGAGATACATAAACTGTGTAGATGCATCTAAATGGTATTTCAGATGCAGATTCAAGAAATGTTTTCTTATGTTGGAATGAAAGACACTAAGTACCGGATGAAGTGCTTCTTATTCTTACCCAAAAATACAAAATGGAAGAAAATGTTAAAAACAACACAATCTTGCTACTCAAGCTGTGTATGAACATTTTTTATATATATATTCATTTGCTTCTTTTCCATTTTGCATTTACTTGTACTTTTACTTTCAATACTTAAGTACGTTTAAGATTCAAAAAATACTTTTCGTACTAAAGTACAATAAATATCGCATACTTTAAGACTTTTACTCAAGTAATATTCTAAACAGTGACTTCAACTTTTACCAAAGTCATTTTCTGGTACGATATCTGTACTTTTACTTAAGTATGGCTTTCAGGTACTTTATACACCACTGCTGCTATAAATTATACACATTATAAATCCAATCAAAGGTGTCAAAATTTGACTGGTTAGTATGTTCTAGTTAGCCTCTGCTGGTAGATGTCATAATTACACTATTCTGCTAACAAAAAGCATGTTTAAGTGAAAATAAAATAAAATAAAAACAAGAACAAAAATAGAATAAAATGACATGATAAAAAATACATAAAATAAATAGACAAAAAAATAAAATGGATAAAATAAATGAAAATAAAAAAATAAAGTATAAATAACAAGACAATAATAAAATAAGACAAAATTAAATTAAATTAAATTACAAAATAAAATAGATGAAATAAAATGTCAAAAAATGTAAAAAAGTGACAATTAATTAATTAAAATACTATATGTTATAGCTCTTAAAAGTATAAAAATGATCAATACTTCCTTGTCTGCTGACTTTGACATCACAGCTCACAATAGTCACTAGTAAAGGACAACTAGCAGGGTCTAAATGGACTAACCAAATAAATATGATACTTAGATCCATAAACTGGCATGTTTTTCTATCAACTCACTTGTACTTTCCCATCATTAATGTAGTGCAGACATTCAGTGCATAGTATGCAAATTTTAACTATAAATTATACAAAGCTTTTGTTGGACTTTAGAAAACGTATTTAAAAAAGTATTATGGACTATTTTTATGTACCATTTTTGCCCTTTATAGAGCTTTACAGCAATTGGTCACCCACCCAGCTCTACTGTGTGGACAAGAACCACCTTGAAATTCATCAAAACATCCATTTTCTACAGGAACATCATATGGGTTTAAAGTGACATCAAGGTGAGTAATTATCATTCTATTATCATTTTAATTATCGTATTTTAAACTATTCCTTTCTCATAATTTTGCAATATCACAAAAATAATTGCAGTTAATTCAAATAAGATGTTTTCCAAGTGATGGGCACAACAAAATGAATTTCTAAACCTGCTGTGATAATTTCAGATGCCAAATAGAGCGCCATTTAACACACAGAGCCGTAGATCACTGACAAGCTACGCAATATCGCATTCATTATCGAAGGCGATTCATCTGCGATTTGAAGGCGATATTGCGTAGCTTGTCAGTGATCTACGGCTCTGTGTGTTAAATGGCGCTCTATTTGAAAACAGGTGATGGAGATTTAGTGCTAATCATGGAACCGGCTTTACTGACTAGATGCGCATGAATATCACGTTCGATATATCGCCCAGCCCTACCACAAACCCATTCTAACAGAGACAGCTGTTGCTCAGGGCAGGCTAAGGTCAAACCACCACAGAAACAAAACACAAACAAACAAATAAACCGGAGCTGCGCCTGAGGTCAGCCAGTGTACCCCAAGAGCCTGAGATCTGACAGACTGCACTCTGAATTATGGAGCCATCAGCGTCTCTGCTACTGCCTGCTGTAAGTAAGACAATCTGGTGTCTAATTTCCACCAGCTGTTCACCACGCCACCGGAGAGGAGCGGCTAGTGACCGGTGCAGAACACCTTGATGATCCACGGCCAAAGAGATGACAATGAATTTTTCATGCTGAGCAGATCGCATTAAAGAGGGACATGAGAGCGCTTAGCAAGAGGAGGAGCGGAACCCAAACAGATGGATGAGAACAAATACACACAGCCACGGAAACACACTGATGATCGTCGATACATACAGTCACACAAACAGCAGCCAGAGAACAAGAGATGTATGGAGGAGCCACACATTCACTCCATTATTTGAGGAGAAACTATTATTAGAATTGAATTTATAACACTGCATAGCAACACCCTAGCAACTGGATGGCAAAGTAATTTAAACCACTCTGAATAAATTTAGCAACTGTATAAAAAAAAAATTGAACACCTGTTCTTAAGCAATGCACATAAGAACATTCAGAACACTTTGCTTAGCAATGCCCTAGTAACCGACCATAACACTCTAGCAACCCCATTGCACTTTTCAGAACACTTCAGCAGCTGCACAGCAATGCCTTAGCAAGCAACCATACAACCCTAGCAATCGCACAGTAATGCACTTAAAACCATTCAAAACACTTCAGCATAGCAACACCCTAGCAACCAACCATAACACTCTAGCAACTAGCAACCATATAACGATGCACTTAAACCATTCAGAACACTTCAGTAATTGCATAGCAATGCCCTATAACCACTTAGACTCTAGCAACCTCAAAGCACATAAAACCATTCCAAACAATTCAGCAACTGCATAGCAATGCCCTAGCAACCACTTACAACACTCTAGCAACCTCAATGCACATAAAATCCATTCATAATTCAGCAACTGCATAGCAACACCCTAGCAACCACTTATAACACTCTAGCAACCTCAATGCACATAAAACCATTCATAATTCAGCAATTGCATAGCAACTTCCTAGCAACCAACCATAACACTCTAGCATCCCAAATGCACACAAAACCATTCAGAACACTTCGACAACTCCATAGCAACACCCCAGCAACCACTTCTAACACTCTAGAAACCTCAATGCACACAAACCAATTCATTCATAATTCAGCAACTGCATAGCAACACCCTAGCAACCTACCATAGCACTCTAGCAACCCAAATGCATACAAAACCATTCAGAACACTTCAGCAACTAGCAACACCCTAGCAACCACTTCTAACACCTAGCCATCTCGATGCACATAAAACCATTCATAACAATTCAGCAGCTGCATAGCAACTCCCTAGCAACCACCCATAACACTCTAGCAAAGTGACAGTGAGTTTTTGCAATGGCGTTTGGTGCTGCAAAATAGAAAAATTACACACAGCAGCTTTAATAGAAAATATATGCGTTTTCTTTCTCCCTCTGTTTTCTAAGTATTGCCACGTTAAATGCAGATTGAAAAAGTCAAACGCTGTCTCAATAGCATAGGTCTGAGTGATTACTTGTGGAATTGCAGCAGGAGGAAATTGTTTAATGCGCGAGCAACAGTGTAGATTGATAATGAAGCTGTGTGGGTTCGTGCCCTTAAACACAAAGCAAATGTAATACTGTAGACAGAACGTGCTCTATGAAGCTCATCTGAATGTGATATTAGGAAGGCAGGAACCTCAGAAACATGCTAAAAAGAAAAGCCTACTGCGTGTGGCTTACCCTAGTGAGTGTGTTTGTGTGGCTGGGTCCCTTGTTAAGTGTATTTCCAGGGGTAAATTGAGTGTATGGCACTGTATAATTCAGTCGCTGAGCGGTGGGCCGCCTGCTTGGTCACACCAATTCACTGAAACAGTGACTGCACAAAATCCATTCCACTAAATTTTCCGTTTATACAGCAACACATCCCATTAGACCACATCGCCTAGCAACAGTGACAAAATGCACTTATAACATTAACATCACAGCGTAAATTACATAATATACCATAGCGAAATAACACACTGTAACTGCACAATAAGAATGTGCAATACAATCCACAAAATTATTATTCTGACTTTGAAATAAATTTGAAAACTCTGGTACAGGAAGTGTTTTAAGACTATATAAAACCTGTTTGTGGTTCTTAGTCCATATTTGCTAGATTTTAAGTCATCTTTATGTTATTATTCTCTTAAAATATCAAATTTACTTTAAACAGACCAAACAGTATTTTAGAAAGGGAAGAATTTGGTATTTATTTTAGCCATTTCATTTATTTGTATGACAGAAATATTGTATGTGAATGTTGTATAGAATTTATCTACATTGAAATTATTTCCATGGTTTAAAACTGCACCATTTTATATCTTTATTTGACTTCTGTGACTAACAGGGATGTACCAATATTAAAACACAGACAAATGCTAATCATTTTCATATTATTTAATTATTTTAAACTTATAAATAGATATTTTTTAAAATCGATATTATTTGATACAAATTTATGTAAAATAATAAAAAATAAAACACTGAAAATTGAAATGAAATGACTGAAATTCATAAAATGTGTATTTTGTAATGCCTTAGAAAAAAGTTAATTTAAACATATAAATGTTCAGTATGTAATATCCAATATTCTATATAATAAATATTCATTTAAAAAAAAAAAAAAGCCAGTTTGAATTTTAAAGTCTGGAAATACAAATATAAAAATAAATAAAAAATTTAAAAAAAAAAAAAATTCTTGAAAGGTCAAATATTGAATAGGTACAAAAAAGTCAGTGCTAGAAGATGGCAGAAAAAAGGCTGAAATGAGTGTTAAAAATAATGAAAAAATAATCATCACTACTAATAATAGCAATAACAGAAGGTCCTAATACAGGTGCATCTCAATAAATTAGAATGTAGTGGAAAAGTTAATTTATTTCAGTAATTCAACTCAAATTGTGAAACTCATGTATTAAATAAATTCAATGCACACAGACTGAAGTAGTTTAAGTCTTTGGTTCTTTTAATTGTGATGATTTTGGCTCACATTTAACAAAAACCCACCAATTCACTATCTCAACCAATTAGAATATGGTGACATGCCAATCAGCTAATCAACTCAAAACACCTGCAAAGGTTTCCTGAGCCTTCAAAATGGTCTCTCAGTTTGGTTCACTAGGCTACACAATCATGGGGAAGACTGCTAATCTGACAGTTGTCCAGAAGACAATCACTGACACCCTTCAAAAGGAGGGTAAGCCACAAACATTCATTGCCAAAGAAGCTGGCTGTCCACAGAGTGCTGTATCCAAGCATGTTAACAGAAATTTGAGTGGAAGGAAAAGGTGTGGAAGAAAAAGATGCACAACCAACCGAGAGAACCGTAGCCTTATGAGGACTGTCAAGCAAAATCGATTCAAGAATTTGGGTGAACTTCACAAGGAATGGACTGAGGTTGGGATCAAGGCATCAAAAGCCACCACACACAGACGTGTCAAGGAATTTGGCTACAGTTGTCGTATTCCTCTTGTTAAGCCACTCCTGAACCACAGACAACGTCAGAGGCATCTTACCTGGGCTAAGGAGAAGAAGAACTGGACTGTTGCCCAGTGGTCCAAAGTCCTCTTTTCAGATGAGAGCAAGTTTTCTATTTCATTCGGAAACCAAGGTCCTAGAGTCTGGAGGAAGGGTGGAGAAGCTCATAGCCCAAGTTGCTTGAAGTCCAATGTTAAGTTTCCACAGTCTGTGATGATTTGGGGTGCAGTGTCATCTGCTGGTGTTGGTCCATTGTGTTTTTTGAAAACCAAAGTCACTGCACCCATTTACCAAGAAATTTGGAGCACTTCATGCTTCCTTCTGCTGACCAGCTTTTTAAAGATGCTGATTTCATTTTCCAGCAGGATTTGGCACCTGCCCACACTGCCAAAAGCACCAAAAGTTGGTTAAATGACCATGGTGTTGGTGTGCTTGACTGGCCAGCAAACTCACCAGACCTGAACCCCATAGAGAATCTATGGGGTATTGTCAAGAGGAAAATGAGAAACAAGAGACCAAAAAATGCAGATGAGCTGAAGGCCACTGTCAAAGAAACCTGGGCTTCCATACCACCTCAGCAGTGCCACAAACGGATCACTTCCATGCCACGCCGAATTGAGGCAGTAATTAAAGCAAAAGGAGCCCCTGCCAAGTATTGAGTACATATACAGTAAATGAACATACTTTCCAGAAGGCCAACAATTCACTAAATTTTTTTTTTTTTTTATTGGTCTTGAAGTATTCTAATTTGTTGAGATAGTGAATTGGTGGGTTTTTGTTAAATGTGAGCCAAAATCATCACAATTAAAAGAACCAAAGACTACTTCAGTCTGTGTGCACTGAATTTATTTAATACACGAGTTTCACAATTTGAGTTGAATTACTGAAATAAATGAACTTTTCCACGACATTCTAATTTATTGAGATGCACCTGTATATTCTACTGACTAACCTTTCCATATTCACTGCTAAAGTACAAAACCAAACCACATAAAAAGACCATGATATCCATCCATAATATACCAAATGAGGTCAAAAAATAATATAGGTAATTTGAGAATATGGAGGAAAACAAAGCAAACCTTTAATTGTCAAATCAAATAAATAGCAATACAATACATATGAATCAAGTACATTTGCAGAGTCATAAACACCTCAATAAACAATCTGCCATTACTGATCTGCTGTGTATTTTCCCATCAATACTGTGAAGGATTCTGGATGATTGGTGAGATTACAGGGGTCAAAGGTCACCATTAAGAGCCAATCACATGAGTGACAGTGGGATGCCACCTGCAAACCATCTCTCAAACATAAAAAACTGTGTTGTATGCGCTGCTATCACTTCACACGCCATTAAACTGCCCGCAGATTGCTGGAGCTGATATCGATTCTGCAAAGGCTACTTGGGCAAAGCAGGAGACTGATCCGCTGTATCACTCTAAATCATGGGGTGATCCAGACGCTTATGAAAACCGCATCATTTCCCGGTAATATTACAACTGTGGTCCTCCGCATTCTGGGTGATGTGTGTGGGAGAGAGCAGAGCAATGTGTGTCCAAAACTGTCCAACAGGAAAAACAATCAAGCTAGTGGTAAAACAAGAGAGATTATGCTGCTGCTGCTTGCTGGTTGTGTTCGAAACATGAAAAAGCTGCTTTCACAAGCAGTATACAGAGGTACAAAGACAAAGGCACAAACAAATCTCTAATGTATCCTATCCTTTGCTGCCTATATGATCGCCTACAATTCTGTGTGACATTCAGATGGAGTTGTATGGAGTATAAATACACAGTATGTATGTAGTATACTTAGTGGCGGCTGGTAGCAAATTTTCTAGGTGGGGCGCCACATCCAAAAATTTTAGCATACATCCCAATATAATTTATCCCAGTATAACAAAAAGAAAAGGATTAAGACATGAAACATTTTAAATAAAGAAAACTGTTTTTACCAAATTCAAGACTGAGGATGATTCTCATAAAGCTTTTTTCAAGAAAAATGAAAACATTTTGTTTTTAATTTTAATAATAATTCAAAACTAATGTATACAGTGCAACAGCAAAATCTGTGAGAAAAATAAATAAATGTTAAATTTGTTTAGTACGGTGACGCATTGCTGCCACATAGGGTAAACGTACCTATTAAGCTTCACACTTCCATTTTTCTTAACCAATTGATATGTTTGTTACTATATACCTCCTATAATTTCAAGTCAATCAGATCATTGCACACTGAGATATGGGTCTCCATGTGTTCACACCGTCTGGCTGCAATTTTGAAAGCTGTCTAAAAACTTTCACCAAAAGAGGAGCCCCTTAAATGTAGGTTTTTTAGATGTTTAAGCCTTTATTTTGGGTAAGTTTCACTACATATTGTAAAATTAAGAGATTAATGTTCAGACTTTTGCATATTATAACCTGGTACTTGGATGTGGGAAATAATTACATTAGATCCAAAAGATAGTTTTAGCAACACAGCGCAGATGTTACAGAACACAGTTAGCTGACCAGCTGTATAAAATTGTGTGCTACGCTAACATATTACTTCACAGTCAGGCATTACTGGCTTGTACTTTTACATCCATAATATTATAAATTAAAGGGTACACTACTATGAAAATCACACAGCTTCAGTGTGACATCAATGAGAAATATAGCTGCAAGCAGCGATTACCGGGCTTCAAGCACTTTAAGGCCTTTAAGGTGGTCTTGACCAACCTGGATGTATGGCTGACAGTAAAACACAAAATGGAGAATAGGCTCAAAGACACAGACACACACACACACACAGAAATAAAATGATTAAACTAGTATATTAATACTCAATAAGCATGCTTACACACACACACACACACACACACACACACACACACACACATATATACATACATTTTGTTGCAGATATAGATATTTGAAAAAAAATGATAGGTGACCATACTTATTGCAAGTCTTCACTTTTTAAGAGTTTATATGTCATTTTCAGGTTTCACTGTAATCATAATCTGGCATAATTGTAAAAACTGATATGTCCGTATTCAAAAAGGTAAACTTTGACTCAATGTGATTTTAAATGTTATAACAGCGATTTTATAATGTCTAAGCACGAATCCATACGAAATCTATGAAAAGTACTGTTTTAGTGCATTTATTGAGCCCATTAGTGGTCTTCCGCTGCCATCTAGTGGTTATAATTGTAATTTCTCATACAACACTGTGTTTTTAACCTTTATAACTATTTTAGTGTTATTTTTTGCCCAATCTCTCTTAAATTTAGCATGTTTGTTTAGAATGAAATTATGCATCATTTGAGAAGTTGCGGGCTATCTTTTAGAATTTATAGGCCTTTGAGTACACTATGTAAAGAACATATTATAAAATGACTGGTTTATAGTTGTCCAAATGAAAATGTTCAACATTTTTTTGATAATTATTGACCTAGAGAATCTAGAGAGTAGTACTGCAGTGATTTTATTGATTTTGAGTTTAAAACGTAGGACTAGCTCACAAAAGTAGTTTTTTTAAATAATCTTGAATATTTAATGAACCATTTGATTGACAGCATTGGTCCCAGAGGCAAAGTTGTTCAAAATGAGGAGATCTTTTGGGTATAATTTGGCCATGCCCCTTTCATAAATGACCCCGTTATAGCTAACCAAAGGACAAAAATTAACATTTTTTTGATAATTATTGATCTAGAGAGTCAAGGGAATATTACTGCAGTGGTTTAATTGAGATTGAGCGAAAAACCTAGGACTAGTTCGCAAAAGTAGGTTTTAACATATATGTGAATATTTAATTAACCATTTCATTGACAGCATTAGTCCCAGAGGCAAATTTATTCAGAATGAGATGTATCACATGATATGAAGATCTAGTGCATGTGTGAATATATGAGCATTTTTTAGCAATTTGAGGCCATTTACCATAGAAATCTTGTGTTTTTGAAGCCTTTTTAACTGTTATAGCACCACCTATGGTCCGATCTCCATGAAACTTTGCATGCTTGTTAAGAGTCATCTGAAACGTTTTCACCAAGGTTTGTAAAGTTTTGAGTTTTTGTTTAGGTTTTATAGGCTTTTGGGTATATTTGGCCATGCCCCTTTTCTAAATGACCCTGTTATAGATAACCAAAGGACAAAATTCAACATTTTTTTGATAATTATTGATCTAGAGGGTGCAGAGAATATTACTGCAGTGGTTTGATCGAGATTGAGCAAAACACCTAGGACTAGTTCGTAAAAGTAGGTTTTTAACATAATTGAATTAATGAATCATTTGATTGACAGAAGTGGTTCTTGAGGCAAAGTTTCTCAGCATGAGGAGATCTATCAAATGATATGAAGACTGAGTGTATGTGTAAAAATCGTAAAATATACAATCATTTATGTACTTGAAAAATGTAATTTCGCCCCCTAGCGGCCGATTTCTTTCAAAATTCTTACAGACCTTTAGGGCCATGGGTCGAACATGCCCACCGAGTTTCGTTCCGATCGGCCTCCGTTAACCTTGTCTAATAGGTGCTCACATTTCATTACCTGATGGCAGCCATGTTTTTCGAGATACGCGAATGTCCTCATACAGCCTTATGGCACATTGGACAAAGACACTGCATACCAATTTTCAGGTCAATTGGACTAATGCTTGCTTAGTTATAGCCGTTTTTAGGTGCCAAGTGGCAGAGCTACGCTTTTTTTTTTTTTTTTGACCAAAGATTGAACTCTTACACATGTGCCAAGTTTGGTGAAGATATCTCATTCTGTTCATGACTTATAGCCATTTTAGTAAAAGTGGCCCCGCCCATTACGAACATTTAGGATTAGTTCGCAAAAGTAGGTTTTGGACAAAATTCAAAATGGCGGGAAAATTTTCAAGACGGAAATAAAATCGGATTCTTGAGCCAAGGATTCCAATGATATAAGACACTTGAGTCTACGACAAACGGTCTAGGAGATATGAGCGATTTCACTTTTTTGTTTGCTGTAGCGCCACCTATTGGCCGATTGTGGTGAGTTTGGAAACCAAGGTCCTAGAGTCTGGAGGAAGGGTGGAGAAGCTCATAGCCCAAGTTGCTTGAAGTCCAGTGTTAAGTTTCCACAGTCTGAGATGATTTTGGGTGCAATGTCATCTGCTGAGTACATACAGGTGCTGGTCATATAATTAGAATATCATCAAAAAGTTGATTTATTTCACTAACTCCATTCAAAAAGTGAAACTTGTATATTATATTCATTCATCACAGACTGATATATTTCAAATGTTTATTTCTTTTAATTTTGATGATTATAACTGACAACTAAGGAAAATCCCAAATTCAGTATCTCAGAAAATTAGAATATTGTGAAAAGGTTCAATATTGAAGACACCTGGTGCCACACTCTAATCAGCTAATTAACTCAAAACACCTGAAAAGGCCTTTAAATGGTCTCTCAGTCTAGTTCTGTAGGCTACACAATCATGGGGAAGACTGCTGACTTGACAGTTGTCCAAAAGACGACCACTGACACGTTGCACAAGGAGGGCAAGACACAAAAGGTCATTGCAAAAGATTATGGCTGTTCACAGAGCTCTGTGTCCAAGCACATTAATAGAGAGGCGAAGGGAAGGAAAAGATGTGGTAGAAAAAAAGTGTACAAGCAATAGGGATAACCGCACCCTGGAGAGGATTGTGAAACAAAACCAATTCAAAAATGTGGGGGAGATTCACAAAGAGTGGACTGCAGCTGGAGTCAGTGCTTCAAGAACCACTACGCACAGACGTATGCAAGACATGGGTTTCAGCTGTCGCATTCCTTGTGTCAAGCCACTCTTGAACAACAGACAGCGTCAGAAGCGTCTCGCCTGGGCTAAAGACAAAAAGGACTGGACTGCTGCCGAGTGGTCCAAAGTTATGTTCTCTAATGAAAGTAAATTTTGCATTTCCTTTGGAAATCAGGGTCCCAGAGTCTGGAGGAAGAGAGGAGAGGCACACAATCCACGTTGCTTGAGGTCCAGTGTAAAGATTCTACAGTCAGTGATGGTTTGGTGTGCCATGTTATCTGCTGGTGTTGGTCCACTGTGTTTTCTGAGATCCAAGGTCAACGCAGCCGTATACCAGGAAGTTTTAGAGCACTTCATGCTTCCTGCTGCTGACCAACTTTATGGAGATGCAGATTTCATTTTCCAACAGGACTTGGCACCTGCACACAGTGCCAAAGCAACCAGTATCTGGTTTAAGGACCATGGTATCCCTGTTCTTAATTGGCCAGCAAACTCGCCTGACCTTGACCCCATAGAAAATCTATGGGGTATTGTGAAGAGGAAGATGCGATATGCCAGACCCAACAATGCAGAAGAGCTGAAGGCCACTATCAGAGCAACCTGGGCTCTCATAACACCTGAGCAGTGCCACAGACTGATCGACTCCATGCCACGCCGCATTGCTGCAGTAATTCAGGCAAAAGGAGCCCCAACTAAGTATTGAGTGCTGTACATGCTCATACTTTTCATGTTCATACTTTTCAGTTGGCCAAGATTTCTAAAAATCCTTTCTTTGTATTGGTCTTAAGTAATATTCTAATTTTCTGAGATACTGAATTTGGGATTTTCCTTAGTTGTCAGTTATAATCATCAAAATTAAAAGAAATAAATATTTGAAATATCAGTCTGTGTGTAATGAATGAATATAATATACAAGTTTCACTTTTTGAATGAAATTAGTGAAATAAATCAACTTTTTGATGATATTCTAATTATATGACCAGCACCTGTATACAGTAAATGAACATACTTTCCAGAAGGCCAACAATTCACTAAAAATGTTTTTTTATTGGTCTTATGAAGTGTTCTAATTTGTTGAGATAGTGAATTGGTGGGTTTTTGTTAAATGTGAGCCAAAATCATCACAATTAAAAGAACCAAAGACTTAAACTACTTCAGTCTGTGTGCATTGAATTTATTTAATACACGAGTTTCACAATTTGAGTTGAATTACTGAAATAAATGAACTTTTCCACGACATTCTAATTTATTGAGATGCACCTGTATGTGTGTGGGTGTATGCATGTATGTATGTATGTATGTATGTATGTATATGTTTTGTTTGTTTTTTTACACACACTTTTTCCCCTAGAAAACAACATTTGTCACTACTGAATATTAAGTCGTGACGTATTGTCAAGTATGGTGACCCATACTCGAAATTGGTGCTCTGCATTTAACCCATCCAAGTGCACACACACAGCAGTGAGTAGTGAACAAACGCACACACACACACACACACACAGTGAACACACACCCAGAGCAGTGGGCAGCCATTGCTCCAGCGCCCGGGGAGCAATTGGGGGTTCGGTGCCTTGCTCAAGGGCACCTCAGTCGAAGGCAGAGAGAGTGCTGTTTGTTCACAATCCCCACCTTCAATTCCTGGTGGGGAAGGGCTTGTAACCTTCAGGTTACAAGCCCGACTCCCTAACCATCAGGCCACGACTTCCCCCAGCTTATTTGCTTGATTATGTCTGAAGGTCACTTGAATCTGTTCTAGAACAGTAGTTCTCAATTGAATTTTTGACTTATTTTACTTGTTTGTATAGAACTAAACATAAATAACCTTAAAACAAATCATTAAATTGCAGTAATATTACCATAAACAGAAATCATAAAAATCATTAACTAAACATGCTAAACAGGAATGACTGACAATTTTAGTTTCTAAATGTCTTTTGAATTGTTATAGTTTTAAATAACTCACAAAAAGTGTGCACAAGCCAAATGACTGGATGCATTACCTTTGACATAAATAACAAAAGAAATGAGAAGTCTATTTAAAGCTGTGCACAAGTATATGCATTTTATTATTTGCATGTAATACTGTTGACCTACAACCCATGGGTCATAACCCAGCAGTTGAAAACCACTGTGTTCGATCACCAGATGTGACATGATGGTGCCTTTAAAGCCCGTCTGAAACCAGTCTGATCAGTCAGCGATGCAGCTGCCTTCGGTTTTGGGCAGAGGCTGCATCTGTGACACACAAGAAAGCTGTGTGTGTGCGCAGGTGTTAGAGTGGACAAATGAGACACGCTCTATCATTGAGTTTCAAGAGCACTTTTACACACAGACATCTCTCTGGAGCACATGCCCGGATCCTGTTGCGGCAGATGGATTTACGTGTTTGTTAGCTAACTAATGTCGTGGCAGGGACTGTATTGTTTGCTGCTGAGGGTCTAATGACAGGTAATTTGTCACACGCTGACTGAAACTGTCAACTGCGGTCAGGTAGAACGCTGTCATGGCGACAACGTTCTTTTTCACCATGGTTACCACTCCCATCAGAGCATCACACGGGGTTCTGACAACAGAAAGTGTGCTGAAAGGGTTCTCAAATGCTTCAGAAACTTGGTCAAAAGTCACTTTTGCTATCTATATTCACTGGCAGGTGCAAAAATAAGCCAGATGAAGCCATGCAAGCAATGCAATAAAAGACAACAAATTTCCATAAATAGTCACATCTAATCATATTAAAATTAAGAATAAACCATTCAGAGTCAGAAAATTTAATAACATTTAATAACATTACAACTACTCTAAAACAATCAAACTATACTATAAACATAATAAATACTCCACAATCCAATAAATAATCTGAAAACAAATCAAACAATACTATAAACATAATAAATACTCCAATATCCAATAAATACTCTGAAAACAACCAAACTACTATAAATAGAATAAATACCCCAATATTCAATAAGCAACCTGAAAACAAACAAGCAAACTATACTATAAAGTTAATAAATACTCTGAAAACAAACAAACAAACAAACAAACAAACAATACTGTAAATATCCAGTATTCAGCTGTTCCCTATACACAGAGGTCACAGGCAGTGTGAGCAGATAAAAAAACACTAGGAATGTTTCCACAGGAACATTTCAATCATCATGAACTCTGACTGTTTTCCCAAGCATGTTAATCTCTACTCTGATTTGTGAGACGTTTGGTATCAAACTGAGACAGTAATTAAAAGGGAATGAGTTTAATTGTGTGGAAATGGAGTCACACCTAGTCAGTTCTGAAATATATCACTGCCAGAAATGATGCAGGTCTATCTGTAATTCAGAGTGACAGGTGTGTGTGAGAGACAGAGAGAGTGAGACCTGGCCCAGCCTGACCTTCATCTGTGTTTGTATAGCATGTACTGTATGTATATTTTAATACTTTCATTCAACAAGGATTTGTTAAATTGATCAAATGTGACAGTAAAGACATTTATAATGTATCAAAAGATTATTTCAAATAAATGCTGTTCTTTTGAACTTTCTATTCGCCAATGAATCCTGAAAAGCAAACATCACAGTTTCCATAAATATTTGAAGCAACACAATGGCTTTTAACATTGATAATAAAAAATAATGTTTCTTGAGCAGAAAATCAGCATATTAAGAATGACATTTCTCAGTATATTCAAATAGAAAACAGTTATTTGAAATTAATAATATTTCACAATATTGTTTTTACTGTATTGTAGAAGAGACTTCTTTCAAAAACATACAAATTTTACCGACCACACATTTATGAACAGTAATGCTTTAAGAGCCAAACATAATAATGTCAGAACAGTTAAAATATTCTGATTGCTATATTCTGTGCTCCATTGAAAGAAAATTTCTATTATGAAAAGGCAACTTGTTTTTTTTTTTTATACAGAACTCATAATTCTTTAAACGAAACTTCTGAATGCTTTATAACAAAAACACAAAGGCTCAGAACACATGTACTAAGACCTGAAAACATCAACCTGGACCAGAACAATTCAATATAAAACAAAACACGTCTAATTTCAATTGAGGTTCTCCACCAGGATTGTTCATAATGGAATTTTAAAAGGCGAAATGAAAAGAGGCCGATGAATGACAAGGATAATCTCTATTGTCGATGCTTGTTGGCTATATGGTTGGTTTCTCTTGTGTAAAGACACGACATGACCATCTGTCTCCTTACAGTGAACTCTGTAATGTAGATAATGAGAGTTAGCCATGCAGTCAGAGATTATCAATCTGTGTTACATTAAGTCATTCTACATTCATCTCACGCTCTGCTGGGATGTGCTGTAGGGGTGAGATGGTTTAAATCAACAAAAAACAACCAATATTAGCCCCGCCTTTCACAATACAGACTTTACTTTTTTTCCCCCAGTTCATCTGTAAATTATTAAAATATATTTTTGCTCCTTTATTCAGTCCCATCACATATAGACTGTACTGGTAAATTACCATAATGAGATCATGTGTCAACAGGACTTTTTCAAAAATATTGGTAAATTCGTTCCGGCAATTTACCGGTATGAGAAGTTGTAACATTACCAGTAAATTGGCGGAATGATGCTGCATGTAAACGCAGAATGAAGATTACCAGTGATGATTACCAAAATCATGGTACTATAATGAATTTTAAGCAATACCTTGGTATTACCATCATGATAGTGTCTAAAACATGGTAATACCATGGTACTTTTATTTACTGAACTTACAAAAAAAAGAACCAAAAGGTACCATGGTAATAAAGGTTTGTACCATAGTAGTGCCATGATTTTTTTGGAGTACCATATAAATAGTACTTGAATAAAATATACCATGTTATTGAAAAAGTACCATAGTAAAAGTACTATAGTAGCATTTAAAACCATTTATCCTGGGCGTTTAAAATAAAGCTACATAGAAATAATTTTGAAAAGAAAATGTATAAAAATGACAAAAGCACAAAACAAAATTACAAATTAAACTACAAAATATTAATATATAAACATATTACTAAATAATACTAAAATAACACTGCATTGCATATATCCAAAAACATGGTACTATAATGTATTTTATGCAATACCATGGTATTACCAACATGATAGTGTCTAAAACATGGTAATACCCAAGCGGCAACCTCCATCTCTCTCTCTCTCGAAACCAACTAAAACTGCAATTCATCAACTGGCCGCTAGAGGCTGGCTCCAATAGGGAGTCAGTCCCATAGACCTCCCATGTTAAAATGCCCAACTTTAGAGCAGAAAAAAAAGTGTTTACGGCCTGGTACAAAAAGTGGTTTTGGTCTATATAGCTAATTTTGCCCTTCGTGACAACTGTGAGGGGGGGTGAATTTTTTTAGAACTCATCCATTTAAATTATATTAAGCCTTGAAGTTCTGCATAATTAAGAGCGTGGCCACTTGAGTGACAGGTGGATTGCTGCTTCTGTCGCCACCGTCGAGCTAGATGGGCGTGGTTTCAGCAACCAGCTCCCGCCTCTTTGCCCATTTTCAATTATCCGGGAGTGACGCGCTGCCCTGATGGCGACAGCCAGCTCCGCCCACTTTGAGCTTCAAAAACGCTCTTCAGAAACCTATGGGTGACGTCACGGACACTACGTCCATGTTTTTATACAGTCTATGGTAATACCATGGTACTTTTATTTACTGAACTTACAAAAAAAGTACTAAAAGGTCCCAAGGTAGTGGTGCCATGCGTGGGATTATTATAAGTACCTCGGAATTAAGCTACAAGTATTCCAATACCATGGTATACTTTAAAGTACCACAATATTGTCATCTGATACCATCATTCTATCTTGGACGAGTAATGTTACTTTGATGACATATCACAGCATTTACATTGTGCATATTCAAAAGGACTACCATGGTATTAGCATGGTGCATGTTAAAATATGTAAAGCATAAACAGAAGATGGACCCGTCTGCTGTGTGAGAATGTGCCGTTGTTGCTCTGCTCTCAGATGGACGGACCAGTGTCATTAGTCACAGCCCTCTCCCTCTCATTAACTCGGCCAGTCGCTATGGCAGCCACACAAAGGCTGTCCCCTCCCTGCCTGCACATGGAGGGTGACAGGCCAATTAGAACAGGGCACATTGACGCACTGTGATTACCTCTCCACAAGCCGAGGAGAAACAGACTGCGAAAAACAGGGGTGGCAGAAGGTAGAGGAAGAGGTGGAGGCCGTGTAAGACCAGACACATCTCATGTCATCGAGCTTTCGCGTTTGAACACATAAGCTCTGTTCCAAATCTTAGTGAGCTGCCTTCCTAGACAGCATTTTAAGGCATTATAGGTATGCTGACCAGGTGCTGTAATGTATCTGTCCACACTGAAAGCAAACATTCTGTACAGTGCAGCGGCAGCCAATCAGAACACACGTGATGTTTAATATTCAGTGATAGAGAGTGGAATTTGGAACTAGGGGGCGGAGCTTCACAGCATGACAATGCAGAAATAGAAATCCAGTGACCAATTAAAAAAACTATTATTTAAATAGAGGAAGGTGGTATAGAGTTCTGCAGGGATGATGCATTTT
This sequence comes from Spinibarbus caldwelli, assembly GCA_039654775.1. Taxonomy (NCBI): domain Eukaryota; kingdom Metazoa; phylum Chordata; class Actinopteri; order Cypriniformes; family Cyprinidae; genus Spinibarbus; species Spinibarbus caldwelli. The sequence goes on from CM077237.1 coordinate 30,498,410, forward strand.
TGTAGGCCAAAACCTGAAAACCTGATATTTTTGCATGTCTGGTTCCATCGTCCTGAAGTCAACAGGTTTATTATATGGGTTTTTAGTTAAATGCATGTGGACTAAACTAATGGTCTAGTTTGTTTATAGCCTACATTTAGTTTTTGTATTTATGATCAAAATTCATAAACGTTGTATTCATTCATAATAAACAAAACATGTAAGAATCATAACTTTTATTTGCCACAGAGCTTATTTTCTGTTATAATCCAAAAGCCAATGGAAAATTCCAATTTAGTTTTTGTTTGGAACCAGGATGATACTAACTTCGGGATTGGCCTACAAAAATATCACTATTGGAGAAAATAAATCACAGAATGCATTGAAACTAGCTTGAACAATATTCAAGATTACATATTAGAACACAATTCATTCAGTACCTAGAAGAATTGATTAAATTAAAAAAAAAATAACTTTTTCCACTTAATAATTGAGCATGCTGTGTATTTTCGATCACCCAGACTACATAATTAATGCAAATTAACAATGCTAATTATTCTAATGCTTCCAGGACAAAGGCAAAGCACTACCTAATCAACTATAATTAAACCGTTGTGGTACAAAAAGGGTTTTAAACTTGTGGGTACATGCAGCTTTAAAAAAAATAGTAATTAAAAAAAAACTAAACTGTCTGATTGTAAACTTTGGAAAAGTTTATGCAAATTCATGCACACATTATGCAAACTCATCAGTCCAAATGTTGCATTAATGGTGCAATTAAAAGTCAAGAATATTTGACTTTTTTTGCACTTAATCAACATGCAGTGATATTATTTATTTATTTTTATTTTTTCAGTTTTTGGTCACATGAATGGCAAAGGAGACCTGGAGGGTAAAACATCCATAGAACCAAAGCAATGGCCTGTTAATTGAACCTTTTCAAGCCACAAATATTTAGATCAAAGGTTCTCAACTCCAGTCCTCGGGACCCACTGCAAAATGTGCACAGAGACACATACAAAATGTGCAGAGCAGTGGGGACTGGAGTTGAGAGTTGATCCATATAAAGCACCTGCCACATTTTTTCAATCACTAAAAACAGGTAGACTAGACATTCTAAAAAAAAAAAAAAAAAAAAAAAAAACACCAACAGTACTGGATTATGGACTGTATTGGATATTTTAACCAAAAGCACCGTTTTTAAGTTAAAAAGGTCTTAATGATTTGTTTCTTACAAACATGTAGTTTTTCACTTTACAAGATGCTAATTTATGGACTGGAGTGGTGTTGATTACTTGTGGATTATTGTGATGTTTTTATCAGCTGTTTGGACTCTCATTCTGACGGCACCCATTCACTGCAGAGGATCCATTGGTGAGCAAGTGACGTAATGCTACATTTGTTCTGATGATGAAACAAAATCATCTATATTTTGGATGGCCTGAGGGTGAGAACATTTTCAGCTAATTTTCATTTTTGAATGAACTATTCCTTCAAAAATACAAATATATGCAATATGCATAAATTGATCACTGTTAGTAACATTGCCTAAAAGTCAATTGGGGAACATGAATATCCATTTCAAATCTGAATTTAAGTAGCATAGATGCACATTTCATTAAACTACTTTATATTTTATATAAAGTATATTTTTGAGTAACTTTGCATCATCATTTTGTGCTTCTCGGTTCTTATAAAGAGGCAGATGGGAGTGCATGAGTCTGTAATAGTCTGTGTCTTGCTTTCATGTGCTAATATGCAGACTGCCTGTCTGCACACTAAATGACTAAAGAGGGTGAGAAATGAGATATGGAGAGTTGTTGGAGTTCAAAGTGATGAGCAGACGCTTGCATTATGATAGCATTAGTTGTCAGCTATAATCTACCTTACTCACAGCTGCTGTCCCGGTGTATCTAGCTCATCAACTACAGTGCAAATGGATGTAATGTTTTGATCTCACGAGTACAAAGGCAGCCTACAGGTCAGAGTGTGGATCAAATCAACCAGTAATTATGGTAATATTCTGAGACATTCATATCATGTAACTTTGAGCTTACACTGAAGGGAAAATACAGAAACCTTATTAATGTAATCCTGAGAGCAAAAGCTGCCATTATTTAGCTACAGTACACTATTACAGGAGTAACCTGAATGAGGTTAGAAATGTTTAACAATTTGGTCTTTGAATAAAACTTAAAACTTTAAAAAGTAACATTTTGTTCATATCTCATATTTATACACTCCTAGTTTTAGATGCAATATTCATCAACATGCATAAAGTGGCTATTTACACTAAGTTTGGAGTCAGCAAAAAAAAAAAAAAATTGAAATAAGTCTCTTTTGCTTGCCAAGGCTGCAATTATTTGATCAAAAATACAGAAAAACAGTAATATTGTAAAATTGTTTTCTATTTGAATATATATTAAAAATGTCATTTATGAAGCATGTGAAGCATCTTAGCAGTGAATGGTATTAAAAGTATTAATTTCAAATTTATAAAATTAATTTTTAAAGTATAAAAAAACTTTTTTGAATGACTGATCACAATACAAAAATAAAAGCTAAAATAAAATATCTGTGGCATCTATATCACAGTGGCATCTATATACACAATGCAAAAAAGTCCTATTTTTATGTATATTAACATTTTATCTCTCTCTCTCATACATACACACATATACACACACATTTCTTGTAACATTTTGATTAAAAGAAAAATAAGAACATTTTTTGTCTAAATTACCGGCAGTTCTTGCCATTACTTCAAGAGTCTAGTCATTGCTAAATAACAATGTGTGTAAATTATTTTCAGTATTACACCAGAAAACATCACCCACATATCCCAAGATTATTTACATTAGCACTCAAAAGTCTAATCTCTGATAACCCCATTACACCAATCAATAGAGCGCTGAAATACATGCTGATGCACTTTGACCTTGAGAAAGCTATCGAGTCAGTGTTTCACCGAGTTAGCGAGTTAATTTAATAGAGGAATCCATGCTGGCTGTTACCGACGCCAATGACCTTATCCGTCTGAGGGGCATTTTCCAGGGATCCTTTAGTAAGAGGAATCAAAAAAGACAACACACTCCACACACACAAACGGGCCAATTCCCGGCCTCTCACCGGCCCAAACCCCTGAAGAAATCTCACCGCTCACCGTTTTCAGCTGAAGCTCATCTCGTCTTGCTGTCTGTGAGGATGCCACTGCGGCTAGTTTGCATGTGATGCCTCAGACAAAGTGAAAAGTTTTAGCATATACATGCATAAATATACTGAATTCATAAAAACAGATTTTATTTTAAACTTTGTTATTTGGATTATTAATAACATGACTGTTCAATTTATTTCTGTCATACAATTATCCACCATCCTGCAGAAAATATATCAATTCACATTATGTTACTGTATAAGTTTTTATTTTTATATTTTCCAGTTTCACTGTAATTTTAAAGGTTTAGTGTGTGTGTGTATATATATATATATATATATATATAATTATTTATTTTTATTTTTATTTTTTTTAAATGTATATATTCTAAATTAAATTAAGAAATGTTGAAATAAAGTTTCTAATATTTTATTTGATTTCAGTTCATGTTCAGAACAAAAATAAACAATTACACATTTTTTAAAGTAAAAAAAAAATAAATAAATATTATATATATATATATATATATATATATATATATATATATATATATATATATATATATATATATATATATATATATATACACACACACACACACACACACACACACACACACACATACACAGTAAATTAAGCCAGATATATCAATCATTCACAATTATTTTTGAAGAATGACCATACTGTGAATGTTGTGATGAATTTCAATGATTTTAAAGCATCCTGATAGCAATAAAGTACTACAAAAGTAATAAAGTCTACAAAAATTAAAATCAAATGAAAATTATATTTTTTAAAATAAAAAGTAGACAAAGAAAATCATACAGATCTTAATTTAACTATTTGTAACTATTATATCTATCTGAACAATTGCTTTAAAAAAAAAATGAAATATTGACTTAAGAAATATTTTGATTCAATTTATATTAATTTTTTAATTATTAAATTAATAAATTACATTATATTAATAATTTAATTATAATCAGCATTAAAAAAAAATTGTTCAACAGCATAACATCTTTTTGTGTGGTATGTGTTTTTGAGAGAATTGTGAGAATCAATACTGAACCCATAATATTGATACTGTATAATCATCATAACACTGATATTTTTGTACTAGGCCGAGCGCTAAGACTAACAGAATACTGTCCTTATAACACACAGACCACCGAGTAACACAAACACACAGGAATCAAACGAGGTGGGATAGCTCATTTTCACAAGGTACATTTGACTTCTGTGTTTTTCTTAGAGAAATTGAGTCAAAGACGGCGAGACAGAGACAGAACATTGTGTCCAGGCAGACAAAGGCGTTCCCCGTCCAGCTCTCATCTCGCTGCTTCTATGGGAACGCTTCACTGCCTTTCAATAATAAAAAAAAAACATGGAAAAAACGAGAAAGAGAAACATTTTATCCTGCGTTCTCCAGGCAATTCTCCTCTCTCCACACTGACCTCAACAAAACGCAGCACAAACACACCCACACAAAAGAACAAAATCAAGAAGCTCCAAACATGTGTGCCACATTTCTCAAACACAAAGACGCATTACTTTCAATAATGGTTTTCATAGACATTTTGTCCCTGTGGCTGAAGGAGAGAGGCTGGATGAATGATGGGAGATCATTGGGGAGAAATGGCCGGGTAATAATTTAATAGCTGGTAAATTAAGTGTAAGAAAGCCACACACAGGGTTTTTTTTTTGTTTTTTTTTTTCAGAAAAAAAATTGAGACAGTAAAAAGATTGATGGAAAAAAAATAAATAAATAATAATAATAATATATAAAATGCATCTAGAAAGAAGAAAACTAACGATTTTGCCACATGTGAAGCCAGAAGAAAATGTTATTGCTCAAGATGTTGCTCTTTCTTAGCTCAGGAGACTTTATGGAGATTCGTTTCACATCACAAACTCATAAAAGACAATATTTACTTTCATAATACACATTTGTGGTCTTATTTTGTGTAGTTAAGTGGTGCACATTATTCTAAAGAAAAATCCTTTGTAATCTTTCATTCTACATTTTTCAGAATGACAGACAGACAGACAGATAGATAGATCTGAAACAAGCATTAAGAAATTAAGTCTATTTTGATTTCACAATGACTTTTTGCTCCATTTTATCTCTGATGATAATCTATTTTTAAGTCTAGGAGAAGCATTGTATAAATTAAAAGTGATCTTATTTGACATTTCTTATTTCTATAGAAAGGTTTGATGAAAAATGTATTACATTAAAAAAAAATAAAAAAATATATATATATAAAATATAAATTTTATCCTTAAATTTATAAATATATAAAAATTTATTTATTTATAAATAAATAAATAAACAAATATTATATATATATATATATATATATATATATATATATATATATATATATATATATATATATATATATATATATATGGTTCACCTTTGTAAACTTTCAACATCTTTTGGTAACTGAAAGTAATATTGGTATTACACATTTCTGGTGCATGATGATTGATAAATAAATAAACAAACACACCTATATATACACTAATGTTTTCCAAACCGAATAATGAACAAACAACCAAACTACCATTTAATTTGTTCTAGCATAACAGTAACATTCATGATTTGTGCACTTTTAAGACCTATAACTATTAAAGTAAATGGGGTCCATTTGGAGTTCATGTTCTTGCTCTATTTGCTCCATTAATTCTCATTTCTGTCTACCAGGAGAAGCATTCGAGACATTACACAAGATCTCATTTGTGATTTGTCTCTTTCCTACGGGAAGAACTGGTGAGAAAGAAAAACACAGAGAGAGGAGACTAAAACAGGTGATTTGGCCAGAAGTGAATTGACGGTGTGGCCCAGAAAGACTAGAATGAAGAAGAGGGAAGGAGGAAGAAAAAGACCATAGAAAAAGAGGAGATTGGTCGAGCGGGGTGGAGGGCAGAGGGGTTACAGATTTGTGCAGGCGACGCGGCGGTATAAAAGAAGAGCACGCGGCACACAGAAGCTGTTAGTCGGAGAGCGGCGTGGCATAATCGATTGTGAACACCGCCACCCAGCACAGCCAATCACAGAGCTTCACACAGACTTCTCTGGTTTAGAGCACTTGCACTTGGGGAGGGGGGTAAAATGAACAAAAGAACAGTGATGGAAAAGAGGGAGGAAGAAAAACAGACTCTGAAGATGGGATGGAGAGCGTAGCAGACAGCTCAAGACTGGCGGGGTGCAGGTTTTTTAGCGAGCCGCTCTGATGGAGTGACCTTGAGACGACAGAGCATTTTATGCCTAATCTGAGATGCACATGCTCTCGAGAAATCACAATCACACATGACAGGATGGTAATTCACGATGCGTTCGAGATGAACTCATTTCATTTCGGACTGTTCAATGCCTAAACATATCCGAAGGGCTTCCTACAAAAGCATCTGTCATCTAAATGCACACAACAGAAATGGTTGCCACAGGATGACATTTCTCTAATCTCCTTATCTCAGCTTGATGGAGATCCAAAGGCTTGCAACAGCTTTTAAAATCAAATCTAACCTGAACAAATAAAGTTAACACTAGTTTGCAGTAACCCACACAATCCACAGAAATAAACTCAGTATGTGTCAACGTAACACCGTAATGTAAAAACTGTGTGACCAGCCTGCATGAAACCATAACTCAAACCTCTCAAGGTGTTTTACAATCCATTGTTCAAAAGTTTTTTCCTTGCCACAGTCACATTTAGTTTACTCACTGAGGGATTTAAGACATTAATGCTAGCTTTCTGTAAAGCAATATACAAATAAACATGACTTTATTTATTAATAATTATTATTACGATTTTTAGCATTCTGGTTAACATTATTTTATCTTACTGATAAAGATAAAATTAGGCATGCATAATTTCTCAGTTTTATTTATCATATTTTTATAAATTATTTTTATCAAATAAATTTAAAAAACATTTTAAAATATATATTATATTTGTATAATTTTTTATAAGTATCCATTCATAATTTTTTATATATACACATACACACACACACACAATTTACAGACATTTATATATGTATGTAAGCTATTTCATAGTATAAATGTAAGCTGATGTACAGAAAAAGCAAATGTGGCATTATGATGAAATACTTCAAGTGTGTCCCTAAATTACGAGGCAATAATAAACTTCACTACTTAGGAGGCGACAGAGTCACCTTCAAATGCATGTTGCATTGAGTTAACTAACTTACTATAAACATGTCAACTTTTAACTAACTTGCTAAGCAAGACTATCTTATGATATTAAGAATTGCACACTTTGTGTTAGTTTTTTTAAATGTTAAATATGCAAATAAGGCATTATGTGAACACTGGATAAAGCCAGGTTCAAAAATCTAGTTTAATTTTGTTGACAATACTAGAGTCAAAGGTTTTTAAAGAGAGGATTACAGATATGGCTTCTTATTACTCCATATATGTTAAGTGTAATAAAATAAAATAAATACACTTAATGTGTAATTGGATGCTTTCTTTCCACTAGTCTAAAAAAGAAATGAAAGGAAAAGAGCAAATATATATATATATCACAAAATTGACCAGTACATGAAAAAAAATACACTGTTTTGGCCTGTAGTGTCTTAAGGTGCTCCGCCATGATATAAAATTGAGCAAAAAAAAAAAAACAACAAAAACAAAAAAAACAGACAGACAGATAAGATGCTGCCACTAAAAATCTTTCATTTTCAAGCATCTATAGTCATTATAATGCATAACCATCATCAACCACATGCATAACCAACGTGAAGTTTTCTTATCTGGCAGAAACCAGCATAAACTCCCTGCCAAAAACCACAGTTTAAACCGGCCTAAGGTGGGCTGCTGGTCTTGGATCAGTGTTTTACTCCACACTCAGGGTCACAGCGATTCTGAGATACAGCTATAAGATACTTCATCTATCTGTAGTAAAAATGGAAACAACCAATTAACCAGCCCTCTCCCTGTGACAGGCACCATCTTCATTAATTTCCCATTTTGTTTTTTTTCCCGCTGAAAGAAAATGGCAGAGGTCACTTAATAATGCTGGAAAAAGCACAGAGAAAGCAGAGGGAGAGTGAGAGAGATCCCATTCGTCACGCTTGACAGACATCACCTGTTCAGAAAAAAACATCTCAATTATGAACAGGCATTAAAAGATGGGTTGCCAGATGAAGCCGGTATCCCCCGTCGAGAATGTGAGGCTCGGACGCAACGTTACTGGACTGGCACCAGGAAGATGGCGATAAAACGGCAGAGAAGAAGGGAATGTTGTGTGTCTGGATGCTCAGCAGGTACAGGTAGAGCAAGGTATGGCAAAAAAACCATGTTGACCGCATCTGAGATGACAACGAGAAGATAAAACTCGGGTATATCACTGAATTTGTCCTTTAAAGCCATACACACCATACACTTAAAAAAAATAAATAAATAAAAAATTTTAAAAAACATGGTTTTGTAACTATATTACCATAATAAAATCTGAATATCCCTTAAAGGAATAGTTCAGCCAGAAATGACAATTGTGTCATCATTTACTCAAAACCCGAATGAGTTTTTCTTCTGTTGAGCACAAAACAAGATATTTTGAAGAATGTTGGAAAGCAGACAGCTGCCACTGACTTCCATAGTATGGAAAGAAATACTATAAGTCAATAGCTACCATCAAATGTTTAATATATTTTCTTTTGTGTTTGACAGAAGACAGAAATTTATAGAGGTTTGGAACAAGTGAAGGGTGAGTAGGCTACATTTCATTTTTGGGTGAACTATCCCTTTAAAGGGGGGGTACAATGCTGTTTCATGCATTCAGAGTTGTTTACACTGTTAAAGAGTTGGATTCTCATGCTAAGCATGGACAAAGTTTTAAAAAAAATCATTTGGACGTATGATAGAGTATTTCTGTAACAAAAATCCTACTTCTGGCTTCGTACAAGTTTCGGAGAGTTTTTTTTCGAACGTGGCTCTTCATGACGTAGACGAGGGTGGAACTCCTTATATGGGCATTTCTCCCAGAAGAACGCGCCCATGTACACAAGATCGAGATCGTGCCCATCAACGCGCTTCATTCGGCTACACTGCACAGGACTCACTCGGGAAGAATGTCTCCAAAGAAGTGTGTTTTTGGTTGTAAGGGAAAGATAACTTTGTTCAGCTTCCTAAAGAACCCAGCGTTTATGTAAACAGTGGATGCAGTTTATTTTTCCAGGGCAGCAACGGAGCTTCACAAGTGTGTTTGTTGATGAACGTTTTATAAGGCCCAGGTCGACGCTGTATATGCACATCATTTGATACTGAAAGATGGAGAGGTCTCAGCTATACAAGATCCCGGTCATGATTCAGAACTGCAGGCGGTAAGTGAAACGGCATCAGATGTCTGTGTTTTGGTTTTGTTGCAATCGCCGCAAGTGCTCGTCACTCTTTAGCTCTGTCCACACGGCATGCCTACAGGAGCTCGGCTGTTTTCAGAGAGAATCGTAAAGCTGTATCTTTCTTTTAGAAATATGATAAAACTAAAGACTTTTTGGACATATGAAGGATGCAGTACTACTCTATAGGTACTCAAGATTAACATGAGATTGGTGAAACTGTGTGTGTTATGTACCCTTTAAGTGACTGTTTGAGTTGGACATACCAAAATAAATGCCTAAAAATAGAAATTGTAAATTTTTCCTAAATTTTAAATTAGACTAATTATTATGATATACTTAATATTTATGTTAAATTTTAGTTAAATTAATGTTGAAATTTAACAAATAATAAGTATGATACTTAATATGTATTATGATATACTATATATTTAAAAATACAGTACAATTGTGAAATATTATTACAGTTTAAAACAAATGTTTTCTGAATCTATTTTAAATATATTTGAATATGTTTTCAAAATGTAATTTATTCCTGTCAAAGCTGAATTTTCAGCATCATTACTCCAGTCTTCAATGTCACATGATCCTTCAGAAATCATTCTAATATGCTGATTTGCTGCTCAAGGGACATTTCTGATTATTATCAATGTTGAAAACAGTTCTGCTGCTTCATATTTTTGAGGAGACTGTCATATTTTTTTTCCCCAGATTCTTTCAACAGCAATTAATTGAATTAGAAATCTGTAATTTGTAACATTATAAATGACTTTACTGGCAGTTTTGATTGATCTAATGTGCCCTTGCTGAATAAAAGCATTCATTTAAAAAAAAAAAAAAAAAAAAATTATATTATTATAAATAATTATATATATATATATATATATATCTTACTGACCCCAAAGTTGACTGCCAAGTGTTGATGCACACGTCCCACTAGTGTAAATCACATTACACACCGTGTACATCCCCGGCTGACTGAACAGTAAGCATGTCCACCTTTTGATTATTGATTTTGTTGACTGAAGTAAACAGTGTCAGTAAGACTTACCACTGACCGAGCAAATGCGCTTAGCAAAGCTGTTTTAGCGACTTTAGCTGCTTCCCCCTGTGCATGTTGAGCCCTACACGGCCAGATAAAGATGTACAGAGACAGATAGCAACATTTGAAGCTCTCTCCATGGGGTCACATGTGAGTGCGCATGTGTAAAGCCGTGTATCCGCGTTGTTGAACTGTGAAGGGGAGAGCACCTCAGGGCCAGACACTGATGGGGACCTTTCAAATCCCATTGCGTTGTCTCCGTCCTTCATTTTCCCACTGCACTGCCATGGAGGCTGATAACATGCTCGAGTAAAGGTTACAACGCACGCTGACATTTCTGCTGAAACCAACAACTAGATTCTTAATAATAGTGGCCTACTTTGTACGTGTATGTGTGGCCATGTCTGTGTGTCAGGAGAAAGAATAAGAGAAGGAACGAAGAGAGTAAAGAGTCTGAATCATAGCACCGCTTACCAGGAGTTTTTGACTTACTTTATAGTATTTTAGAGCACAACAATGGGAGTTGGATGCGTTCTGATGCTAAAGGGAATGCAATAAAATGCAACTAGCCATATAATCATGCATATTTACGATCGCAAAAATAAACTGGCTCGTAAAAAGAGAGAAGACTTCCCACGCATTTCATTGTTGATGTCAAAGGTCATGGGATTTTTAAATTCTTATTACTTAGTATTAGACTACATTTTTTACACAAAATTCAATGTATTTGCAAACATCTACTTATTAATATTTTTGTTAAAATGACTTACACTTAATCCTCTTCGTCCCAAGTGAGACATAAGGCCGCTTTGTTAAAATTAATATTTATATTATTAGATTAGCACAGAAGACTTCCCATATCATTCATTGTTGAGGTCAAAGGTCATGTGATTTTTCAAATCTCTGAACTTGGTCAGAATGTAAATTCAATGCAAATTTAAAAAAAAAAAAAAAAAGAAAAAAAAAAGATTAATATGTTTGTTAAAATTATTATTTATATCATTAGAATTTTTCAGTTCACTTGATCAGAATGCAACATTTTTCACAAAATTGGATTAATGCATTGGCAAAAATGTATTTATATAATTAGATTAGTGGAAAATACTTATAACAAATATCTTTGATTGTTGAGGTCAAAGGTCATGTCATTTTAAAATTCTAATTTTCTCATTATTAGTCTGTAATATTTTACACAAAATGTGATTAAAAATGTTGCAAAATTTCAGAATTTATTAAAATTGATATTTATATAATTAGATTAGCAGAGAAGACTTCCCATATCTTCCATTGTTGATGTTGATCAGACTGTAATGTTCTATATATTTGCAAAATGAATTTATTAATATTTTTATGTTAAAGATAATATTTATATAATTAAATTAAGGAAGAAGACTTCAAAATGTTTTTTATGCTGTTGTTGTCAAAGGTCATGTGATTTAAAAAAAAAAAAACTCACTTGATCAGACTAATATTTTATACAAAACTGCATTTGCGAAATGTATTTATTATTTCTTTAATGTTAAAATTAACATTAATATAGCCTATTAGTGAAGAAAACTTCAAAATCTTTCATTGTTGATGTCAAAGGTCATGTGCCAAATCAAACTCAAATCAACTGGTATTTTGGCTCAAATTCAATTGTCATTTGGTAGAAGCTCTTCAAATTCAAAAGAAATTCACTATAAAACAAATCTCCTACTGTTTTTGTTTTCCATTTACTTTCATGTGATAAAGAAATAATGTGTTGCATCGACACTCAATATCCAATATTCAGACGGAGGGCAGAACCTAATGAATTTGCTAAATTAAACAGTATTTTAATGAGAATCTGTGACCTTAGTGTTTTTATTTCATAAAAATCGTCTCACAAAAACAATAAGGCAACTTGTGTATCCCAATGGTGTTCAGGCATGACTATATTAACTATACAGCACAGCCTCAAATGCCTAAAAATACATTAGAAAAGTTAATTCTCTGCTCTTCAAAATAAAAAAGCACATATTTCTAAGGCCTGTAAGTTAATTAAAAGAAAGCCTTGCTCAATAACCCACAATGCACTGGGGTGAGTGATAAGAGTGAGCAGGCTAATTTGACTGAAACTGGGATAACAAAATGATGTGCAGAAAAAAAGTGCAAATGGAAAGCGCTCTAATCAGACCGAGTCGTGCTGTTTGTATGCGTGTGGTTTGTGTTCAGACAGCATTAGGTTTGAACAGATTCTAATCAGACCACAAGACACCACAAGACAATCACAGATGCTTATCTCTTATAGCAGGGTTTTTCTCACACACAGGTGTGTAAAGTGTGTGTGAAATAGCATTATCTTTGACTCATACAATATAATTATGCTTCTTATTCCAAATACACACTATTTTTGCTTGGAATACTGTATCCCATTAGGCAATGCATTGACCTTTTAAGGGTTATTCTGAACCAGAAGAACAGCAAACTAGATTTTTTAATTCTCATTACTTGACCAGACTGTAACATTTTTCACAAAATTAAATAAAAAATGTATTTGCTAAATTTATTTATTAATATTTTGTTAAAATGAGTATTTGATGATTTAATTAAATGTAATCCATATATTTATTTCATATTATAAAATATATATAATATATAATTAATATAAAATGTATTAAATACAAATCAAAAGGATATGCAATTTGTAACATGCTTTAGCAAATAAAGAGATAAATATACATTATATTATATTACATTATATGTGCTTACTATTTCTTAAAAATGGTCTGTAAAAAACAAACAAAAAAACAAAACAAAAAAACTAAGCAGTTTGCAATATTATTTTCAAACATAATATTTAATTGTTTTTATACAATTATTATGCATTTACTTGCTATGATTGGACAGCACTGAATTACATCATTGAATTACATATGCATATCATATTTATGATATGCATTTTATATATTTTATGTGCTAAAAATTTATTTACGTACTGCATACTAATTTCTTAAAAATACAGTATGTGAAACAGTATGCACTATGGGATGATAATCTGCACATACATAAATATACATATACATACTACATACATACATACAAACATATACATACATACATACATACATACCTTAACTATAACGCATTTACTTGCTATGATTGTTGGACACCATCCACTGAATTAAATATGCTAATACACAAGTAGCAACTGTTTGAAAGAAATTAGTATGCAGTACATAATGACTAATGAGCATAATACTGTAATCAATACACTATTCCCATTCCAACCTGTTGTCAATGAGCAATAAAACCGCCCCCAAACTGCATGCCAATATTACTCATCAGTACATAAATAAGCAGAGAAAACAAATATACCAGTGACTAAGATGAAAACTGATATTCCATTCCCAAAACCTGTCAAAACAGAGGCAGTGTGGGTCAAATACCAGGCTACACACACCAAATAACCAATGCCTGTGAAACAGAAACTCTATGAAGGTTGATTAGAGAGTCTCTCTCCTCCTTGCAGATAAATTGTAATCCTTCACACAAAAAAGTGTGGTTGCCATTTTTGCGAGAGCAATCAGCACACACTTTCAAATAAGTGACCACGGTGTCACTCCAATTCTGCAGCGAGGCGGCCCGATGGGCAGTGAAGCGACACGGCACCGATAGCAAACACATTGCTCCCGCGCTATCCAATTTATTAGCCAGATTAGCGTAGAGAAAGAGAAATGTTTATTCAGAATGGGTAGCGAGTAAATGCTAAAAGAAAAAAAATCTGGATTATGGGACAGAGAAATTAATTAATTATAAAAAAAAAAAAAACAGAAAAAGAAGGTTTTCAAATGAAATACTATTAAATGTGGCTGAGGAGGTAAATGGGTTTATATGCTGGCATGTGTCCACATTTTAATCCATAAATGGCTGTAATGCACAAATTGTATATTTGACTACAATACCTGATTTTCATCTTTGATTGGTTGTCATATATACCAAAGTTTGAAGATTTCAAATCTGACAAAGACTTTTGGACAAATCTGACAAAGACTTTTTGCATTCTTTTGGACCTTCAAGGTCCTTCTGAGTGTGTGCTTATGATGGCTACATGTAAAAACTGGGAAGATTTTTATTTTTTTACTGTTCAGAGTTCTAAGGAACCATAGTTTAGAGTGACAACAAACAAAACTGTCACATCAATTCAAACCCAATTCAATTTTAGATGCAACTTCCAAAGAAATATATGCATCTCTGAAAATCAAGTTGCATGATTATTTAATAAAAAAAAAAAAAAAAAAAAAGTTTTAAATCTGTCACTCAAACTTTTTCTCCTGTGAAACAAAATATGCAATTCCTAACTATGACGGGATGCATGTTTAACTTTGATTGGGGGGGGGGGGCAGCAGCTAAATATTTTCTCGCAATATTTATAGTTAATCTTCTTCAGCAGTGCACAAAATATCTAAATAAAACTGTGCAGTCCACATTTATAGCAAAAATTTAATTTTGACCAATGCAAATTTGCTTCTGCCATTTTTTTTAACTAAATGCTCCAAATATTAAAAAAAGCACCATAAAAGTCATCCACATGACTAGTATACTATATCATTCAAAAAATATTTAGGCTTAAATTTTAGATTCATGTATTTAAATTGCATACAAAATTTCCATCCATTCAGATTACATAGTTTTAAACAAACTAAAAAAAAACTTAATGGGATGCATATTTGTCAGTCATGTGTTTTGAATACACTATAACCAGGTTTATATATTTATCATCAATAAATCCAATTTCTTTCTTATTGCTCGTTCCACTGCAAGCCATATTTTAATATCTGTACTTTTTAACTGAATAAATTTCAAATGTTTTCACAATGAAAAATATGTTGATGCTAAGCATACATTTAAGCATTTGAATAAAAGCATTTTGAAAATATGATTATTTAAATAATATCCAATGAATAATAAACTATGCCATGTTTTTTTCAGTGCAGTTTCTTACCAGTTTCATTGACAACAAATTACATTAAGCTTTTTTTTGGTTTGTTTAAAAATGTGTAATCCAAACAGATGGAAATTGTATATGCAATTCAAATACATAAATCTTACAATTAAGCCTAAATTTAAGGGTATACAAAGTCTTCTAAATCCATACTATAACTTAGTGTGAGGAACTGGCTGAAATTCAAGTCATTATACACTATTCGGTTACAAGATACACTAGAATCAACAGCATCAAAACCGTTTATTGAATATCTTCACATAATGGTCCAATGAGGTGAAGTACAAACATTAAGGGCCATGCAAGCACATCATCCCAAGTCTATTTTCTCTTTAAACTCATGTTCAAAAGGTCTACAACTCCAAACACAAAGCAAGTGAAAAGATGGGCAGCCCTGACTGAAGACAGAGTCTTGCTCAAATACAGAGTCTTCTCACATGCGATCTGTGTGTCCACTCGTTCTGAAGGACAGAGGCCGTGCGTGACGAAACGTTTATTAAAAAGCGGTGAGTGAGTGAGATGACGCCGGCGCTCGCCAGACCACCAAACAGCAGGGGAATGGAAAGCATGACCGAGGACGGGACTCAGGTCACGACACCAAAGAAAATAGATGAGAGGAACAGAAGCAGATAAATGGAGTTGGGTGTCTGGCAACGGTTAGACGGGTATCTGAAACCTACAACAGCTTTAATTAACGGTGAAGTTTGTAATGCTGTTGAATTGGAAAAGTTGTGATTGTTTTTAAACAGCTCCATCAGACGCCATTTTTAATATGTCCACCAAACTCTGAACCACATACACAGGATTACAGACTTTTAAAAATGTTTTTAAGATTTTTTTTTAATGTTTTTTGAAGTCTTTTATGCTCAACAAGGCTTTATTTATTGGATTTAAAATACAGTAAAAATAGTAATATTGTGAAATATTATTAAAGTTTAATAGTTTTCTTTTTGAATATATTGTAAAATGTAATTTATTCCTGTGATGCAAAGCTTAATTTTCAGCATCATTACTCAGTCTTCAAACAGTGTCACATGATCCTTTAGAAATCAATATGCTGATTTGCTGCTCAATTTTTATCAATTACTTTTGGTGGTCTAATGGTTCTTATTATTTATGCTGAAAACAGTTTTTGTGATTTTTTTTTTTTCAGAATGTTTTGATGAATAGAAAGTTCACAGTATACTTGAAATATTAATGATTTGCAACATTATTAATGTCTTTACTGTCACTTTTGGTCAATTTAATGCATCTTGTTGAATAAAAGCAATCATTTCTTTAAAAAGAAAAAAAAAACATTTGAATAGTAGTATATCATGATTCTCACAATAATATGAAGCAGCGCAACTATTTTCAACATTAATAATAATAATAATAATAAATTAATAATAATAGCAGCAAATCAGCATATTAGAATGATTTCTGAAGGATGATGTCACACTGAAGACTGGAGTAATGATGCTGAAAATTCAGCTTTGATCACAGGAATAAATTACATTTTATATATATTCAAATGTTATTTTAAATTGTAACTATTTCAAATAAATGCAGCCTTGGTGAGCAGAAGAGACTTCTTTCAAAAACATTACAAAATCTGAATTATTCCAAATTTTGACCAGATGAAGAGATCTTAGTAGACAGAATGTTACTAACTTTGTAAAAGCAGCATTTTTCAGATGTTGGACACACTCGTTGTCTCTCAGACTGTGGCGAGCTGTCTTAAGGGACCGCTGTTCCAGGTTGGAGACTGATAAAACACAAAAGTTGCAAAGGGACGTCTATTATCATCCTCTGTGGCTGCTTATCTGTCTAAATGTGTGACTTTGGGTCAATGCAATCACTTCTGGGGGAATGGAAGTGAGCCTAAATTTAACGGCCTTTGTTTACCTTATCTCATGAGCGCGGGTAATTCTCTCACCACCGCCACAGACCAGAATGACCAAAATGTAAAGTTTTTCTTCTCTTAATCAGCGATCCGGCCATTTTTGTAGGTTTTGTCTAATGTGATTTTTTTTTTTTTTTTTTTTTGCTGCCAATCAACCATGAAAAGGACATTTGGATTCAGTAGTTTAACTAAAATGTCTCACTTAAGTCTGACTTCATAAAAACACCAAGTATAGATGATCTATGGATGGTTTGACCAAAAGTCCATTAGTTTAGATTCAGATAAACAAAAGCAGCCTATTTATTTAAGATTTCCAAACATTTAGTCAAATAGATCTATATAGGTTTGTATACATTACAAATTAAATATTTCTTTTAATACATTTAAACAATAATTTAAATACACATTAATAAATTGGTGCAGGATTTATATTGAACAATTTTCACTCAGAAATTGCTAGCAAATTTCACAAATAATTACAAAGAAATGGCAAATGGAATGACTGAAATAGTATTTTCTTCTAAAATGTGTCATCTTTTTTTCCCTCTCTCTCTCTTCACAATTTGGAAAAAAAAAAAAAAAAAAAAATCATGTTTTACAGTGCACAGTTTTGGACATCTCTATGCACCAAATATGAAAAATAAAAAATGCCATAAAAATCTTTTTCAAAAAGATTCAGATTAATGGTTGATCAATTTGGGGATTTTTTTTTTTTCCCAATTACCAAATCAACTTTCACATTTAGTTAGGCTACATCCTTGCTACATCCAATTTACTGAGATTTGGACCCCAAATTCTAAAACTTAAATTATTTTGTTCAAATTGCTGATTTGATTCATCATCTGTAACCTACTTCAACTGGGAAATACCCTCTTAATAGTGTGCTATGTCTCTCTGACCCCTACAAAGGTCAAACCCAAACAGCTTAAAATTATTTCCATTTTCTCCAAAATAATGCAATAACGATGAGTAGATTACATCTGTGATTGCAAAGATTTTTTTTTCTTTTCACTCTATAAAAACCAAGTCTGTTCACAACACTTACAAAAAAGTAAAATACTATGGTAGTATCATGGTATTTTGAACATGTACTATGGTAGTTACTACCTTAGGGTAGCATGTAAATACCATGTTGTTATATTTCAAAGAATCATAGCTTTACCATCCAGTACCATCACTGTACCATGGTATCCCAACAATACTTTTTTGTAAGAGAAATACACCTACATAATCTGCTTATTAACGTCTAAAATATTGGAATGGAGCCATGATCCTTCTTTATTTCAGTGGAATTATCAACAGTATGAGCAATATGAATAGTCATAGTACAAGTTTTAATACAAAATCAGGCCGACGATTTCTATTTAACAAATCTAAGTAAAACACAAAACAAAGCCATTTCTAAAGACCATCACAGACAATTAGGCCAAAAAACAGCAAAGCAACATGCCAACAACCAACCTAAACACCTTAGCAAACAAACAAATCCACAAAGCTAATGTGATTCATGCTACCTTTCACTGAGTTGCCTGAGTGTTTCTAACCCAGACAATTAATAAACAAGTCTTTGATGTTTGCTATCTCTACATATTATTATAAGAAGGGTTTTGAACTGGATGTTACCAGTCAGTTTAGTACACTTGACAGTGTGCTTCTACTGTCATCTAGTGGCCCAACAGAGTGATTTCAGACAGTTTGTGTTGTTTTTCGCTTACAGTGACACGGTAAACAGCAAATGTTCAACAAAACCGTCATCTTACCTTCATAAAAGGATGCACTGTATTGATTTTCCTCAAATTTTGTATTATTCCTCACAGGTTTTTGCAGTTAATTTAATTTTCATCCCTTAGCTGATGTATTTCTTACTGGAACAAAAAGTTTGGGCAGGATATATCGAAGGCCTCATCTAATATTTTAATCTCTGAACTGTGATTTTTTAGTCAGATCAGGTGCTATTAGGGGGCGGGGCATGTTAAATCTAGAAAGCGTTTTATTGGACAAAATTTGCATGTACCTGAATGCAAAAAAAGTATGTTTTTCCCAGAAAAGAAAAACGGTGTATTTTAAATGCTAAAAAGATTATTTTGATAAATTTAAACGCATATATCTGCTAAATGTTGATTTTGATAAATTTATGAGTATTCTAAATTAGGAGTATTCTGGAATAAAAGCCACAAAACTTAATTTGATCAACTTGATTAACTTCATTTTCATCATTGATTTACATAGCTAGAAAATTCTACATTCAAAATCTGACATCATGTTATATTTAACTGCTAAATTGTTATCTTTTTGCATTATTTGCATACTAAAATGTGATTTTGTTTCTTGCAAGCATTTATTCATCTATAGCAGCTTTTACACTACAAAGATGGTGTAAGATACACCTGATCGGAAAGATACTTGCAGAGTGTGGAAGGCAACAAAGTGGCTAACCATTGACTACAACCAAAAAATAAAACCTGATTTTCACACTGTTTCTGCCTCACAGGCTTTTCTGTTCGAGTATTTTACAGTAAATTAAATCATTCTTAACCATGCATGTTTAACTTTTTGTATAACAGACATTTTAGGCTAAAAAAAAAAAAACAATTATAATAATGGAAAACAAGAAAAAAATGTAGACCTATTAATAAAACAATTTGTCAAAATAGTTTATTTCCATATATTCCACAAAATTTCAGTGATTTATTTGATTTTTGGTGCTGTTTATGAATAAATTTGATTAATATTAATAAAATCAACATTCATTTGCATTCTCAGGGTTTTGCGTATGTTTGATGTAAACAAACACTCAAAATTAAACTGCATCTTGATTCTTGTTTCTTCATCATATTTTATAAAGTTTAGCTAGCAAGCATGGAAGCACATAGTCATTTAGTACACACTTTATCTAAAATGGCTTCAAGTACATTTGTTAAAGGCACAATCACCCTGTAATGTCAATGTGTTGTTCCTTGTATTTGTTAACCCAACAAGCTTCAGGTGACCTGCCCTGAGCTTCTGTCATGTAAAAGTCTCTACAGGCACTGGTTTCTGACACTGTTCTCCTTCCCAGCCTGGGAAACACTGGCACCTAAAGCAGGCTGCGAATCCACTTGTTTCTCCTTCAACCGTCCTGAATCTCCTGTGAGCTACATAAGATGGACCCCTGCTAACCAGCCCGGGCAGCTTAGTTCTGGGAACGATGGACCATTCGGCTGGGTCCAGATGCAGGTAGGCCGTGCTGCTCGGGTCTCTCCTGATACACCGGCCCTTGGACGAGCACACGGTCTGGCTGCAGAGAAATGCCGCCTCTGTCACATTCACAATGTAGCGGCCAAATGTGTCGTCCAGGTAGTCCCGAACTGCAACACAGGCCTTCTGCACAGAGGAGACAAGCCATGGTCATTTGTTGTGTTTATGTGTGCAAGTACATGTGGTTTATGTATACAATTTATATGTGGAAGTTATAAATTATAGAAATTGTGTATCAACTGGTCAGTTTTTCATTTTTTAAAATTCTTTCACTAGTTCATTACAAATAATTTATTTATATTTAACTACTTAAATTCTAATTATATGTAATTTTATTATTTTATCATTTAACTTATAATTAATTTAATTTATAAGAATCTATTTGTAATATTTGGTCAAGCATAATAATTATAAAACAATCAAACAAAATGTTTTTTTCAATTTCCCAGCAGCATTTAATGTTTTGAAAAATATATGAGTAAATATGGATGCTGCAAAGTAGCACTTGACATGAATTTAAAAATCACTAAATTCTAATTTTTATAATTATTCATTCCAATGTGTAGTAATCATACATTTCTGAAACAATTTAAATATCTAAATATTTATCAGATACCAATAACTTAGCGAAAGTCTATGTCTATTCCATTGCTTCTGTTTTGTATACATAATACATTATAAATAAATTCTATTGATAATAATAAATGTTTCATGTAACACTACAAACCACGCAGCTTTTCTGTTTAACTGAAGTTTGATTTTTTGAGTGTTATTTAAGTAATATTTATATACTATTATAGGATTTATTAATATTGTGAATTAGCTTTTATTTTTAAATCATCAGTTTTCATTTTAATTTTAGTTGAAGACTTAGTAATTTTGATACATGCTTTTGGAATTTTTTTTAGTTTTTGTTTTTCTAATATTTCTAATAATTCAACAGTAGTCCAACATAAACATTTATTTGAGTTAAACATTTATTTCAAGTTGTTTAAGTTGAAGTTGTTCATCAAATATTTACATTTTATTTTATTTCAGGTTTTATATTTTAAGAAAAGGATGTGAATCTGTGACAGCTACATCCTTTAAAACTAAGTGAACTATGATACGTGCTTGTGCACCTGCTTTTATGTGTTCACATGAGAATGAGTTGACGGAACAATTCTAGTGTGACGGTAGCTTCCCTATGAGTCATTTTTTCAGATCTGAAAACAGCTTGTCAATGCATAATGCACTCCAGCTCTCTAGCCAACCACTAATATACAATTATTAGAAGTGTATGAGTGCATTTGTGTAATAATCAACATCACTCCAACCTTCGTTTGGGAGTAGGTTCCATCTCCCCACAGCACGACACCAGCTGCTCCTAGAGCGACGCTCTCACCGATAGTGTGCACCAAGTCCTCCTGAAAACACAAACGAGTGACACGAACCATTTTTGTTAAATTACATATTTTAAACCTTTGATTTTGATTCATGGATCAACTTTATTTAGCATTTAGGCCTGTTCACAACAAAGTCGATAACTATAACGATAACTATAAAGCCAATCAGAATTCAGAGTCTAAAAAACGTAAGCATTTAAAGCAGCATGTGACCAAACTGCACATGTTTATAATAAACAGAACGATATAGTTTGGGTGCTAATATAGTTAATGTTATAGTTATTCTCCTGGTGCTTTATTGCCAGTCAGATCATAATCAAAAACATGGCAATAATCACTTGAATATCAAAATATGTATAGACCTTAGTCAGGTTAGACGGCATTGAATCTAAGCCTAATTTTCATTCCAGTCAAAAATTACATATGGCACTACCCAATGTTATTTCAGTATTATTGAGATACTATTATATTTTTATTAATATTTTGAATCAGTTTTTATTTTTATATTTGTTCAAATATTTTATATTTTATAAATTATATATATATATTTTTTTTTTTTTTTTTTTTTTTTTGCAATTTTATGGTGTCTTTTTGTCAGTTTTAGTAGCTATACATATATATATATATATATATATATATATATATATATATATATATATATACACACAAAACATGAGAATTCTTTATTTTAAGCTTTAAGTTAATGCATTAGCGTAATGGCTTGCCCTGTCAGGAGCTTTGACAGATGCGTGTGCGTCCTCAGCGCAAAAACGTTCAGTTTACGGTCATATCCTTATCTGTAAATGTCACAAATTCACGCGAGCATTTTCATTTTTGCATAAAGTTCCGTCCTGATAGTCTGTGTTAAATTTAAATCTTTATTGAATGAGCGCGGGCGCGGCGGACGCGTGAACGCGCATCAGAGAGGGATTAATATTCAGCGCAAAAACATTCATTGTGCTGAAATATCTGTTTTTGAACGTTAAATTAAGGTTTAAAAGTCAACATGTAGTGCACGTATTTTATGAGAGTAGGAACTGTAAAGGGATAACCGCATATAGTTGTCTGAATATAAATATCAGACGCTTCATAGCCACCTTTTACAGGATAAAGAAATTACAGTAAACGTGACTGTGATCAAAAAGTTGGTTAACACTGAGTTTGTGTTTTTATTCGTCTTTATTATTTTTATTATCTTAATTTTTGATGAAGAGATTTAAACTATAGGCCTATATACAGTGCTTAACAAGTTTATTAAAACAAATGTATTTAAGGTTTATAACAAATAATATAAGCTTTGTGCCACTGCTGCTCTAAACTAACAGTATTGGTGTTTACTAAAATCATTTTTTAGCTATCTGTATTGGTTAGTCCTCCAATATGCGTAATCTCTTTAGTAACAGTGGGCTATTTCTAATGCTATAATATAATTATTTCTGTTATCTATGAAAGAATGAAAGTTCTATGAAAGATTTTTTCAGATACTCAATTACAGTCAAACTGTAGCTAAACAATGCCAGCAAGAATGCATGCTGTTATGAAAGGCATGAGGCTATTTTTTTTTTTATTTTGTGAATAAATATTTAGTTGTTTCAGTTTATTTGCCCAATAAATGACAATAATATTTTTAGATTTAAACAATTCTTTGACAGATTCCTAAAATATTTGTCTTTTCTCTTTATTATGACAGGTGGTCTAATAAATTAAGCGCTGTATGTTTTCATAGCATTCAGTTGGCATGTTTGTTTGAAGGACATTGGGCAGAATGTGGAAGTGTTTTTGTCAATAAAATAAAAGAAGAAGAAAATTTAGCTTTTTAAAATCCGATTAATCGACTAATCGGAAAAATAATCGGCCAACAAATCGATTATCAAAATAATCGTTAGTTGCAGTCCTAATTATAAATATTATTTTTTATTTTAGTTTTAGTTAATACATCAAATTGAACTAAATTAAATTGAGAAAACTAGCTGAAATAAAAGGTATATTTTATTTTATTTCAGTTAACGTTAGTTTTATTTCAAGAAAAAAAATTAATGATTTTAATTTTATTTTCAGTTTCAGTTTTAGTTAACTATAATAAATCTGGTGCTACCCTGACTAAGGTCTATAAAACTTTGTTAAACAGATATACAACAAGTAATAAAGGGAAAAAAGTGAACAGGCCTTTTCTCTGTGCTGACCTGCGAGAGAAACTCCATGGAGTAGGTGTAGGCGATCCTGGCGTAGGGGAAGACAGATGGAGGCCGATGGGTGGTCTGTTCCCTCACCCTCATGGCCTCCAGGATCCGATGGCGGCTGTACAGCAAGATATCCCGACCGCGGCCCCGGAGCCCGAGATCCAGATAGATATCAGGGTACAGGGCCGAGCTGACGTTCCACAGCCAGGCCAGTTTATCATTCCTCTTCATCTCCAGAGCAGGACACTCACCTGTATATGTCTCGTTCTTCTTGTACTGATAATTATAGCAGCAGGGGAAGCCATAAAACCCCCATAACCCTCCAGGACGATCTCTACGGCCCAGTTTTAACGTCTCCTCCATAAAGGCCCGTGAAGCGTCCTCGAATTCCCTCACTGCTTCCTTTTCTATCTGATCCGGCTTCCAAGTAGGATGCTTGGCTTGCTCTAAAGCCCTGGAGCCATTCCAGTAGATTTCCTTAGCGTCCCAGTTACGTTCCCACAGCGGCCTCCACTTTTCCCAGTCGATGACAGCGAGCCCGTGAAATCCCAAATCTGGGATGTCAGTCCTCAGGTCTTTGTCAACCTTCCAGAGGTGCTGGTCCAGGCTGGCGTTTTGAGGAACGCCTCCATAAACTGGTTCACCACCAATACTATAGTAAGGATATTCTCCTAACTTATCCGAGTAGAAGATAGTGATGTTGTCGCCCATGAAGGCCTGGTCGCGGTTGTGCACAATGTCAAAGACGCTCAAGTCCAGCTCGACCCCAAATCGAGACGTGCACCGCTCTGTTGGTGCATTCCATACGGAAAAAAACGGAAGATGAGTGAGAAGGGAGGATGGACGGCCGAAAACAGATGCAAAACAGATGGCAAACACCACCAGAGGACACATCCCACATCCAAGCCTGTCCATCCCTGGAAAAGGTGACACGTTGGATCTGCAATGACAGGAACGCAGAGAGTTTAGCATCCAGCTCCACATCTGATGTCACATGAGCCGAGGCAATTTAAATGGAAATGAAGGCGAGCTACAGTCTAATTTCAAAAGGTAATTTCAATGATGAGAGGTAATTTTTTTGAACAAAGGTATACTTTATTCTGAACAACTCATTATCCATAATAATCATCCACTTCAGGAAGCACTACATTAAGTGTGTGTGTGGTGTGCAGACCTTTCCCCTGAAACGTGACTTTATAATGTACATGATTTTTCATTTCACTGTGAAACAGAGGCAGGCAGAGATGAGATGGTAACTATGACAATTACTTACAAAGTGAAAATTATTAACATTGTTATTTAACATTACTAACATTTTGGGTGTTTTGGACACGATTATGATAGTATTTTCATAATACCCTTTGAAGTACCTAAGAGTATCATGATATATGAATATTACATCTGGGTTGATACTGTTATATGGTAAAGTTAGAATCATGATACACAGTATCAAAATAAAAACAAAAGTATCGAAAAGTACACTTTTACCTCCATCTTTTTGTAGTACCATGATTTCAAAGTACCATAGTATTACTATCAGTACTTTTGGTAAGAGCACCTACAGCAACGTCCAAAAAACATGGTATTACCATGGTACTTTTATGTTAGTGTTGGCCACATCTGTAATTTTTCACAAAACGTGAAGTTAAATACACGCATTACATTGTCAAGATCTGACAAGATAAGTTTATATGTTTATGATTATTAGAAGAATTATCGTGAAATGCATTTTGTTTTTTATATTTCGGATGGGTTAAAAAGAGGAACTGTGACTTTGCGCAAGAAAAACCGAAAACCGACAGACATCGAGAATGTAGACACAACTCATCCTGTTTATGTGATGAAATACAGATATCATCTGAACATAAATCGTACTTACTTAACCAGTAAATCTTTACGAATCACTCACGAAATAACAAACGGTTTAAGCTTCACTCTAGTGATGTGCCGTTCTTGAACGATTCGTTCATTTTGAACAAATCTTTAACATGACTCGGGAAGAACGAGTCGACTCGGGAAGAACGAGTCGACTCGGGAAGAACGAGTCGTCTCGGGGAGTGATTCGTTCAGTCGCGCATGCGCAACATCCAATAGATTCTGAACTGAATTAGTTCACCTGTTTCGAGTCTTCGGGTTTGAGTCGTTCGTTCATCACGTGACAGCCCCATAAACTAAACCTATGCAGTCTGAGAGAAAAAGACTTAATAATAATAATAATAATAATAATAATAACCAACTCTTTAGTTTATTACCTTTGTTACCACATTCAGTGTTATGGAAAAGAACCATCATGACAGAAATTCACACATTAATAAACTGTAAGAAATAAAAAGCTACAATTTGAGACCAGAAACGCAACACGTAACTGTAAGAGTAAATAATAATAATAATAATAATAATAATAATAATAATAATAATAATAATAATAATAATAACTATGCACCCGTTTGTAAGGAAGGTTGTAAATTAACCAATTTCTCTATCCAATGCTTTCACGTCACGTGACAAAAGAACGAGAGACTCGAGAGTATATCCATATAACTGATCGAGAAACATTTATTAGTCAATTTAGCAGATGGCACCACCTTATTTTTAAGAGATGCTTCCCAAATCCCAATAGCAATTAATTATATAAAACTTTTCTCTAAAGCCTCGGGTCTTAATCTAAACATAGGTATATGTGAATAAATGTCTATTAAAAAATTGTACAGCATCCACTAATTTTAATATTCCAGTTAAATCTGAAATTACATATTTAGGCATTGTGATAACTAAAAATCAAGATAAAAGACGTACTTTGAACTTTGACTCGGTTATATTAAAAGCCCAAAGAAGATGTTTAGTGGTCTCCCTTTCTTATTAATTTGTAATTATAATATTGGCAGAATCCCTTACAATTTATCTAAATTTCATAAACAGGCATTACTTGCATGGTCATTAATCTTTAAGTACAATTTCTCCCCTCACAGGTACTTTATTTGGAACAATCAAGACATTGAATATAAGAGAAAATCTTTGTTTTTTAGTAATTGGTTTGAGAAAAAAACATTTTGACTGTTTCCCAGTTATTTAACTCAGAAGATCTTATTTTAAGTTATGAAGAATTCTTATGTAAATTTGATTTTCCAGTAACTCCCAAAGAATTCTCCATTGTCATGGACGCTATTCCTAAAGGAGGTGTCATGCTTTTAAGGGACTCTGTTAGATCACCCAGTACTTTACCTATTTCTTTGGACCCATTTGAAATCCCAGTAGGAAAACTGTGCTTTTTGTCACATTCTTCATCACGTAACTATAAAATTAGATCGCTCTTTCAAAAGGAGCTTGTAACAACTCCCTATGTGGTGTCTTACTGGAAGAATGTTGTTGATCATATTGATTGGAAAAAAGTATGGACTCTGTCTTCGAAATACATAATAACTAACAAGGTCAGAGAAATCTCATTCAAATTGTTACACAGATTTTTTTTAGTTATCAATCACAATGTGCTCCAGGGTTTCTCTTTGCTTTTTAAGGACGTACTGTTTGGCTTCTTTAATATACAAAAAGATACAATTAATGAATATTTTATTATTAACCTATTATTATTTCTTGCAAAATTTCATATTCACCGCGGTAAATTCTCTCATCAAAATCCTTTATTTACTGTTTTTAAAAAAGAGTTTCAACAGTATATCCAAACTATTTAATCTTCCAAGAATCTTAAAGCTCTTAAAACAGTTAATTTATTTCATCTTTTTAATTTATTCTGTTAAAGCTTTCGTTTTGTATTACTAATTTATTGTTACATACGTATATAAATGGTGCTTTCCATGTAATGTCACCTCTTTGTACGTAAAGTTGATATTTTTTTTGTACTTGTATCTTTGGTACCTTGTCATTAATATTAAAAAAAAAAAAAAAAAAAAAGACTCGTGAGATGAACTAATCAATTCTCTTTCCGGCTCAGACTGCATTGGTTATGTTTATGGGGCTGTCACGTGATGAACGAACGACTCAAACCCGAAGACTTGTCATATAAGAGATGAGGTGAGCTAATCATAGACTGGAGACCCAGGTAAACAATGAATTAATCTTTTCTGTTTCTTATAGCATTATAGTTTTGTATTGTTTGTAGTGTGATGAACGTTTGCATAAGTAGTAGATGTGTTAGAGAAGTATCACGTAACATTTTAATTATATTTTGCTTAAATGAAAAAAATGACTCGAAAAAAGATTCGTTCATTTTGCTGAACGAGACTCAAAGGTCCGATTCAGTAAAATGATCCGAACTTCCCATCACTGCCACTCGTGACCCTCTCTTGTTAAAAGCAGAACGTCTCCTGTGTAACCAATAGGAAAAAGGGGCGGAGTCTATGAGGAGCGTGGAGACGTTCACACCGGACGCGTGAACGTCGGTCCGTACAACGTGGATGTCAGAGAATACCATAGTACAGTACTATTTGAAAACGACTGTAACAAAACATGGAAGTACAGTGGTACTTTTTAGTAGTGTATCGGATTGGCCCACTTTATACACTAACAAAAATAGTGAAAGAGTGATATCTAGATTGTTATTTGTTTTTATAAAACTCTGCTTTCTAGGTCATTCATCACATATTTCTTACACATGCCTATTTCAGGTAGGACATGTAAGACTTATACAATTTTAATGTCTTTTATAGGATAAGACTCGACAAAATGCTCACTTTAAAGCACTTATTAAAAATGACTACTTACTATACCACAGCAATATCATATTTTTGCACGTTTGGATATATATTTGAAATATCATTGTAAAGGCCATGCAGCATCAAAATGGTATTCAATTAGTGCTATGGTATATATCAAATTATTACTGTACAATAGTGCCACTATTGTACGTTTTTGTTGAAAAACTGCATTGTTTTAAAGGAAATTTACTTTCCATGTAGATGGCTTGTCATTTATGGTCATGTGAGTAACAACATTTCAAGATGATGACTTTAATTCTCAAAAACAAGTAAGCAGTCAGTTTTCAGATTTCTTATTTTGAAAAACATCAGAAAAATTCCTTTATACATGCAAAGAGCTAAAATTAACACATGAGGAAACGAAAGTTACATTTGTGGGTAACGCCATAAAACACTGCAGCTGCATGCAAAACAACTGAAGTCATTTCTAGAGTGATTAAAGATTAACAAACACACCATATTTCATAATGCTTCCTGTTCTATTTTGAGTAAACGCTCACAGAGTTAAAAGCAACAAATATAACTTCTTGGTTTGTAAACCCTGTAATTTGGGCTGGTCCTTGTGTTGAGCAGATCCCAGGTTTGTAGTCTCATATGTTTCCTCCATTTAGTTGGTTATTTTTTCCTCAGAAAAACTTCCAAAAACTGAGAAACACTGAATTTGAGGTGACAAATGTGAAAAGAAATGAACAAAAATGAAAGAATAAAATGAATGCACAATGTTAGCAGTCAATTTTTTTAATCAAACACAGAAATCATTTCGATCAAATATAAACGATTTCTCTGTGCATCACAGAAAATTTCAGAAAATCTAATTCACAATAATGTCACAATTGTGTTGGTAATTTAAAATGCTTCTCTCACAGTCCAGTGCCTTTTTCACATATGAATATAAGCACTGTCACACTCTCATAACCATAACTATCACCATTACATCACTGACACTGAACAAAGCAAAAAATGTGCATAAAAATATATGCTGATTCGGCAACAGTTAAATTAGTCCAAGAAACAGTAAAAATAAAGAGGATATAGTCTAAAGTTCCAAAATACTTTTAAATAACAGGATATAAATAACTGTCAGTTCTTTAGTAATATGTTCTTCATTTACTTTTTAAGGGGTTTTTGCCTTTATAGAACAGGACAGGATGGGAAACAGGGGTTGTGATCAGGAAATGACACACGAGCCAGATTCAAACTCAGGTCAGCCAGCATAAGCAACATTGTATGACATGCATCCACATTTAGTCTCCTCTTAAAGAAATAGTTCACCCAAAAATGAAAGTTTGCTAAAAATTTACTCATCGTCATTCTGACGGCACCCATTCACTGCAGAGGATCCATTGGTGAGCAAGTGATATTATGCTACATTTCTCCAAATCTGTTCTGAAGAAGAAACAAACTCATCTACATCTTGGAAGGTCTGACAGTAAGCACATATTGAGCAAATTTACATTTTTGGGTGAACTATTCCTTTAAAAATTATTAAAAGTGGTTCACACAGCTCATGTACTATAAGTCTTCTGAAGTCATTCGGGAAAAAACTTAAACATAAGGATTTAATATTAAGTAAATAATGAAAGAATTTTCATTTTAAGCTGAACTTTTTCTTTAAGGCTTGCACAGATCCTATTCAAATCATACATGTGTATTTGCTTAACTACATTTGACATTTGCAGCCTACACTTTAGTGTTCGATAATCAACAGCTTTATAGTCACATCTCAAATCTACACTCAGACAGCCACTTAAAACCAAATGTCCACCGGTTCAAACTGTTTTAACAGTGACTCAAGTGAAGACTTCTTCTGAATGAATCCACTCATCAGTTAGTCATAAATCTTCATTAGATTTTCCTGTTGCAAAATATCCTACATCTGGCTCAAATGTTGTGTGAGTAACATGTGACA
Organism: Spinibarbus caldwelli; assembly: GCA_039654775.1. NCBI lineage: Eukaryota > Metazoa > Chordata > Actinopteri > Cypriniformes > Cyprinidae > Spinibarbus > Spinibarbus caldwelli. The sequence goes on from CM077237.1 coordinate 30,529,231, forward strand.
ACAAACAAAAGTGCTTATTTAAACTCCGAGGAACTCTGAGTTTCCTGTGTTTATACATATAAATTTCGATTTCAAGCTCACCCACATGACTTCATGAAAGCGAAGGACCTTTTCACAACAGCGTTTGTAGCACATTGACCAGCCAAACATTTCATAAGCAAGAAAACAAGTTAAAGTGTCTATGGCGTGTGCTCAGGTCAGTAAATGCAGCAGCAATGGAGTGAGAAGGTAAATCCATAATGCTTTCAGTGCATGTCCGTCTCCTCGCTGCTGAAGAGGGTCCTCGAGATCACACCTCTCGCCCTGATACCCGCTAAAACACTGGCACTGGAAGTCTTCGCTCATCCTCCGCTGCTCTTCCACGCTCACGTCTCCCTTCACACGCAGTTCGCTTCCCTGGCCTACTATCGTGTGCGTCTGTGGGTCAAGATGCAGATACGTGTCCGTGTCCGGATGTCTGCGCAGACAGCGTCCGTGGGAACTGCACAGGAAGCGACTGCACTGCTCGGCTGCTGTGGAGACGTTGAGGAGGTAGCGGCCCAATGGACCCTGCAAGTACTGATTTAAACTGGAACAAATGGCCTGAAGGATGAAACAGATAAAGAGAAGGAAATTATGTCAAGTAAATACTAGAGTTTTAAATTTTTTGAAGAAATTGGAAGTGGGTGGCAGGCTGTTACAATGCAGTTGCTAGGGTGTTATAGGCACTTTAGTGTGTTACTATGTAGTTGCTAAAGTGTTTAGGTATTTTTAAAATGCCCAACATTAAATAATAGTCAAAAAAAGGTCCCCCAATCCCCAAATGGAGCAATTTTTTTCAGACATTATTTATAAAGTCAAAAAGTAAGTTTAAGTTTTATAGCTTGTAAAGTAAATCAGTGAGATTGTTATAACAGTGTAGCAGATACTTAATGTGTATAAATATAAGCTGTCACTTAATATCTCCCAAAAATACATCAGTAAGATGATATTTAAATGCTTAGTTTTATGATCAAAGTTCTGTGGTTTTAAAACATATATATTGCAGTGCAATACAATGATTGAGAGATGAACAAATAAACTTGCCCGATGATCATATTTGATATTTACATTTTAACATGATTTTTTTAATAGAAAATGATGTGCAGAGAATCAAGGAAAGCTAAGTTGCTTCAGTCCAGTAAATGTTCATCTTGAAATATTAGTAACAACAACATAAAAGTCATTCTTACATTAATCAGTGAAGATTTCACAGCAAACAGACAAGTGAACCATGAGCTGAAGGTGGATGTTTTTACAATTAAACTAAAAACTTGCTACAGAAAAATATAAACTATCAATCAGATGGCATGTAGTAGATTGTGTATAACAGGTTATTCAGCAGTTTTGATCATGCTGATCATTTAGATGCCTTAGAAATTTGTGCATCAAATATGATCCAGTATCATATATGATACAATAGGCTTTATATGGTTAATACGATCAATAGAAGCACCATTAACAAAATAATAATTATTATTAGCACTAGCATCAATAGAAACCCCTTAACAAGCTCTATTTCTGATATAAAGTGATGTGTGAGTGCTTACATTGCTGCTGGCATAAGCAGCTTCACCCCAGAAAACGATACCAGCTGCACCCAGAGCCACACTTTCTCCAATGGTGGACACCAAATCCATCTGCACAGACACAAATAAAGGAATCAGTGATTGGTTCTTGATTTTTCTGAACAAATCAGAGTTTATTTAGCTCATTTCGAAAGCTGTGTGTTAAGGTCACAAATATTGAATGGGGGCAATTTTGTAACAACAAATTAAACGGAGGAAATAAAGTAGGAAATCAGCTGGTGTGGTGTGGTGGGTGGTGGCACTGTAACTGTTACCAGCACCCTTCCTGTTCTCCTGCACACACACACACACATAAACAGAGATAAAGAGCAGAGATGATGGTTATGTAAGGAAAAGTTCTGTGATAAACCACATAAAGACCATATACACAATACACTTCGCTTTAATCTTCACTGAAATTGCAGGGCACACAGCAATGTTAAGAAAGCACCACAGAATCATATTTCTGGATGAATCATGTAGTTATAACTGGGATAGAAGTATTTTTACTAAAAAAAAAAGTATACAGTTTACTTTTTAGTCATATAACCTTCTTTTAAAACCTTTATGAATATATCTTGTTTTAAAAAGGTTTAGTAGGTTTTTTTTTTTTGTTGTTGTTTTTTTTTTTGGCTGTGCATAAAACCTGAAGAGCTTTATGGGGACAAAAACACAGTTATGCATGTGAACTTTACTAGCGTACACAACAGAAGACTTATTTGCAGACACTCAGAAAACATATCTGGCCTTTGAACAAACAAGACTGGAGAGTCACTGACAGTTGAATGGAATATTCCATCCTTTAAGGTCAACCTTCATTTCCGCACATTCTGTTACATGTCAAAGTTTAGCTGTGGGTCATATGGAGAGATTTACATACATTTAATTGTCTATTTGCTAAGCCCTGACTTACAAATGTTACAAGGCTCTGCTACCTTAGCAACCGTTGCCATCCACAGTATTATCAGACAAGCTTCTGCTGTAAATCTAAAGAGAATCTGTGTCTTTGGATAGTTTTAAATGGACTTTCAAATAAATTATCCAAAACTATGGTAAAATGTAGCTCACATACACTTTTACAAATCACTGAACATCAAAAAACCCCAACATTTAAATAAATTTAAATACTAAATCTAAATCGTTATTTTAAATGTTATAATATCTATAATATTTTAAATGAATAGTAATTATTGTAAAATTAATACATTTAGCTAAATAAATGTATTTATAAAGGTAAAATGACTGGTTTAATGTTAGTTCATTTGCATATTGATTATTAAAGGCCATATCATAAAGCTACTTAAACAGTAATTTAATTTATTTTAAAAGCTACAAATACAATTCCGTTCTATACATATACTAATAAAATAAATAAATAAAAATCTGTAGTTCATTAAGTATTGGGATTAAATGAAGATCAAATGGAAAGTTTTGCTTCAGTCTTAGATGTTTCTCCATCACAAAAGTGTCTAAAACAATGCTCAAATTTGAAAAGATATAATCTTAATTTTAATCTGCAATGATATTTTAATCTGAAAAGTCAGGAATGAAAAATTAACATTACTAACGTAACGTTCTTTCATTTTCACTTTGACTTTATATTAAGAATAAAATCCAATCAATTTGACCATTTTTGTTGGTTCTATGATCACACTCTTCACAAAAATCCGTAATGTGATTACATGAAGAGCAAATGGAAAAATGTATCTTAAATTCTCAGATAATCTGACGTGTTTCCATCACAGAAGTTCATTAAAGAGTAAATTAAAGAAAATTGCCTAATAAATATGCTTTGCAATGCTGCACTTAATTCTAACCTACATAAGAATAACATCCAATGAATGTTTACCACTTCTGGTGGTTCTACAGTTTTTTGCAGAAAACCACAGAGTCTTCAAGGGCCAGTTGTTCAAAAGTAATCTGATCAGATTTTGGCCATCAGATTGGATCAAATCTTGAAAATGGGTTGTTCAAAAAAAAAAAAAAAAAGGATTCTGAATATGGATTAGATCACAAAATCCAATCTTGGTTTTGATCAGGAATAAATCTTCAGTTTGTGTTGTTCAAAACATTTTAGTAAGATCGGGATTTGAGAAGATTGGGAAGGGTGGATTTCAGGAACAAAAATGTAATAAAACTTTAAAACTGGTCCAAAAAATACAACATTTGTAACGTAATATATCCCCAAATCCCCAAACAGCTGTCAATATCAAACAAAAATATTATATTTAATTTAAAGATTTTTTTTTTTAATCACTGATTATAAACTACATTGGCACAATCATCAGAGATGGACCAGTCAGAAGTAGTTATTTGTGTAAATGCAATGCAAAACTAGAATGCAAAGCATTGGCATTTTTTTCCATCACCATGTCCCTTTAGTGGCTCTGCAGAGCACTAGTAATCCAGATTTGGAAATCTGAAAAAGTGTGTATCTGGATCAGGGTGATCCAATTCAATTTTGCTTTGAAAAACCTGCACAAAAGTACAGTAAGATGGGTTACCTGATCAGCAAAACATGGGATTTCCAAACCCAGATCATTCCGATCCAGATTAAACTTTTTTTGGGGGGGGGGGAGTTTAGCTAAGTGCCAATAAATTGAAATTGTGGTTTTTGTCACTGCAAACCAACCGCATTTCTACAAACCCACCTCTGTCAGCAGTTCCAGCTCATCGTCGTACGTAGGGCGGCTGTAGACAAAAACAGGACGTGCCAATCCCTCTCCCACCGATGCCAATCTCATTCCCTCCTTCACCCGGTTTCGGACGAACTGGCGACCGGAGGATGTTGAACGCAACACGGACTTCATGTATATGGATGGAAACAGAGCCGTGCTTTCAGTCCACAGCCACTTCAGCTGGTCGTTCCTGGCCACCTCCACATCCGGGCAGCGTCCTGTGTAGTTCTCCAGACTGTTGCGATAGTCGTGGTTGTAGCAGTCAGGAAAGAGGTAGAAGCCCCAAAGCTGGTTGGGACGCAAGCTTTTGGCCAGTCGTAACGTCTCTAACATGAATATACGGCTGGACATCTCAAACTCCTGCTGGGCTACTTTGCTTATCTGGATTTGAGTCCAGCCCGGGTTTTTCTGGGCCACTAAGAGTCGTGACTGGCTCTTGTAAATGTCTTTGGTGTCCCAATTCCGTATCCAAATCGGACGCCATTCCTCCCAGTCGATCACAGCCAGGCCTCGCGCCAAAGGGTCGCGAATGTACTTCGCAATCCCCTCCGGCATCTTCTCTCGGTGGTGCGTGAGGCTGGCGATCTGTGGTAGTCCACCATTGACGGCCACACCGTCCTTAAAGTGCGGATACAGGCCTAGGCGGTCGTTGTAGAACATGGTGAGGTTCTGCTTGGTGAAGCCTTCATTCGGAGAGGCCACGATCTGAAACTGATCGAGCTGGAGGTGGACCTTGTGCCGAGGCCTGCAGTCTTCTGTCGGGGCGTTCCAGACCAGAACCACAGGCTTCTGAGGGTAAAGAGGCCATCTGGTGGGCTTCAGATCTTCAGCAAGAGCAAGATGATCCAGAGCCAGTGGAACCAACAACCAGATTCTCCAATGAAGCTGTATCCAGTAAGCCATGATGGCAGTAATTCACAATACAGGCCTTCACTTCTGCTGAAATTAAAAAAAATAAAAAATTACAATCCATTAGGACCATCTGAAATCTTTCAGGTATCAGTGTTCGTTCAAAAAGGAAATAAGAAAGCACAAATCTTTCACAGAGAAAACATTATGACTGACGCAAATGTAATACGAAATTTAACACACTAAATTTCTTCAGTTTTAAATCAACAATATTATGACTTGGAGGAAATAACTCACCTTTGACATTAAAAATAATCATTCCCAGAAAAATAAATCAATGATATTATTACTTGGAGGTGAGTTCTTATTTGAAACAAAGTTGGTTAATAACTACTATATAATAATAAAATAAAAATTCAAGTAGTGCCATGGAACATTATGTAAAAATGAAAAAGTGTTTAAAACACTTAAAAACCAACATCATCCTGTTCACGTTCTCCAAAGAGCAACAGTCATGAAAACAAAACAACTTTTTCATGAAATGTCTCACCTTTGACATTAAAAATATCAGTCATTCCCAGTTAAATAAATCAAAGTTATTCAGGAGGTCAGTTTTTATTTAATATAAAAAGTTAATATTATAAAATGATATAACAAATATCCTAGTGATACAGTTATTCCCCACTTACTGAATTAAATATTATAAAATTAAATATACTGAAAATAATGATAAATGCTATTCTTATGTAACATTGTTTTAAGCAACACTTCATACAATTCATTGTAAGACACGTGTTGATATCTCAGTCAAAGGAAGAATGACCAGATCAGACATTTACTGACCCATAGGACAAAAAAAGCACAATTATGACCTCTTTAATATCTCAGTTGTTTCTTCTGTGGCATTGGGGTTAAATGAAGAGCAAATGGAAAGTTTTGCACTACTCATCACACTGAAAAAAATGACTCATTGGATTTACTCAATTTTTTTTAAGGTAAGTGGTTGCAATCAATTTATTTTAGCTACATTTAAATAAACAAATTTAGTTGAAAGTTAGTCAACTAAATTTGTTTATTTAAATGTAGCTAAAATAAATTGATTGCAACCACTTACCTTCAAAAAATTGAGTAAATCCAATGAGTCATTTTTTTCAGTGCAGATAAGTCTCAGACAATGCTCAGTCAAGATACAGTATTGACGTTTAATCTGCAAAAGCCAATCTCAAATATTTCTCATCAAAGACCACATTTTCTGAGCCAAGCTCTCCACATAAATCTTAAAACTCCATATTCTTACTGTTTACATTAACTCATTTACAGTATGTTTATTTCATTTTTTCCCTACGGCACTTCTTTTATGACGTTTAAATAAAACTGAGAGACCCATTAAATCCCCATCGCTATTAAATATGACGCAATAAAATTAAATAGCACTATGGTACTTTGAAATATACCATGGCACTGAAATTAATTTATAACGGTATTTACATGCTACTTTTAGGAATATCGTGGTAGTACCATGGTACATATACCAGCGTAGTGCTATTTACCTTTTTGTGAGTGTAAAACATGTTTAAAACAATTAAAAACCAACATCAGTCTGTTCACATCATTCATAGAGCAACAAAACAACTTTTTTTCATGGAAACAACTCACCTTTGACATTAAAAATAACAGTCATTCCCAAATAAATAACTCCATCCTGTGGTTGCGATGTAAATCATTGCTGTTACCACGTCGCCTGTTGCCTCCTACAGAGAGACTTTCGCGAGTGTTCCTCCTTTCATAAAGACTTGAGATCAGGACTGATATTGCGTGAGGTCTGATCTGTCAATCTTCTCACATTCTTCATCTGAGACGCTTTTATCTTTGCGGCAGAGCAACAACTTCAAAGCGCCGCTTTCATAAGTTTCATTGATTCGGTGCAGGGGGCGTGGTTTTATTACAGCTCACTGGGGGCGTGTTTTCCTTTATGCAAATGATAGGCCTATACATATGTATAAAATAATAAAACAGTAAAAGAAAGAAAGTTGTTTTTTAAGGGAGTAATAAAAACAACAACAAAAAAGGGTACAATCAGAGTCCAAAAGAACATGCTCACTGTTAACGCCAACCAAATAAATAAATAAATAAATAAATAAGGTAATGCTATTTTTGGACATATATAATGATTCTAAAATCCTTTATTTATTTATTTATTTATTTATTTTTGTATTTTTAATAAAGGCCAAATTGCCCTAGTTTTGTTTCATTAAGTTTATTTATTTTGTTTTAATTAATTGATTTTTTTTTTTTTTTCAATTTCTCTTCTATCACATAACTGTAATATGAATGTAAGGTTAAATTAATTTTAATATTTAGCCAGGTATTAGGTCTGGTCTATAAACTGTGTGAGCAATAATAGTATGGATTCATTGAAACTTTTCTGACGTTTGAGGACGCACATGATGGATATGAAATCAGAGTAGCATTGGGCGGCTTTCAAGTTGTTCCTTTCTGACAATGACCTGCAGAGATCCTGTTTCGCCGTTCCTGCATATTCTGCTGACTCATGTGTCGCCTCTGTCAGTGCATGTGTGTGTTCATGAAAGAGAGAGGGCCACTTCCTTCCTTGGGCCTTTTCCTTTTCTCCCCGTTCTTGGGTTTTTACATCACCGTTTCTTCCAACTAGGCAGTGCCAGGAAGCTTTAACAATATGAGAGGAACTGGACGCACACACACCCATCACGCCTGCCTCCCAAAAATGGCAAACTCACATCCTCGAGCACTAGGAGAGATCAGAGACAGCGGTTCCCCTGTATTATCACTCCATCTCTACTCCTATAAGACACTCCCATAGCACACCCTCAGGTCAAAGGTCAACCGGCAGCTTTATCAGATAGAAGTTTGTTTTTTATCATATACCAAGGCCATAACCATGTCTTGAACACTGGGGATGATATTTTTTAAAATATATGGGCCGTTCTACAGAATTGGTCCAAAGTCAGAGTTGGAAACGTCTTATAAAAAATGTTTTGTTTTTTCAAAAAAAAAATTTATGTATGCAAACTGTATAATTTCCAAGGTACACATTTCTAGTAATTGCGCAGTTAATTCACATATTGTATTTTCAGAAAGTTTTGGAATATTTGTCCTCTCCCCAAATCTGTCAGTACCGAAACACAGTAATAATAATTTAATTAGAGGGGTTATATTGACCTATTAATATTTTGCTTACATCTACATTGTAAATAGATTTTTTTTTTTACTATGTTATTAAAAAAAAATCATAGGTAAATCAATAACAATTACATTTTTAACAATACTTCAAGTGTAATTTATGAGATTTGTTGTATTTTGAATCCAATTTTTCTTTGTAAAAGGCAAAAAGTTGATCATACTGATTTCAAAGTTAAGGATTCATTAGTTTGAATATGCATGGAACCAAAAACTATCATAACATCTTAGTTGATAATTCAGAATACTTTATTTTTGACAAATCATCCCATGTTTATGCAGTGACAGCACATGTTCGTTAGTGACAGTAATGATTTGGTAGTGACCACATCACATTACAGAATTTTAACTTGCATACTAAAACACTATTAAGACTAAAATACAAAAAAAATTGCATAACAGTACTAAAATTTTGTTTATTTCCCCCCAAAAAGGCTCATGTGTTCCTATTTGTCACTACCGAAACAATGATGACTTGTTTCAGTCGTGACTGTTTCGGTAATGACAATTTTATGGGATAACACCCAAAAACACAAGGATGTCACTACCAAAACTACACCAAATGTTTTGGTGGTGACAATTTTAGATACTTTTGAACCTCAAAGATGCTAATCACCACATGGTTAGCTAGCACAGTTCTGAACAGTGGCACACATATAAAAACTAAATGTTATGGAATAACACCAAAAAAGATTGCTTAATTGCAGAAAAAAGCGGTTCGGTAGTGACGTTTCTTAAAGTTACACACAGATTTTTCAAGTTTTTGAACACATTTACCTCAGAATTATGGGACCTATCTACTCACCGTGTAGCTATGAGAGAGACTGACACATAAATATTTCCTGATCATAAATGTAGGGATGTAGCTAAAATCAGTCTCAGCCAATGGACTAAAACATACAATTCGGTGTGGCATGAAAATGCGGGACACATTTTTTTTACATAAAGTTTTATAATTTACAAAGAAAATATAAAATAAATATTTTTTGAACTTCACTTTTTAAAAGAATCAAAAAGACACTTTTAAAAACAAAAATGGAAAAAAAATACAAAAATTATTTAAATATAATTTTCATAAGTTGACATTTAGGGGTTACGTTTCGGGACAGCCACCTCCCAGTTGAAAGTACCGAATAAATGATGATTTTATATATATTTAGCTTAATAATATTTTAAATATTATTGTGGGTTTCAATAGATAATAGAAGGATCTTAGTAAACTTCTAAGATTTGAATACTTAAATGCTTTTTAAATGTGTTTTTTGGTTGTGGGAAAGCAGTTTGCACCAATTCTGTAGAATGGCCCATATATAAAAAGTCATAGAACCTTATTTTTGGGTGATCTGTTCCTTTAACAGTACTTTCACACACGCAGGAGCCCCTGAGGGCTGCTGTAACCTTCACGTCTCGTCACGCATTCTCTCATAAACCCTCCAAGCGTTTATTCTCTCTTATCAGTGTCAGTGATTGTGCGCAGACATGGCATCCTGTCAGAGCCTCCTGTATTTCATTCACATGGGTGGGGCAAACATTCCCAGTGAAGTCATTTACATCGAGACAAGCATCTGTTTCTAATGAAACCTACCTTTGAGGGCCTGGCTGGCTCTGATAATGCGTCTATTTCATATCAATGGAGATCAAGCCACTGTATGGGAGTGAAAGCCTCCCAGCAGTGAACTTCAAAGAAGCAGGGAAACATTGAAACAAAATGCTAAAAACTTGTGAATTTTCAGGGTAGCAACTATACTTTAAAAATAAAATAATAAAAAAGATATTAAAACCTTTATTTCATTTCAGCTTCAACATTCCACATTTTGTTTAAAGTTAGTTTGTTTACTATATAGACATTAAAATAATAATAATAATAATAAATGACAAAAAGACACAACAAAATTACTAAAACTAACTAAAATAAAAATGAAAACAGAAAATATAAAAATGCAATTAAAAATATTATTAAAAACTGTAATAGTACATCAGTGATACTAAAATACCACTGGTCACAACAATGTGTATTGTTTGAAAAATAGATATTTATTTTGAAATTTGCTAAATATTATTATAATTAACAATTATCCACAAATAATTATCCAACATCAGCTGATACAGATGTATTAAAATATTCTAATATCAACTAATAACTGATATGGTGCAGACAAACTATAAATCATTTAATAAACATTCTCAGTCTCTAATTTCTTTTTCAGCACTGTCTTTCCTCACTGAATATTTTGTTTCACTTTAACATTATGGATGTGAAATGGACTGTGACTGTCATTTCACGTTACTATAAACATTTACATTGAGTTACATAAATAATTACTACTGTGTAATCTTCTAAACTATTTTATTCAAGTGTATCAACTCATAATTTACTGTACAATAAATGAGAAAAAAGTGCAGATGTGAGTTGCAACCCAACAAACAGAGTCAGACTTTGATACAACAGAATATTATAATATACAATAGGACGATAAACACACACTGCAGTTGGTCGACATCAACAAACACAAGTGATTTCTGTACAATCCCTGCACTGCTTTAGGCTCCATACTTAACACGCTCTCACTAAACATTCCTTACTGTACATCACAGAAGACAAGACACCATATGTCTGCTGTCTATACACCAAAATACAAATCAGAAAATATGATTTATGTTTTTGGTCAAAGCCACGTGAAGGGCAGAAAGCCCTCGCTGTCGTAACAGAATCCTCTCAGAAGAACACCGAAGGCGGAAGGAAGTCTAGGGTGATTGTGACGCTCCTAGAGTCATGACACGTCCCACAGAGTCTGTGTGCTTATATTTCACACAGGATCACAGGGAAATCAACATGGATTCGTGGGTGATCCAACTTAATGATTCCCTGTAGACACGAAATATAAAAAATACTGTCAATTTGTTTTTTTAATATAAAAAACAGAGCTATAAAACAAAATTATGTGATTTAAGGTAAGTGAAATGTTTACATAAGACACCAAGATCAAACAAACAAAAAAGATGTGTTGAGATAGGAGACCAGGAACAAATAGCCTATCAAATGAATGAATGAATGCTTAGATAAGAGACCAATAAATAAATAATAAATAAATATATAAATAATAAATAATAAATAAATAAATAGGCTTGTAGTCAATGTTTTTTTAGGCTACAAGCCTATTTTTAGCAGACACACATTTTAAAAAATGTGGTGTCCTTCTGTTATGAAAAAACCGACTGAAAATATTTAATAATAAATTATAAATTTCGTGTGCTACTGAATAGCAAAGTCAAGTAGAATATCATGGGTTTTCCTATATAAATGATATGAATTAAAAAAGGACAAGCCCTTGAATAAATCAAATCTGGTCTTAATCATCGTAATTTATAATCATTCTGTTTAAATTTCACATGATTTCTTGAGTTGATCCTGTCGATTTGCACTAAATATTTCCATGTAACTGATGGGATCAGTATCTCTCACCTGAGGTATAAGGTTTTTCTGAATTCTCTTCAGTTTAGCTTTCTTTCTGCCATTCTTGGTCACCACAGTCTCCTCGTAAAATTCATGAGCCAGATCTCCATCTTCATCAAAATACAAGGAACTGCAACAACAAACAGCAGCTGGATAAATATCACAAAACACTTACTTGTTAAGAATTTAAAATGTGCACAAAATGTGAAGTCTTTATTTATTTTTATTTAAATTATTTATGTATGTATGTATGTGCTGCCTTATTCTGCCCGGCTGGTATTATTAAAATTGAGCACACTTTTCCCACAAACTACTGAAAAGTGACTGAAACGCATTGTTGTTTTTGTAAATATCAGTTTTGTCAATGGTGACAGTTAAGATTGTTAAGTTACATTATTAAGAATTAAGCAAAGAATATGTGTTTCTATAAAACAAAATATAGCTTCTAAATTTCTTTTTCTTGGTTTTGAGGTAAGAAAGTGACATGTTCTTGACATGAGAATGACTTCACATGTGCCAGACCACCAAGAACTGACCAGACTAAACTAAATAACTCTTAGATCTTGCAGGTTTTTGACCTTAACGTTTACCTTCTCCTTGTGAAGACAAATGGTGTTGCGTTCTTGGAGCCTCGTAGACGTGCTAAACACTGTTCGCTGACCTCACTGGAAGCTTCTCCTCCAGCTCCTGAGTTGCTAAAAGGCCAGACTCCTTTGGTTTTGGATCCGCTGCCTCCCATTTTTATTGACAATGCATTACTGTAGAGGAGGCGGAGCAGCCAGCAGATCACGCCAGTTCAGTCCTGGAAAACAGAGAGCATGTTTCAGACTTCTGCCATAAAGGCAACATATGGTAATGCATCTGGGGGGTGTTCCAGAAAGCAGGGTTAACTTACCATCTGCTAAACCCTGAACTCTCAGTTGATCAACCCAAACCTTGCTTAAACCCATACCTCGAGGTATGTTGGTTCCAAAAACACGTCCAGGAGTAAGTTCATTCAACCCAGAGTATGTTCCTGGTTAACACGCAAGCCATTCTCAACAGAGCGATGAATTGACGAGCAGTGCCGGCCCGTCCAACAGGCGGTACAGGCGGTCGCCTGGGGCCCCGCCTTGAGGGGAGGGCCCCGCAGCCGCGAGGTTGTCAATTAAATTTCTAGTTAGGCTTGTTCGAAATGCATCTGCACTGCGCAGACCGATCTGCGTATGAAATCAAAGACATCAGATTGGAGAGCAGACGACTCTTATGCTTTTGAATCGCTCTCGTGGTACTTGTCAAAACAGAGATCGGTCTGCGCAGCGCTGCTTTGAGCCAAACACGTCTTCTGACTACGTATCTACGGATGACACATGTTCTGTACAGTGCGACATGTCAAACACACTAAAAAAATCGGTCTGTGTGATCAATACATTTACCACAGTAGCACTCGTGCATGGGTTTCACATGGGTTTGAGTCTATTTTCAAACCTGTTGTCCAACAAAGAGAATATTTAATGACATATTTTTGCTCCAAATTCATCAAATCATAACATCAATCAATTGTTTGAAATAAATTCCTTTTGTGAGCTGACGTTGTTTCATATCACAGAACTGAGCAAAATCTTTTTTTTGAGTATTCTATACAGTGATAAATTCTATGTTGATTAGTATTGCATTACTTAATTCATATAAAAATACCCGAGATGGCTTGAAGAACACAGATAAACCATTTAGTCGCAATCATATATTTATTGTCTATGTATCTCATCAGTTAAAACATGCCTACTTGCCTTTAATTCAGCTATGCCATAGTATGCCTTTGTCCATATTAGGGATTTCCTGGAATGTCCTATGATTTATGACTTCTGTAAGTTTTTCACTTATGGATTTACGCCCTACGGCTACCAGAATGAAACAGACATTGCATTACATGTGTGCACTCACTAATGCTCACAATGCCTGATTTGGGGTAAAAATAGGAAAAATCTTCTAAGTTTTTCTTCAGTGTAGAGGAGTTTTTTTTTCTCTCTTTCAGTGGATGCATAAAATTACTGTCAAAGATTTTTATTCACAATTTATTTTATAATAAATCCTTAGACATTTATATTTATAGGCCTCCTGCATTTTAACAGGTAGCCTAATGCTGCAGTTTTCTGTGAAATATACTGATAATAATCATCAATTATTATTATTTAGTTTCATGGTTTTATGGTTTTATTTAGTAATAACAATAATTTTTTAACAATAAACAATAATTTTTTTTGTAGTCATACTGATATATAAAACCAAATATTTTGGCCAAATTGTGCAGCCCTACAATCATGCACAACATACTTTGTGTTCTTTATCATTTTTAGTAAAGAAAAGGTTTGTCTGAAAACATTTCTCATTACGGTTCAGATTTTGTGTCCAGATTTTGGAATTCATTGGATATTGCCTCTCAGAATAGTTCACTTGCACTCCTATACATGTATATTTAATCTGTTTTTAATATTTTTACATGTGTATGTTGAATGTGTTACACTTAATGCACATTTATGCTTAAATATTTAAATTGTCATTTTATGTGCTTTCTCTTAACTCCTCAAATTACTGACAGTTTTTATACTAGCGGGGCCCATTTTCATTATCCTGCCTAGGGCCCCACAACCCAATGGGCCTGCACTGTTGACGAGTCACTATGGAAACGGACTCTAACAAAAATACTGCTTCTTTCTTCTTCTTCTGTTCAAAGGCCATTTGCACACTTAGTGCATATCGCCACCTAATGGGTGGTTGTGCAATCATTTTTCTTTTTTTACGTTTAATCCTTGAAAATAAGAATTGTATTGTTTGTTTGATGCTAGTTATATAATAAGTCATAACAGATATGTATTTTTATTATAGAAATACATTATAGAAAATGCAGATCCATAATGTGTGAGATGATAATAGAATATAACAAACATATAATTATATAATATATACATATAATAAAATAAACATTACCTTGTCATAAAAGTGTAATTTATAATTTAGGCAGATAACTATTATGCCAATACAATAAATATAATAACCATATTATAATAGATTACCTTATATTAGTGCTTTATAATTTACATATCATAGAACTATATATATATATATATATAACTATATATATATATATATAACTATATATATATATATATATATATATATATATATATATATATATATATGTATGTGTGTATATATATATATATATATATATATATATATATATATATATATATAAAAAGTTATTGTAATAATATATAATATTGTGCGCTATCTGTCACGCCCACTGGAGTCTCGTTAGTAAGTCACGCACAAATGCGCTGATAGCTCTGAAGTGAACTAACCCTGAAACAGGTGAAGCAGGTTATATTCAGAGAGCAAGTTGCTATGGTTACTTACATACCCTGAAAGTTACCTCTGTTTTTGGAACCGAAAGTTGAGGTTATCCACTTGCTTACCCTTAAACATACCCAGGTATGTTACATAACCTGCTTTCTGGAACACCCCCCTGGGGATGTGTGGCTTGTGGTGTGGCTTCAAAGCACTGCTGCGGCTCAACTAGCTCTCTGAACCCTGGGCAAGAACCTGTGGTCAGGACCTTTTACAGTCTGTAGTACCTGGAGGCAAGGTCCAAAATGAAAACTCACCTAGCGCTAGATGCGAGTAAAAACTGGCTTTGGTGGATGGCAACTTTTATAGGAAATGCAAATAACATCTGATGTGTGTAGTTATGTTTTTAGGGCAAAAATAAATAAATAAAAAATAAATAAATAAATAAATAATGATAATAATAAAAAAAGAATTAAATTTAATTAACACAATCATACACGTATTTTACAAAATATTATACTATTTTAGTAAAAGTATGTTAAAAATAGCAAATAGCTTTTCAGTCTCTGAACACACAGATCTGCTGGTTAAAGCTGTAATCCCGGTTAGTTAGCAGGCTAGCTGATTATACCTGAAGAGCGTCACTTTAACCAACCTTATTCTCACAACTAACCACTATTTTACAAGTCTTTGAAATCCAATATATTTGCAGTACGAATCCACCTATTTATTTTATTTTTATTTTTTTCTCAAAATGTTGTTGACTTGCACTAATAAGTCTGAATGTTCTAGAGTTGTTTGCAATGTAAACAAGACATAAGCCATTCACAGCCATTCAACACACAACAGAACACGACTACCACGCGTTTCAGTTCATCGGTTCGATTCGGTTTCATTTCAGAATATATTCAAATAAAAGATCATATAAAACGCATACATACAGATCATGTAAATCTCATTGTTTTGATTCTTCCAGTCTGCTGTCTTCAAGCACAATGACGTAGTTTGACAACGTCACATTTACGCGCCCGGTCACGGAAACGAACCCCTTGGTCAAATCACGTATTATTATTTTTTTAATGTAATAATATTACATTTAGAATTTATATATTATATTATGTTATATTACATTATATTATATTATATTATATTATATTATATTATATTATATTATATTATATTATATTATATTATATTATATTATGATATGTGTCCCTGGACCACAAAACCAGTCATAAGGGTCAATTTTTTTGAAATTGAGATTTATACATCATCTGAAAGCTGAATAAATAAGCTTTCCATTGATGTATGGTTTGTTAGGATTTGACAATATTTGGTCGAGATACCTGGAATGAATATCTGGAATCTGAGGGTGCACAAAAAAAAAAAAAAAAAAAAAAATTATATATAATATAATATAATATATATATATATATAAATTCTAAATACTGAGACAATCGCCTCTAAAGTTGTCCAAATTAACTTCTTAGCAATGCATATTACTAATCAAAAATTAACTTTTGATATATTACGGTAGGAAATTTACAAAATATCTTCATGGAACATGATCTTTACTTAATATCCTAATGATTTTTGGCATAAAAGAAAAATGGATCATTTTGACCCATACCATTTTGTCTATTGCTACAAATAAGACTTAAGACTGGTTTTGTGGTCCAGGGTCACATATTATATTATATTATATTATATTATATTATATTATATTATATTATATTATATTATATTATATTATATTATACTATATTATATTATATTATATTATATTATATTATATTATATTATATTATATTATTATAAGCTTGACGACTTATTTAGGCATTTTAATTATGTCTGTCTATTTGTCTATCTGTCTGTCTGTCTGTCTGTCTGTCTATCTATCTATCTATCATCTAGATATGTAGTTTCATTATTTATTTATTGTGAAGCCATTTTTATATTATATTTTAAAAAAAAGCTTGACTTTAGTTTGTATATTAAAAGTAAAAGTTATTGATTATTAATCGTTTTTATACTTTTATTCTTCTTTTTAAATATACTTGGTAGGCTATAAGTAATTTGCATGGAAGACGTTCTATCTATCTATCTATCTATCTATCTATCTATCTATCTATCTATCTATCTATCTATCTATCTATCTATCTATCTCTGTAGTTTATTTCATTATTAATTTCTATATTTATTTCCTGTGAAGCTATTTGGATATTATATTTTATTATATTATTTAAAGAAGCTTGAGGATTTATTTATTAATTTTGTTTATTTTATTTTCTCTCTCTTTCTTTTCTTTTCTTTTTCTTGAAGCTGATTTTGTACTTGGCGCCAGTAATTTGTCTCAGCCATTATATGCAGCATATGGCCCGTGAGATCCGCCTCTCTTCCCATCAACCTGCGGCTCGTCCCGCTTTTCCATTGGCCTTTTATTCCAGTGACAGGCGGCTATTCCTGAACTCGCTTTAATCGCATCTATTCCGCATCTATTCCCTCGATACGATCGGAAGCGACAGAGTTAATTTCGCTCTTTTCCACACGCAGACATCTGTTTACCTCGGAATTAGACCGTGGTTTATTGGTAGACGGTCGGTTGCGCTCTAATTCAATCAGCAGACATCGTGCGGGAGGTGGGGCCACCGAACAGAACAGCGCTCGCATAACACTATTATTTTCCTGTAAGTGCATGTAAGTCAATGCTTCCTTCTGTTTTAAATGGTTGCACGAGGGCTGTAATGCTCATTTGCACGTCCGTCTGGAAGTGCAGCTCGCGCTGAATGGCTTCCATACAGATTTATCGTTACATAACATACTGAGCGCCTCGCCTGTGCATCAACACCAGTTATTTTCCAAAGTACCCAGAAGGGTTACAGACATGAATGCAATCATTAAACTTTATGAGACTGACTGTGCGTTATTTTAATGGCCCAGAGACCCTCAATGCTGTATGCGTGAAAATGATCACAGTATATCCTTCCTTTAAACCTAATTAGTCATTGCATTTATATTTTTTTTACTTGATTTAAGTAATTGTCATGGAGGATGTTTGAATAATCAGTTCATAATCAGCGAATGCATTCAATGCAACTAATAAACCTCTATTTAAATCATATTAATATGTAAACAGTTATGCATCTCCTTGGATATAAAATCAGCTGTTTAATTAATTTAATTTCTACTTAAACAGCCAAGAAACATGAGTGATTCGGAGAAACAAACAGTCTCCTTTAAAGACAAGGATGGAGTTGAGAAAAGGGGACGAGGAAGACCAAGGAAACATCCAAAGGTATAAAATAACACTGTGTTGTTAGTGATCAATATTAAATCAGATTACTTTCTGAGCAAAAAGTATATAATAATGCATGGGGCTTTTATTTTTTCAATGATACATAAATAATATAGAACCTTTTTATATAAATACCTCATGTTTTAATAATGCATCCCCACTTTTAGTAACATTACAGTGTTGTATTAAGGCAAATTCTTAATAAACATGTTTTCTTCCAGGAATCGAGTGGGTCACCAACTGTGAAAAGACCAAGAGGACGGCCAAAAGGCAGCAAAAACAAAGGCCCATCCAAGAGAGTAAGCCTTCTTCTTTTTAATTAACTCACACTATGAATAATTAGTCTCTTTGTGTTTATGGCACAGCCAGTTGCATAGATGTAAATATAGACACTATTTTTCTCACTATTGCCAAGTAGTACAACAACTGTCTCGAGTTTGCAAACACACAGAGACATATGCATTATTAATTATGAATAGTGTATGCAGGTTTTTCGTTGACAGCTCATCCGCTGACCAAATGCAGGTGACCCGCTGTTAGCCACTTAGCCCTGAGCAATGCACTGTCAGCTCCCGCCTCAAGAGTCCTCAATGAACTCAATGCCCCCTCCATCTGTTGTCATGTGCAGAAACAGGCTCCCTCTACTGTACACTTGCCATGCATTGCCACATTGGCTTGTGAAAATGCTTTGAAAAAATAAAAAAATAAAAGTGCCCTTGGTTTTATCCAATGGGTTAGCCTGGGAGGGATTATTGCATACAACTAAGATTTTTTGACACTTGAATAATTGTTTGTTAATTCAATTTTCTGTTCAATAGAAATCATCGGATTCTGGCAGCAAACCTAAGGGAAAACCGAAGAAAGAGGTACATATTAAAATAATAGTTTGTGCAAAAAATTCTATCATTATTTACTTTCTTCTGTGAAACACATATCTGGACATTATATTATATTTATTTATAAGTTATTGCATGTATTCTTTTTGTTAATTTTTTTATTCTGAAGCTGTTATATTATATTATATTATATTATATTATATTATATTATATTATATTATATTATATTATATTATATTATATTATATTATAATTTATGCAAGTATGCAGATGTGAATGCTTGGCCAATGCATTAAAAGCACAGAGTCCTGTTGAATATATTTAACATGCATTTTTGCAGCATCAAGTTTGTGCATAACATCCATGGAAGAAAGAAAATCATAACGGCATGAAAGTAATTGTTAAGTAATTTTTACACTATTGGTCAAACGTTTGAAATAAATAAAATGTTTTTGAAAGAAGTCTCTTAAGAGCACCAAGGCTGTATATATTTGATTACAAATACAGTAAAAATAGTAATATTGTGAAATGTTATTACAATTCAGAATAACAGATTTCTATTTTAATATGTATTAAAATGTAATTTATTCCTGTGATGCAAAGCTGAATTGTCAGCAGTTCAACAGTCCTTCAAAAATCATTCTAATTTGCTGACGGCCGGTAGAGTATTTTCGGTGAACTGTCTCTTTAAATTTTATTTCATTTCAAGTTGCACAGAATTGACGTGCAAATTTAAAGGTCAAACTATCTTGGTAAACCTATTTAAAATGGCATGGTAAATGTCAAATATAGCATGCAAGAGAGAAGCTTTGTTTCCATGCATTTCATCCCCAAATGTTTGATTCCATTTCACACAGGACAAGGAAAAACCTCAGGACTCATCTGAGGACGCTGAGGAAGATGACGAGGAGGAACAGTAACAATCTAACCGGAGCACTACCTCATACTCAACCAAACAATCCAACCAACTGTCTGCTCTCCAACCTGTGAATAACATGGAATGTCATTCACCTCTTTCTACAGCCACAAAAGGACAGTAATAGATGAAATATTCTGCATAATACATGAGTTTTATGTCATTAGATCAAATATGCTGTAGAAACCAGAATCACACTGCATACAAATGTCACGTGTTTCCAGTTACTTTTACTATATATCTATCGGACTGAGGTGCTTTTCTACTTATGCTTTGTTTGTAGTTCTGTTTAGTAATTTTTGTGTCCATGTTGTAGACTAGATTTAGATCAAGCTATAATTTAATGTGTAACATCATGGGCTTAATAGTTCTCATAGAATGCATTCATTTTGAATGTAGCTGTTTACAGTTTACCGATTAACAGTTTACCTAGCTTTTTGTTAGTGTATATTACTGTGCAACCTTCAGTGAAAATTAGTTTCAAGGCAGGTTCTTATATTTTGTAATCAAATATAAGTTACCCAGGCCATGTTTGAGGGAGCACGTAGATTTAGCTTAAAGGAATTGTTCAGCCAAAAATGAAAATTTGCTGGAAGTTTACTGACCCTCAGACCATGCAAGATTTTGTTTCTTCTCTCTCTAAGATGTAGAGTTTGTTTCTTCATCAGATTTGGAGAATGTATCGTTACATCACTAGCTCAGCAATGGATCCTCTGCAGTGAATGAGAGTCCAACCAGCTGATAAAAACATCACAATAATCCACAAGTAATCCACACCACTCCAGTCCATCAATTAACACCTTGAGAAGCAAAAAGCTGCATGTTTGTACGAAACAAATCCATAATTAAGACATTTGTAATTTAAAACTTACTTTTGGCTAAAATATGAGTCCGTAATTCACAAATATGCTGGTGGATTTTGGTGTGAGGACAATATGGGGCCTCTCATTCTGACGGCACCCATTCACTGCAAAGGATCCATCGGTGAGCAAGTGACGTAATGCTAAATTTCTCCTAATCTATTCTGATGAAGAAGCAAACTCATCTACATCTTGGATGGCCTGAGGATGAGTAGATTTTCAGCAAATATTCATTTTTGGATGAACTATTCCTTCAACAGCAGCTTATGTGATGTTTTCCACTAGAATCCCCAGGAATCAGCATTGAGGATAATAGCAAAGGTTTGTATTTGGTGTATATTTCTGTGTTTGTTTGTGTTTGTTTGTCACCATAGAAGTTTATGGAAGCATTGTTAAATTTTGAAGCCATCATTGACACCAACCTTGCGGGTACAAATTGCACTTTGGAACTGATTCGCAGAAAACAGACGGCTTTGCTGGTGCATGTATTGTGCTAGAAGGCATTCCAGCTAAAACGATTGGTGTTTTTAATCTACATGATGACATTTATTGTACTAATTCCTAAAGGGGAATGAATTTGGCACAGCACTTTGTTTTAAAAAGAGATTTAAGGATAAAAACGTAATGGTGAAGAAAGAAATTACACATCAATTTAAATAATTCCCTAATATGCTTGTCTTATAGAAGTGGTTCTCAGGTGGTTTTGCTTCAGGACGTCATCAAGTGGTGACTCAAGGTACCAAAAAGTAAATAAAAAAAATCCTTAAAAACCGATCATTGAAATGTATTAATATTACCAATAATGCATAAGATACAGTACATAAACCACCTTGTTACAGCCTTTCCTCAAAGGACTGTTTGCATTACAGGTATCACCTCAAGGTTCTCCACACCCAAGTGCTTTTGGAATATTTATTTCAAAATGATTTATTTTAATCATCTATCTGTGTACATGACAGTTCACAACAGTGACAAAAAGCTATGCTTCTCAAGGATTCAGATTTATTCTTTTCAGGGTGCCTAAAAAAATTAATTATACACTCCCTTGAAATACATATATTGAGCAAAAGTGCAATCTAAATTATAGCCTATATGAATCCACTTTTGGACAGCATTTGATGCATTCTTGTCCTCATAATTTCTGAAATATTCACCTCAGGTTTTACGGTGTCATGAACAGACCGCAAAAGCCCAAGACAACGCCAATCCCTTCAGTAGTAGAAATACCCTTTATTCTGCAGTGATTGTCCGTGTAGCAGTAAATAGCCTACATAGGCATATGGTGTGTGACATTTTATTAATACAATATTAGAGTTATAAAATGTGTATTAGATTTATAGACTTTATATGTATGTATAGTGTGTTGATCTTAATAAAAAATACTTTTTCAAATTGTTTGTGCATTTACATATTTTACAATACTAATAAATGTTGTTTTCATGTTTTATTATATAATTTATTAATATATTATATGTTACAAATAGTAGTCATAATAAAATGGTAGTTGCTGTCTGCGTTATAGGTTGCTAAAGTGATGACATTATTTAAAGAAATTTCAATTTAAATACTAAAAGTGCAGAGGTAAAATATATATTTTTAGAGAATTTAAACAATTAAAAAATAGTATAAACAAAAACCCATTTATAGAGAGAGAGGTTTTTTAATGTTTATTTTTTATTATTTATGATGCTTTGTTTCCACTTCAATTTAAATACTAAATAAAGTGAGGTAATGATATATTTTGAGAGATATTTATTTTTAGCATTTGATGGATCTGTATATTTTGAAGCTGCTTGTCACTGTTAGTGTTATTTTATTTGTATATTTATTAATTACACAGATTTTTTTTTTTTTATAATTTTAATTGTGAAAAATTGCTTGCAAAGTTGTAGCCTCACACACTACTATTGCTTCACATACTCCAAGACAAATTACTGTATATTTTTTATTAAATAATTGATTTTATTAATAATAATATTATAATTACTGTTAATGCAACTGTTTAAAGTAACAATAATAACTTAAAATGAATATTGTATATTCTGTAAAATACTGTATATTTTATCCAATACTGATTATATCAAGTTAATAATAATTATTATAGTTAATATAACAATTAATAATTAATTAATAAAACTAATTATTATTAAAAACGATATTAATTGTTGTGCGGAATTTTATTTCCACAGGCCCTATTCTCTAAAACCAACAACGTGCTTTTCTCAGTCTGCGCGGTGCACGCTGCGCACATCCCGTAGCGGTTTCGATAATGGCGTCTGTCTCCGAGATGCGCTCAGCTTTGAGAAAATGAAGCGCAGAAGAGCTGATTTCCAGTGATTGACGCGGGGTTTCCATTCGCAGACTTTGCCTCTCTTGTGGCAAAGGTTCAGGTTCCGGTTCCGATCTCAGTCGCGACGCCCAGCCCGAGATGATGAAGCTCAAATCGAACCAGACGCGCACCTATGATGGAGACGGCTACAAGAAGCGGGCCGCCTGCCTGTGCTTCAGGAACGACACCGAGCAGGAGGTGAGTCGGGCCGCAGCGAGAACCGCGACGCGCGCGTCAGCTGCTGGATCTCCAGCGCGGTAGCGGCGTGCTATCAGCGGTTAGCCTGGGACTGGTTAGCGGAGCTGGCCTAGCGTTAAACGACGCGACGAGCGATAATCAATGAAGCTGAGTCGCTGACAGCTTGATTGAAATCCATCTGATCATGAGCTAAATCTCAAATGAGAGATTCCTTTAGAATTTAAAGACTTCCTTGCCATAAACTACTGTGGTGTACATCCGATGGTAACGTTAATACTTTGGTCGTTTGAAATATGGCGTTTACATGTTACTTCCATTGTGTCCAAAATACCACGGTACTTTTCTTTGAGCACCACTAACAATAAATACCATGGTATTCTTTGAAGAGGTTTGGAGAACCATCCCTAAAAAACATATTGCGGAGGTACAATGATGGTAACGTTATTAGGTAATACTATAGTACTTTGAAATATACCATGGTACTGAAATTCATGTGTTTCATGAATATGGAAAACCATATTGTACATGTCTGAAATACCATGGTACTTTTTTATTTTGAGCACTGCTGACAAGAAGTACCATGGTATTATTTGATGATGGTACCATTGTTTACAATAAAGTAATATGGCAGTACCATGGTAGCTGGTAAAAGTAGGCCTACTGTAGTACTTTGAAATATACCATGGGACAGTTTTGTCAATGTGGAAAACCATGGTAACCCATGGTACATCCAAAAAAGCATTTGATTGCATCATTTGAATTAAGCATAATTAAGGGCCTCGTTTAGCTCTGTAAATTCTATGGAGTTAATCAAAGGTGAGGAATAAATCAGGATCAAGGCAAAAACTGATGTGAAAGATTCTTAAAGAATTTTTGTGTCTCCAAGATTGATTATGAAAATGTAATTATAGTATTCAATTCATAATGCTATATAAGCAAAATGAGCAACATTTTAACTGCTTTGCTTTGTGATAATTACTTAAATGAAATTAATTCATTAAATATATTAATGTTTTAAAAGCATTTATTTTTTTTTTAGTTTTTTATTGTTTATGATGTTTTATTTCCACTTTAATTTAAATACTAAATAAAGCGAGGTAATGGATATACTTTGAGAGCTAGATCTTTTTATAGTGTTTTTCGATAAATCAGTTTATTTTATAGCTGTTTGTCATTGTTAGTGTTTTATTTGTATATTAATTTTTTCATCATTTTAGTGGTAAGAAATGTTTATTACGTATTACATATACATAATAGTATTACTTCACAAACTCCAAGACCAATTACAATACTGTTTATTTTTATTATTGATTTGATTCATAATATTTTAATTAACTTTTAATAAAAATAAAATTATATTAGTTATATCATAGAATTAAAATTACATGAATGATTTTCTGGATATACTTTATTGGCAATAAATAAATATGAATGATTTATAAAAAAAATGCACATATTTAGAAACATGCTTTATAAATCATTCATAAGAGCATTTCAGAAACTGTTGTACGTTTATATTCATTTAGGATTGTTTTACACAAAACTTTCCAAACGAGGCCCCAGAGGTTCACAAAAGTGCTGAAATTGCATCTGTTGTACCAAACAGTGACTCAAAATGAGTTAAAATCAGTTTTGCCTGACACAAGGGGAACTATTGCTTCTGTTGATGAGCACTGGCCAATGGTGATAGTTTCACAATGGCCCATTATTAATTGGCCAGGCTGATATATTGTGCAATCACTGAATTTCAGCCAGTCTGACAGACTGAAAACTTGTAATATGTGTCCTCACAGGTGTTACTGGTGAGCAGCAGCAGATATCCAGACAAATGGATCGTTCCTGGAGGAGGAATGGAGCCCGAGGAAGAGCCCAACGTCGCTGCTGCCCGAGAAGTCTGTGAAGAGGTTTGACTTCATCTCTAGGATTATGCATGAAATAGATGATCATTTTTATTATTTATCATAATCAGCTGTCCATTACAAAGACTGTCTATGATTGTCAGAGCTTCTTACGCCATTTGTAGTAAATCTATTAATTTATCATGAGTTTACATGGTTATCAATAGATTTTTTTGATGGCTAATAACATGGATAAAATCTACACACAATTTCCAATTTAAATGCACTCTAATTTTTGTACAATATTTACTTAAAATAGATTTAAAGTCAGTAAATTTTGGCTCTGAAGTGCAACTAATGGACCTGATAATTTTAATATGGCCAAATATCACCTGATTAATCAGCTGTTGTGTTAGTCTCTCACAACTAACAATAACTGATATATTTTTGACTCGATCCGTTGTGCAAACATGGAAACTCTAGGTTATCTCTCTGCTGACACTTAACCTATGGGGCTTCTCATAAAGAGAAGTGATAATGTTCTATCAGCTGAGATCCGCCATACTCTCTTACTTTCGCTGGCCATCTGACAGACGGCAAACATGTCGCTCATTCTGCCGGGACGATCGCCTTACAGTTTTAAAGGGCATTACACTCAGATTAAGAGCTGCTCTTCACACCTCCGCTGCCAGACAGTAGCCAAGAGCGGCCGTACACTATAAACGTACCATGACACAATGTCATATGTGTTTGACGGGATTGTCCTGAAGTCTGAGAGCATATTGAGAGGTTTGTAGATTTTGAAATCTAAATGTAATGTTATGATGTTAAAATAGCAAGGAATATTATGTATTTCTATGTGACTAATCAGATGTAAGTAAATAAGTGTTATTAATCAAATCAATGATTATTTATAAGAAGATGCTTTTCTTGAGAAGCAAATAAGCACATTAGAATGATTTCTGAAGGCTCATGTGACACTGAAGACTGGAGTAATGATGCTGAAAATTCTTTGCATCACAGGAATAAAATATATTTTAAAATATATTACAATAGGAAACTGTTATTTTAAATTGTAATAATATTTCACATTATTGCTGTTTTTACTGTATTTTTTATCAAATATATGCAGCCTTGATGAGCAGAAGACCCCACACTTTTTAACAGTAGTACATATTAAATTGAAAATTTTCACTAGTGGTCTCAGACTTTTGGACCATCGCTATGTAATCAAGACTAAATTTAGACCATGTTTGACGACAATCAGCTACTCAAGTTGAGGTCAGCGCCATGTTGTGTACATGACATTTGGCCTAAACAGTGTCATGATGGATCGCTATCACTCAGAACCGGGTGTAGGCTGTCACAGACTGAAGAATGCCTTCATGTTCCTGTTGATATGCTGTCCTGCTTGTTTTCACCAGTAGTCTAGTCTTTTCTTGACCTCCGAAAAGATATCAGTTCTCAAATTCTTACTTACTAATTCATACATCAGTCATTGGTTCTGCATTGATGACAATAAACTGAAAGACCTGATCATGTAATAATGACTGTCTCTTTAATATAATAATAATAAAAACGCAATGTGTCAGTTCCATTCATTCATTGTTTTGCAGGCTGGTGTCAAAGGCACTTTAGGAAGACTAGTAGGAATATTTGAGGTAAGTGCTATAAGAAAGAATGGCTTTCTGTAAAAGTGTTATACAAGTGTTGTGCTGCTTGTCTTACTGTTTTAAATAACATTTTGTTTTATATTTAGAATCAAGATAGGAAACACAGAACATATGTCTACGTTCTCATCGTAACCGAAGTTCTAGAAGATTGGGAGGATTCAGTAAACATTGGTTAGTATTTTAGTACACTACCGTTTTAAGGATTGTTGGATTTAGATTTTTTTTATTGTTTTTATTTATCACTAAAAATCCAGTAAAAACAGCAGTATTGTGAAATATTATTACAATTTCTAATAACTATTTCTATTTGAATATGCTGTAAAGAGCAATTTAATCCTGTGGCGTAAAGCTGAATTTTCAGCATCATTACTCCAGTCTTCAGTGTCAAATGATCCTTCAGAAATCATTCTAATATGCTGGCCATAAATTACATTTTTCAGAATATTTTGATGAATAGAAAGTTCAAAAGAGCAGCATTTATTTGAAATATTTGACATTTGTAACATTATAAATATCTTTACTGTCACTTTTGATTAATTTAATGTCTTTTCTGAATAAAAGTATTCATTTCTTTTAAAAACAAGAACAAAAAAATCTTACTAACCCCACATTTTTTAAACCGTGTGAAAGAATATTTCTTTACAGTGTGTGGATATACTGAATAAAGTGCATACATGACCCATAATTCAGATGAATACAGGCATATGGCAATGTCACGGCAATGTTAACATGATTTATCTCATCAAAATATGACCAAAGTCTAACCAATATCAGAATATTCTTGTCAGAGCCATTGTGGGATTAGAAAGTGTGAAAAATCTAAAGTTTGTGTTTGGTTAACGTACGTCTTCTGTTGGTCATTATCAAACCATTTGACTTATAACACCTGCTTATCTTTTTTTTCTTTCTTTTGACAGGGAGAAAAAGGGAATGGTTCAAAATCGAAGATGCCATAGAAGTGTTGCAGTGTCACAAACCAGTTCAGGCCACTTACTTCGCAGCCCTACAGGAAGGCTGTCTGAACAGTAACGGGACGCCCCTGGTGGCCACGATAGGCGGAGACCTGTCGCCCACCTACAGCATTAATCAGAGCACCGTATCTGATATCAGATAACTAATGCAAAACACAGACACTCCGGATGCTTCCACCACTCTTGCTCTTACTTTCATTATTCTGTCTTTCTTTTGATTCTTTTTCTTTAAAAAAAAAAAAAAGACACAAAAACAACGCTTTTTGAGCACCGAGAAGGTGGAGCAGACATCAAGTGTTGGTTGAATATTCGAAACGATGTTTTGTAAATGTAACACTTTTGCTTTTTCCTGCTTAATCCTCCTTTCATGCTGACTGTTGCATGAAACCCGCGACCCACATCCTTTTAGCGGCCCAAGTGTGAGATTAAACGAATGCAAGATCTACTTTTTACTGTTGTGATGTAAAAATATACACGGTGCGTCAGCATGTGGCTTTCAGTATTTTTACACATTCGATTTCCTCTGCTGCGTATGTGTGAACGAGTTTTTCGTTAGTTCTCTTTCAGCGGTCGCGAGAGGAAACGTTTAGTCGTCTGAATGGTGGAACTGTGAGAAGTTAATAATTTTGCATGAACACTGGTATTTATTTGTCTTATGAGTTTGTGTGATGCGATGAATGTTTAACCTGTACTTCGTGTTAAATTGATCCTCTTAACTTACCCTTTTTTTGTCTTGCCATCTTGTAAATAACTTATGGGCCTGCAAAAACATATTTAATTTATACTAGTACCTGATTAGACTGGAGCGTAATTCTATAAGCGCACACTTTTTTTAATCCAGTACATTTTTTTCCCAACCCACTGATGTTTGAAGGACTTTGAATTTAGTATTGCAAACTACAATGAATCTTATGTGTAATTTTGTGCCACTAGCAGCACCAATTCATTGCAACTACATTGTTCGGACATTATTTTTGCAATTCCGTTTGGTGCCGCTAGTGATGCAGAAATGAAACATTTCCCCTTTAAGCAGACTGTGATATAGTGGTGGAATGGTTTGGCAGGTCATTGTTGTGCTCTAATGGTTTTCTGTAGCACTTTTTAAAACCAACATGAAAACAAATGGACTCACTTTAATTTTTAATATATTTTCCTGGTTTCATCAGTGCACCATATTGTGCAACTGCAATCCCATTCTGGTATGAAACACCCACTTTTCATGATGCAATCACTTCCAGATGGATTGAAGTCTCATTTAATTTGTTCCTCATAATACATTATACGTTTTACAGAAGTAGACACAATACCATGTTGAATTTAAGAAGTGCCACGGTAGATAGAGTGGACAATTAAATCAAGAAGTAGCTTGGAAATCCTCTCCCTAAACTAAAAGATTCAGATTTTCAAAGCAATCTGTTGGGGGGAAAAAAAACAAAAAAAAAACTAATTTGTTACCTGGCAGTTTCAATAATCTTCATGAACCAGATGAAATCAAAATGGATGCTTTTTACATATTCAATGTGTTTAATGTATTATTGATCATGATTCATTTCAGTTCATGTTGTTTCAAGGGAAAAAATGCCATCAATAATGAGCTGTTGATCCTAGATAAAATTAAACCACTTACTTTCTTAAGGAATATACTCAAATATATCAGAATAGTTCACTCAAAAAAATCTGTCATTATTTACTTATCCTCAAGTTGTTTCAAACCTGTATGAGTTTCTTTCTTCTGAGTACAAAAGAAGATATTTTGAAGAATGTTAACCAAACAATTGACTGTAGCCATAGACTTCCATAGTGTGGGAAAAAATACTATGAAAGTCAACGGCTGTCATCAACTGTTGATTCAATTTTTGCGTTCTACAGAAAATAGAAACTCATACAGGTTTGGAACAACATGAGGTTAAGTAAATAATGACAGAATTTTCATTCTGAGTGAATGGTTTAAGGAAGTAAAATGGGTTTCATGTTCATTTTAGCTATTAGCAGATGTTTACATTTCGTTAAAACCCTAACAACTCTCAAATGACACCTAAAGAGTTATTTCAATGGAGATGTTTATATAGGCTAGTATATTGTTATTTTTTTTGCACAAAACTAGCTCTAGTCTGCACTAGGACAGTTTTTGCACTTTTGATGGATGTTCAGCAGACCCCTGAAATAGTTTCATTTTCCCTTAGTAGATTTGGCTATTAATATTCTTCTGACAATTGCTGAAGGTGTCTCCTGGCCTTCTGTTTTCTTGGACTTCAAGTCCAGCTGATGAGGTATTTGGTTGTTTTAACCTCTCACCCTTTTTAGAAATTACCATATCTTCATCTACAACTCATTTAAACGGCGTCTTTTCTTTTGAAAGGTCAAATACGTCTTTGAAGCCAAACTGCACACTCTGTAAAGCGCTTGGCGCAATACTGTGAATCTTGAGCCACTGTTAGTTAGTGAGTGAGATGTTTTGGTGTCTTTTAATTGCTCTTGTACAGATCAAGACTTCAAATTTGAGTGCTTGTCATTATGATGTATAGATATGGTACATGTAAGGTAGAGCGATTTATTTCCTTGAGACTGAACCGCATGGTTTTGCTCCTCTGGGAGTTTTAAGTGCATTTATGATGCAAGATCCTTATGAAGTACATTTTTAATTCAAGATTTCTTTTTATTGTTAGTCTGACTGCAAAGTGAGTAATGATGAACCCAAGATCTAAAAAGTGAATGAACATACTTTTATCAGTGGTTTATGTTTATATGCCTTTGATTAAAATCTGTCAACACTAATGTCATCAATAGTGCAGCTGATTGCAAGTCTTTCTCTTTCACTTTTAGTGTAGCATGTAATAGCTAATCTGGACTGTTTTCTTGATTGAGATATGTGATGATGGCCATACTAATGTACCCCTCATTTTCAATAGCACAGCAGCATATAACTTTTCGACTTCTGTAGTTAGTGGAAGTGGCTGCGTCTGTAGCTGATCATTGCTGTGAATGATCTTCTCTTGAGCACAGTCGTTTCAAAGCCCTACAAAACAAGGATGTGAAATCTAAACTGCTGCATTGGATGTATATTACAGACCCTGTGAAACACCCATATCCCTGACGAACATCTCACGGAAAGCACCTTAAATTTGCCCTGCTTGTGACTCTGAATGTAAACTTTGGTAAAACAAGAGTTCACCCTGGTAAACATGCTGTAACTGGTTTAAATGGGATGCTGGAACTATGACTGAAATCTCCCAACACTCCGAAACAAAAGCTGTGCGACTTCAGTTCCACAGCTGCAACCTTCACTGGAATATTTTGCTTTTTCATTTTGGGATTGTGAAATCAACCAGTATGAGAATGTAATATAAATGTGCCAACTAATAAACACCAGTATTTCACCTCAAGGTTTCAGTGACTTTGTCCCCACACAAGTCAAATTTGTAATGCTTTACCATGCCAAATATTCTGATTTTGTGCTTCATGGCTTTTGAGGCAAACTATATATATTAATGTTAAAATATTGTCCAACAATATACATTTAAAATGTACGGGTTCCTTCCAGGATGATGGACCAAAATTGACAACACAGGAAGCATGTAAGAAAATTAAAACATTTAATTTTTTTAAAAGAAAAATTCATTAAAAAAATGCAAATTTGTTGAACAACTTCAGGCCATCCAAGATGAGTATGAGTTTGTTTCTTCATGGGAACTGATTTGGAGAAATTTTGCATTACTTCACTTGCACACCAATGGATACTCTGCAG
This sequence comes from Spinibarbus caldwelli, assembly GCA_039654775.1. Lineage (NCBI taxonomy): Eukaryota > Metazoa > Chordata > Actinopteri > Cypriniformes > Cyprinidae > Spinibarbus > Spinibarbus caldwelli. Next base: position 30,561,002 of record CM077237.1, read on the forward strand.
TGAATGGGTGCCGTCAGAAAAACTACAGTCCACTCTAGTCCATCAATTAATGTCATCAATAAGTGAAAAGCTACATAAGAAACAAATCCATCAAGACACTAACTTTAAATCATTGTTTCTGGCCGTAATAATGCTTCCTCTAGTGAAAAAGTCAATCTCCTGTTGTCTCTCACATCAAAATCCACCCACACATTTGTTTAGAATTGTTTTGGCATGTAAACAGTGCTTGATCTATGCATATTTTTCTTCCGATTCTGACGAGATGACTCACTGGAGAAACCAATATTATGGACCCATATTTTAGCCATAAGCAATTTTTTTAAAAGTTGAAAACATCTAAATGATGGATTTGTTTCTTACAAACACGCAGCTTTTCACTTCAAGACATTAATTGATGAACTGGAATCACATGGATTACTTCTGATGTTTTTAATCAGCTGTTTGAACTCATCAGTAAGTTTTCAGCAAATTTACATTTTTAGATGAACAACTCCTTTAAGGCATTAAATATCACACTGAATGCACAAATAAGTACCTGAAACCAATATATGAATGAGTCAGACACAAGCACTTTTGAACCTTTATTGTACAGATAATGTGGAAAATTACTGTGGTGGTTGTCCTCGGCCACGGCCAAAACCACCTCTCTGAAAACACAAAGAGAATGCATGCAAAAGCTGAGCGTCAATTTTCTTTTCCCAGTAGGATAATTCAAGCTTGCGTTTATGTAATTGTTCGGAGTCATGCATTTAAATGCTATTTAAACAGCAATACTTACAAACTGGAATTCTGTGGCTGCACCTGCACCAGCCTCAGCCTTCTTGTCTGCACCAGCTGTAGGATGAGGAGTTTTTAGTTTAACAATACCACACAGAGGCCAATGATAAAGAATAAGCTGATGTCAACAGTCTGTATGTATTGTGTACGTACGCTGAGCTGCAGAACGTCTGTAAGCATCTCTGTCTCCCTCGCCACGGGCCAAACGAGCCGGTCTCTCTCCCTCAAGACCTGCAAAACACCATGTTTACACACTTTAATCAAGGTCTTTGAAATAGATGAAGGCACATTATAACGGTACATTCACTTACAGGGCGTTTCTGAAGCTTGGTGCTGACGCGACCTTCATAGTGACAAAAGCTAATCACATTAGTTTTCTGGTGTTGCATGAACACGATTGACTAGCGTCTGCACCAGGGTATTTACATAAGGTGATCTGACTGGCTGACACCTGCGTTGTTGCTTGAAAAGTTTTCAACTTCTGCCGCGAGCAACGGACCCACAATTCATTTCGGCAACGCTTGACATCACTCCATTCAAAGTAAACGAGAGGCGTTGACACTGAAGCCCCATGTGAATGGGGCGTGATGACATTTTGCATTTATATACAACCATTTATCAGTCAAGCTCCAAAAAAGTTTTCAATGCACTAAATTCAATCTCTTCTGAAGCCATAATATAGCTTTCTAGTAATAATGATTTTACAAATTACAGGTGTTTTTTTTTTGTTCATTATGAACATAATTGCATGGAAAATCTCTGTGGATTTTCTTCAGAATATGATGCACGGAAAATCATGAAGGTAAATGACATTTTTCATTTTGAAACACTCTTTAGGAGAGGACCATGAGCCTCTTACCCTTAGGACGGGGTCTGGCGGTCTCTGGGCGGGTCTGGCGGCGGAGGGTGGCGGGCACGATCTCTGGGGGCAGGTGGAGGAAGTCCCGCAGGTACTGGATGCCCTCATTGGTCAGGTACCAGTAGAAATGGCGCCAAGCAAACTGCTCTTTGACGTATCCGCATGACTTCAGAGACTGTGAAGGTAAAAGTATTTTAATATACATTCACACTGTCATTAACTGGTCTAAGTTCGTGCAGTTCACGATGGTCAGACGGACTCACCTGCATGGCCTTCATCACGTGAAGGTTGGGTACGTTTTTGTCAGCAAGCTCTGGATGTTTCGCGAGATGCACGTCTTTTTTGGCCACCATGACGCCCTCTTTGAAGAGAAGCTCATAGATAGCAACGCGGTTCTTCTTGGGCATCAACATCTACAAAAACAGAAATACAGTTATTTCAGTTTAGAATTATGCATTCAGTAAACACTTTTACCCAAAGCGACTTACAGAAACAATTCGTCAAAGATGTCAGATTTATTAGACTAGATTAGGATGCAAGCCAGAAATACATACATTTTATAATATTGAGACTAACTTATCCTAAAGGAGATATTTTAAACTGATTTAGGCAACGTCAGACTTACAGCACCCTAGTTTTACCACACATACCATGGTATTCTTCGGAAAACGTTACAGCACCATCTACGTAATATAAATTATGATAAAGAGTACAAAGGTATTTCGTTCAAAACACATTGGTATTACTATCATTGAATCAAAGTACAGCCACATACAAGGAAGTACTGCTGTAGTACCATAGTACAGTGATAATACCATTGTATATATTCGAATACAGTAGTAAACACGGTCATTTCTGTCAGCGATGACGTTCCGCGCGGCTGTGAAAGCACTAGCATGCTAAACGTGTTTATGTATACACACGGTTTCAATGAGTTTTTTTTGCACTTAATTTATTTACTTTCTGGAACAATGCCAATAATCCCTTTATTTAATGTTATTTTCTCATTTCACGTTACTATATTGACTTGATAAGAGCCGTGAAGCACTGTCGCGCCGTAGCGTACAAGACGGCCGCATATCCTGCTTCATATATCGTATTTTCCGACTGCATATTTGCTCAAGACTAAGATATATTCATTATAAGCATTTATTTTAACAGAAATCGCTTGAAACAACACATAAAATAGTAAGATGATGAAGATTTTGAACGGATTTTCGGCTCTTGTTTCGGCCTACCTTTACTCTTGCTGAGAGACCGGAGCCGGAAAGAACGTCCTCAGCTCTACTTCCTGTCTTATTTTGCTGCGCTTTATAGTCACATGTGAAGCGCGAGGCGCCATCTAGTGTATTGGAGGTGTTTTTAATTTGTCAGTTTGGCTTTATAAGAAATAATAATAACGAATAAAATAAACAGTCATGAATATATTATCATATATAGGCCTATAATACAATTACAAACAACAAAGTATGGCAAGATTCCATTTGTTAACGTTAGTTCATTACCTAACATGAACAATGAAAACACTTCTAAAGCATTTATTAATCTCAGTTAATGTTGGCTAATTTCAAAATTTACTAGTCCATTACATATACTAGTAATATATCATATAGTTATATATTACATAATTAGATATTACACTGTAACTTAATAATAATAATAATAATAATAATATATATATATATGTATGTATATATATATATATATATATATATATATATATATATATAATATATTATTCAAATAAGATATACATATAATTTTCGTTTGTTCTTTTTCAGATAATTTATAGAATTCTAGAATTTTTCTAGAATTTTCAAAGAGTAATTCTCTGTAAATATCTCTGTAAATTTCCTCATTCATTGTAATTGCATGGAAAACAGTGACCAGTACGATTCAGACTTTGGCTGTTTTGACTGTAAATACTGTCCTGTTGTGACATCAAATACAGTCACAACCACTTATTCAGTAGTCAGTTCTCTGCTCTGCCTTTTTTTCTGGCTGGACAGAGTTGAATGCGAAAGGAAATTACTTTTTCCCTGCATGGCTGCTTGAGGAATATATTTATATCTCACAATCAGCATCTAGTGACAGAGAAAACACCCATATCCTTCATACACGAGAAGTAAGCATGCAATTTAACAATGAAGGTTGAGTGTACATAGTATTTTTAAGGATATGTATGGCACATGATTCTTAATTATTTCACTTTGTTACAATATCTGTGTGAATAACTCAGAAGTGGGTTTGTATGGACTACTTTTATGGTAGTATTCCTAAATGTTTCCTAGAACCTGATTCTAGAGTTACTGGCTCTTTGGTTGTAGACAAACAAAGTGTTTTTATGTTAACCTTTGAAAGTAAGCCTATTTCATGAGAGAAATCAAATATATTGGTTTAATGTGCTGTTTTGAGGTAAACAGTTAAAGGTAAAGTCCTTTTAAAAGTGTCTTGAAGTTTCAGTTTTGGAAGTTTCAATAGCTATTGCTCAGTTCAATTGCAGACTAAACCTCTTCACTGAATGCGTTAACAAGAAATGTGTTGGTTAATATTTCAGCGCTCAGCTCATTTCTCTGGCAGTTTGTGTTTGGCAGCGAACAGTGTTTTGCTGTTTCCCATCTGTGTTGCGAGGCGGTGATGTGTTTAGTGCCTGAGGTTTGTGGACTTATGGGAATGAACCTTACAGGAGCTTTAATTGTTGTTCCACCTGTGCCAACAAACTGAGAAGTTAACATTGCAACACCTCCATCTGCTTTCATACACAGACCACCTGTGCCGCACTGGCTTTGCAGTCAAATTCCTTTCATGCAATATTATTACATTTAGGAGCAGATTTGCGAGAAGTGGTTCCTACCACTCTTACTTTAGTATCTTTGAGATAGTATTATAGCTTTTTTAATTAGAACAATATTTTATTTTTATGTTTTCAGTTTTTAGTTGAAGTTTTAAATAAATAATTAATCAATATTAAGTATATATTTATTTAGTATATTAACTAAATAAATATTTAGTTTATTTTCAATTTATTTAGTTTATTTAACTTAATCTGAGCAAAAATGAGAAAATGTTGCCTCGACAACTGGCTGAATTAAAATAAGTTTACGTATTTTTTGCTTTATATATATATATATATATATATATATATATATATATATATATATATATATATATATATATATATATATATATATATATATATATTTATTTATTTATTTATTTATTTATTTATTTTTATTTTTTCATAATTTATTTTCAAGTAATGAGTTTTTATGATTTTAGTTTTAGTTAAAAGATAATAAACCTAGTTATTATGTAAGCGCCAAGTTTAAATTCAACTTTTTAAAAATGCAAAGTAGATAATGAATATTGTATCAAATATTATGACGTCACCAAACATTTATTTGTTTGTTTTTTACTGCAATATGCACTAATTGAAGCCTAAAATAAGGAAGCATTAGCAATGTTTCACCAATAGGTGGCAAAAACGAACCCTATACGAAGCTATTTAAATAACCACAGTACATAAATTTCAGTACCATATCATAGTACTATGGTATTAATACCACTGTACCATGGTACTGCCCCACAATTTTATTTTATTTTATTTATTTAATTATATATATTTTTTTTGATAAAACATCCCAACCACAATAGTCGTACATGTTGTTTTTTTTTTTTTTTTTTTTTGGTACTTTTTTTTGTTGTTAGACTGAATTAGGAGTTGAATTGAACCATATTCAATGGTAAGTCTTGCACGAAAATGTGGAACGTGAATGATTCAAATCATATTTCACATATTCGTTAATCTTAGTACGGTGCTTATTTCAGTAAAAGTCATTAATATGTAACGTGGGTCTCTTGGCTGACCATTCCCCATTTGATACACCCGCAGCACAACACTGGCTGTGTTCATCCGATACCTTTGTGTTTTACTGATGTTCGATTCGCGAACGAATCGTTCATTCGAACCGATTCATTTGAACCGTTTCGCAATGCGTTTGTAAACCACTTCACTGTAACTAAGACTGTATGGTTACAGCATATACATGAGTATTCCGTGTTCAAAAAAATGTTTATCGAAATACTTATTTGATTAAATGAAACTGTTCATTTCTGTGAACAGACTCGGTGAATTTGTGCCAGCTCGCTAAATCGAACCGATTCCCTAAACCGAATCAGACGGCTCACCGTTATTGTGTTTTACTAGAGTGGAAGATCGTGTGTATCACAGAGAAGCTGGATTCTCGTTTAGCTGTTTTTTGGTATGTTTTAACGCATGATTTTGTTCTCATTTAGTTGTAGAAATGAGGTTGCATGTCGATATATGCGGACAGGCGTCTCGTCTTGCTTTATGTCATTTATTTCTGAACGCTTGCGCAGTCATTTAATAAAAACGCTGCGGTTCTTCGCAATGCTGAACAGTGAACGCTGTGTGCACCTGAATTAATATGCATGTGTCGAATGAACTTGAATTACATGAATAAATTAGACTTTTGTGCATCATTATACACAATCATACCGTTTTGCATGCATTTAGCAAAATATGAAGTATTGGAACAAAAATAAACTACTTAAAACCTATTAAGTAAACTATTAATATTATAAAACTGCATATTTTAAAGCCATTTTACAGAGAGACTTAAGGATGATGGTTTTAATATTTATAATGATTGTTTTAATGTTTAGAATGGAGTTACTAATTAATGTTTAGACATGCTATTCTGAAGTTATGCACATATATGTCATATATATATCTTTCTGGACATGATAAGCTTGCAAAAAGTGCCATGGTACAGTGATGGGATCATATGGTAATGCCATGAAATGTACTAAAATGTTTATATTGCACTGCAATGTACTTTTTTGTACTTTTTTATAAGTGTACCTTGTGTTTTTGTACCATATTTCAATATAATCTACTGTCTACAATATTGGAAAATACGATGCTTTAAAGTTATGAATAGCTCATTAATTTGACTTAAATCAATCATCCTGCAAATACGAGTTAACAACTTTTAACTTGAAATTGACAGTTTTTGTTTTAAAAAAGATTGTACTAAAAAAAAACAAAAAACAAAAAAACAACAACAAAAAACAAAAAACAAAAAATCAAGCAGTATGGTTTTAGACATGGTGAAATACCTTGGAGTGGCATGTGAATTAAGAATCTAATTTAGGGCACTTGTTATCCCAGTCCTCTATTTTGAGATCCTCAATAGACTGTTTTAGTAAATGCAATCTCTGTTGCTCCCAAAGGAGACTTTACTCTCTTCTTGCATGATAAACTTAAAAGGTCTGCTTTAATAAATCAATAGCAGGTCTCACAGCTGTAAAGAAGATGAATCATTACAACAGTGTGTTATTTGATTAGTAAATGTCTGATGGTTGTCTCTGTTGTCATTTAGTTTGGTCTTACATTGCTGATCCCGTCTGTCTCCACCAACAGTAAATATGCATGTGAGTTTGTGTCTGAAGTGAACTGCTGCTTCACAGACACCAGATGTCCTTTTGACTTCTTGTGTTCAAGTCAAAGGTGAAATCCTCCCCTCGGAGGGTCTCGAACTGTCCAAGGTCCTGAATTGTCCCTGGGCACCTGAACTCTTTAGTTCTGGGTTAGTTAGTTTTTGTTATGCCAGGGAAAGCTTCTGATTTCTGTGCAGTTTTATGGGAATTTGGCAATTCTTATACTTTAGAGTCTATGTAACGTTTAGTATTCATCTTAAAAAAAAAAAAAAAAAAAAAAAAAAATCTCACAATTCAGACTATCACAATTCCGAGGACATAGCTTGCAATACTGACATTGTTCCTCACAATTCTGAGTTTATATCTCACAATTCTGACTTTTGTCTCACAGTTCTTAGAAAAATGTCATATAATTGCAAGATATAACCTCAGAATTTCTGACTTTTTTCTTAGAATTGTGAGAAAATGTCAGAATTGTGAGATTAAAAAGTCCTGATACCTTATTTATTTTTTTATTCCATGCCAGAAACGGACTTCCATACATTTGCTCTGAAGAACATGTAAGAAAACATTTTGCACAAGCAAGCATTGCTTTCATTTTCTGCAGAAAATAGTTTTTTTCCCCCCTCAATGCTTTCACCTGATAAAGTCAAAGCCATAAAGTACACAGTAGCTGTTTAACTGGATTGTGTTGGAGGACTCATTCACCTTGATGGTTATATTGTTAAAATTTCATTCTGAATCTGTCCTTCAGCCTCTAGTATACTAGTATACTCTAGTATACTGTTCAGTATGCATTCAGATGGTGAATAAAACCAAGGAGAGTGTGTCCTTAGAGGCTTTAAACTAAACTCAAGGTACAATACAAGGTCCTTATAGTCTAGCATCTTAAGATATGCTTCAGTTTAAAACTCTGCTGAAATTCCTCTAGAAAGTAGATTATCATTGCATATTGCCTAATGTAGCACATACTTGTATACTGTTCAGTATGCAGCGAGTAGCACACTAGTATTCCGTTCTGAATGATGTGTCTGTTTGGTTGCATAACGTACACTGAATCATTTGTATTTTATCAGTCTAGGCAAGTTCATGGTCAAGTGCCTGTCGTTTTGAAGGATGACCCAGAGTTCAGCAGGGCCGTGTCATTGCTCACTTTAGAATGATTGGGGTCAAGGGTCGGGCTCAAAGGCACAGATTTTATCACCCGGGTACCCACTTTCACCCTTTACTGCCCATGTGGGGATTCCAACCTGTGATCTGGTTATAGTGCTAATTCCTGTACCTTTGATTTATCACAAGTTTTTGTTGTTTTGTAATTATTTTGCTAATTTATTTGCTACCTAGTATTTGTATAATTGCTTTGGCATTGTATTTCTACAGTTAATTCATACTTTGTAAAATCCATTTAATATTTTATTTATAAAAATAATTTCTAAAAAGAATCTAATAATGAAAATGATATAAAATTTTATTTATAACATTGATTTAGTGTTTTATTTATAGCATTTAGTATTTTATTTGTAAAATTAATTCATCATTTTATTTACAAAATAATTTTCTATCATACTTATAAAGTCAATTTGGTATTTTATGAATAAAAATAATTTAGCATTTTATTTCTAAAATTAATTCTGTAGTTTATTTGAAAATGTAAGCTGATATTGAATTAATACAATTAATTTAGCATTTTAGTTATCAAATTAATTCAGTGATTTATTTAAACATAATTTGGTATTTTATTAATAAAAATAATTTTGCATTTTATTTACAAAAATAATTCAGTAGACTTTTTTTTAATGTAATTTGTATTTTATATAAAAAAAATGTGTGTATGTAATATGTATTTTAGAAACACAATTAATTTTGAAATTATTAATTTTGAAAATTAAATCAGTAGTTTATTTTAAAATGTAATTTAGTATTTTATTAATAAGATTTTGAAATGTATTTATAAAAGTAATTTGGGTTATTTTAAAAACTAATTTGGTATTATTAATACATTTATTTAGCATTTTATTTATAAAATTCAGTATTGTATATATTTGATTTGGTATTTTATTATCAAAATTAATTTAACATTTTATTTATAAAATTAATTTACCTTTTTATTTATAAAATAAATGTATTTTTTTTTACTTTATATTTATAAAATAAAAGTGTTTGCTATTCTTTTGTTATTATTTACATGATTCAAATCAATATGTGGTTTCAGTATAGGACTTTATAAAATATAGATTTTGATCTTTTTGTCGTTTTATAGGAATAACAGAATTCTGTAAGGAATTCTGTGTAAAAGAGAGAGAAATATGATCAGAACATTGTTGCAGGTCAAATTTGAACCTGAGCTGCTGCGAAGAACCAGTAGAGAGCATTTTAAGAGTCCAGGCCTGTATGACGTCTTTTATAGGATAGATTACGCTGTTCTTTGAAGCCTTAGGGAATCCATGCAACAAGATCTCAGCAGCTGCTGCTCTCCAGCGTCGTATTACTAGGAGGCTGGCTTGCTTTCTGACAGATTCTCATGTGTGTCTGAGCCGGTGTGGATATCAGCTGCGCTGTGACCTTGCCTTACCACACAAAAACGTGCAAATCCACACAGATACAGCTCTGGCTGCTGCGAGATCCTGCACGGATCTCTCTCTGCAGTCTTGCCCAAGTTTCTGTCTGTCTGTGAGATGGACAGAGATAGAGAGAAACTAACTGAAGAGGTGGATGGTAGGACATATCGATTGAGACGAAACGCTTGAGAGAAGAATACATCAATGAGATGCAGAGGAGAGATGCGAGATTTATGCTTTGAACATTGCCAAGCAGCAAGTCTGCAACGATCCGATATAAATAATCCGTTTCTCGGTTTCTAAACGTCTCTGAAGATGTTTACTTGTGCCTCACGAATGCTAAAAAGATGTGGGAGTGAGAACTACTTGAACTGTTAGATATTTCCACAACCCCACCCATAAGAAAGAAAAATTATGAATAAGATCTCTATAAAATCTCTATTGTTCTCCTAGACTTCTTTTTACTGAGTTAAATTTGCCAAGATTTAGAGTAAATCTTGTATCTTGAAGGAATAGTCCACTAGGAACACATTTGGAGAAATGTAGCAGTACATCACTTGCTCATCAATGGATCCTCTGCAGTGAATGGGTGCCGTCGGTATGAGTCCAAACCTCTGATAAAAACATCACAGTAATCCACACCACTTCAGTCCATCAATAAATGCCTTTTGAAGCAAAAAGCTGCGTGTTTGTAAGAAATTAATGCATCATTAAGGCCTTTTTAACTTTAAACAGTCGCGTCTGGACAAAATAAGAGTCCATAATCCATAATAATGCTTCCTCCAGTGAAAAATCCATCCCCTGTTGTCCTCTAACATCAAAATCCTCTGACATATTTGTTTCGGACTGTTTTGGATTTGTATATTATTGGACCCTCATTGTGTGAATGCGCTCTTTATTCTTAAAAATAAAGGCTCTTTATTGTGGTTTAATAATAATAAACCACAATAATAATGGTTTCATGAAGAATCTTTAACATTCATGGAACCATTCCAAGGTTCCTTATAGCGCAAAAAGGTTCTTTAGATTATTAAAATGTTCCTCACACTAAGAACAAAAATGGTTCTTTTAAGAATTGGGAACCAAAATTAGTTCTTCTGTGGCATCGCTGTGAAACCCCCTTTTAAATCCTTTATTTTTCAGAGTGGTTTTTGTTCAAATGGATTTCAGAGCCTCAGTGGTGCTGCTTTTCCGGGGTGTGACTGTCATCATTGCTCTTAACAGTTACGCAACCCCTCCAACACATTATTAAGACACACATGCGCAAGAGAGATAAAGGGAGTGTGTGTGGCTCTCTTGAGTATTCACTGAATGAATGAATCACTCTCAGTTTATGACTCTCTTCCTTCACAAAGCATCACCTGTGATGTTCAAATCCAAACACAGCTGTGGAGCTTTTGTATTTATTGGCAGGAATCACTGTTATTGCTCATGCTTAGGAGTACTGTTAACAGAAACTAATTAATCATAACTATTATTCATTGATTGAAGTGAAGCTGAAATAAAAATAGATAAATATTACATAAAACTTAAACTTAAAATGAAAATTTGAAATGTTGTCTCAGCAAATAACTGAAATAAATAAGTTGAAGTAGTAAAATTACTCAAATAAAAATAAAGTGAAACAGATGTTATGAAAATAAAAATGAATAAAAATACTAAAACACTAAAATTTGAAAAAATGAAAACGAAGGCTGAAAATATACTAACAAAAGCTCAAACTCAAAATATGACGAAATACTCCAATATTATCTAAATAATACTAAAAAATAACACTGATATTAAGAGTTAGTAATTTGAACAAGCTCCAAAATCTTTTTTTAAACCTTGCCTTTGCCAAATGCATGAATGAAAGTCATTATCTAATGCCATTCTTTTGCATAAATTGTATCACTTTTATAGCTGCTGTGGGAATGTAAATCCTGCCTTTCAGTTAAAAAAGCCTGTCAGCTTATTGATCATGCATATGCATTAACTGGACCTGAAAAGTTGAGCTAAAGAAACGCATTTTTCATGTCATTGTTGTCAGATTATATTCAAAACGAGTGTCATTTTGTCATTTATCATTCTTTAAAGGAAACGTTCACCCAAAAAAAAAAAAGAAAATTTCTTAAAAATGTACTCAGATTTATGCCATCTGAGATGAAGATAAGTTTGTTTCTTCATCTGAGCAGATTTTGTGGAAAATTATGCATTCCATCACTTGCTCACCATGGATCTTCTGCAGTGAATGGGTGCCGTCAGAATGAGAGTCCAAACAGCTGATAAAAACATCACAGTAATCCACACCACTCCAGTCCAGTCCATCTGGAGTCTTGTGAAGCGAAAAGCTGTGTGTTTGTAAGAAACAAATCCATCATTAAGATGTTTTTAACTTTAAACCGTCGCTTCTGATCAAAATATGAATCCATAATCCGTAATAATGCTTTCTTCATTGAAAAAGTCCATCTCTTGTTGTCTCTCACATCAAAATCCACACACATATTTGTTTAGAGCTCTTTTGGACTTTTGGCTTGCAAATGGTGCTTGATCTGTGCATATTTCTCTCCTGATTCAGACCAGATGACTTTTTCACTGGTGAAAGCAATATTATGGATAGAGGACTTGTATTTTAGCCAAAAATGACAGTTTGAAGTTAAAAATGTCTTCATGATGGATTTGTTTCTTACAAACACGCAACCTTAGGCTTCTCTAGACATTAACTGATGGACTGGAGTGGTGTGGATTACTTGTGGATTATTGTGATGTTTTTATCAGCTGTTTGGACTCTCATTCTGACGGCACCCATTCACTGCAGAGGATCCATTGGTGAGCAAGTGATGTAATGCTACATTTCTCCAAATCTGATGAAGAAACGAGCTCATCTACATCTTAATTGGCCTGTGAGTGAGTGAAATATCAGCAAATTTTCAATGTTTGGGTTAACGACTCTTTTAATGCTAATCTATTTAAAAGTAGACTAGTCAGTGTGACTGTAGTTAACATTTGTTGGCTCTCATTTCAAACAGATCCTGTCACTTTAGTGTTATTTAGCTCAGGGCTGTGTGTGTGTGTGAATGCAGTGTTGCTAATGGATGCTCTCTGTGCTGCCTAAGCCACTATATTTCAGTCTTGAAAGCACAGAACAGGAGCCAAGAATTGTGTGGTAGATATCTATTTATTGTGTTCAGAGGCTCAAGCGTGAGGACGAGAGAGGCATGTACGGGGCTATTATATGCAAAGAAACTTTGTATAAGAAACGTAAAGGCCTAAAAACTCATTTGTTGGTAGCTGCTGACTGCACATTTTAGTTGTTATTCTTCATTTATGTGGCTTTCATTAGTATCCGGTTTGAAGTGTGCTGCTCTTAGATTGGGTTTCATGCTGAGGAGCAAACTGAGAGAGAAAATACACGGGCTGAACGTTAATATGGTTATTTAGGCACAGAATAGAAGAGCACCCTTTGAATTTCCCTTTGGGTCGTGGAGAAAATTGGACTTCTGAAGGTGAAGAAAAGGCCATTGTCAGCATGAACTGGGTTTGAACTCATGTGAAATTGGAAAGACATTAGCAGAGTGAATCTGTGAGGCTCATCTTCTGGAGATTAGCCAGTGCAATTAACCTGACTGAGGAGCTGAGCTTTCTAAAGACGAGCGAGATACCTATCAAACTCTGATTCCCACACAAACCCTGCATCATCTGTGTCACTGTGAGGTTCAGTACAATCACACTGCAGAATACAACAGAACAGAATAACATTGCTGACACTGTTTGTGTGTGTGTGTATATATACTATTAGTATTTATTATTAGTAGTATATTATTTTGTATATATTATATATTTATTATATATTTGTATGAGCTTTTATTTTATACTTTCAGATTTAGTTTAATTTTAATTTAAGTTTTAGTAATTGTTTTATGTCATTTTGTCATTCTAAATGAAAGTAATTAACTGTTTAAAGTAATTAATTTTATTTTATAATGTTTCATTTTTTATTTCTAGTTTAGTAATTTTAGTACTTCATTATTTATATCAGTTAGTTGGCACCTATCTTTTGTTAGAGTGTTTTTTGTGTGGTTTTGTTGCTATGGGGTTGCTAAGGTGTTCTTCATGGTCGCTGGGGCGTTGCTATGTGGTTGCTTTGATGTTGAAGGTGTTTGATAGGTTGTTGCTGTGAGCTTGCTAGAGTGTTCAGGGTAGTTGCTAGGGTGTTGTTATGTGGTGTTTTTTGTGGTTGCTAGGGTGTTATGTGGTTGTTTTGTTGTTCTAGGTGGTTGTTAGTAGGGCTGCACAGTATATCGTTTCAGCATCGATATCGAGATGTGCGCATCCGCGATAGTCACATCGCAGGACGTACGATGTTTAGTAGGCCTATACTGATCGTTATATACTGATAGTTTTCTTTGCTCACACACAGACACCACGTCTAGACAGCTGTACAGAGATACCCATTATTAAATCAATTTAGTCGAGCTACTTACTGCAAGCGATTTTCAGTGCTGGGAATCCATTTATCCTTTGTTGAAACTTCCGCGTTGTCAAGGAGAGTGTAGGCCACGGGTTGCTTAGCAACGGCAGACGCCACAAAAGCGCAAGACCCCGAGCGCTTTGGAAAGAAGGAGAAAGCGGCGCGGCGGGCGTTTTCCACACGTTTTTAGACGCGCCATGTGAACGGCCCCAAAGTCTTTTTACACTGGACACGACAAAGCGACCATTGGAAATCATCTGAACTTTGTGTCAGCCCAGCAGGCACAAAACAGGCACACGTCATAAGATGTTGATATTTGGTTAAATTTTGGTTGCGAAGTCGGGTGACCAAAATTCAACGTCTAATGTCAATGTTAAATTGATGTCCAATACCGACGTCAGCTGACGTTGAGATTTTGTTGTTTTTAGGTTGTGCAACCAAAATCCAACGTTAAGTCAACGTGAAATTGACGTCAAATATTGACGTCAACCCGATTTTCATTTTCAACCAAAATGCAACGTCTGTCCAACGTCATGTCCAACGTCAACCTGACGTTACATAGACGTCTGGTGCCTGCTGGGAGTACTTCATAAATAGAGCGAGGCATCAGTTTACAGTCGGGGATTTGTCGTGACACGCCGCATCCAGTGTAGACAGTCACACAGCATCACTGATCAGAATGGGTTCTACTGTATTTTGTCGCGTCGCGCCGCACGCGTCCAGTGTAGACACGGTGAGAGCCACGCAGATGCACGTGAACACTGAATTCCATTCACTTCCACTACTATTTGTGCCAGAAATTACACACATGCGCAAAACTATGTCAAAATGCATGTCTCTGCAAGTATCCTTGTAAAAAACAGTTCCTTATGCTTATGAAGGTAAACAATTGAGAAAGAAAGAGGATAACAATAACAGCAGTTTAATGTCTCTGTTGCTTTCTGTGTCATGTTAATCAAACAAGGAAACACATAGAGAAAAATCGCTTTTGTAGCTTTAACACAGATTTATTAGGTTTAATTTATACATTGAAGACTATGCAGTGTTATTTTACATTTAATTATTCAATTTCTATACCTGAATACTGTTAGACTTGCCTTAAAAATACAAAGCTGTTTATTTAATTTGTATCTTTGTTCTATTATATTTATCTATGCTTGTTATTTGTTTATTTCCTATGCTGATTTACTCACCTTCAAAATCACCCCAATCATTGATTTATTTATGTATTATTTTTTCCCCACAAATAGGGCTATTCAAGTCATCTGGTGTTTTTTTGTTTTTTTTTATACATCGTATCGCAATATATATCGCAGAAAAACAAAATATCGCAATGTGAGTTTTTTCCAATATCGTGCAGCCCTTGTTTTTAGGGTGTTGCTATATGGTTTCTTTTGTGCTTTTATCATTTTTGTTTTGTTTTTATATATATTTATATATTTTTATTTTTAATTTGGCTTTATTTTATTTAATTTTAATTCAAGTAATTTATTTCAATTAATTGTCAAGGTAACATTTCCATTGCTATGGCGTTGCTATGTGGTTGCTTTGATGTTAGGTTTTGATGCTAGAGTGTTGCTATGTGGTTGCTAGAGCATTGCTTTGTTGTTGCTTTGTTCAGGCTAGTTTTGCTGTGTGGTTACTAGGTTGTTCTTTGGTTCTTTTGTGCTTTTATCATTTTTGTTTTGTTTTTATATATATTTATATATATATATATATATATTTTAATTTGGCTTTATTTTATTTTTATTTAATTTTAATTCAAGTAATTTATTTCAATTAATTGTCAAGGTAACATTTCCATTGCTATGGCGTTGCTATGTGGTTGCTTTGATGTTAGGTTTTGATGCTAGAGTGTTGCTATGTGGTTGCTAGAGCATTGTTTTGTTGTTGCTTTGTTCAGGGTAGTTTTGCTGTGTGGTTACTAGGTTGTTCTTTGGTTGCTAGGGTGTTGCTATGTGGTTGCTTCAGTGTTGTAGGTGGTTGTCAGGGTGTTGCTATGGGGTTGCTATGTGGTTTCTTTTTATAGGTTGTTGTCAGGGTGTTGCTATGTGGTTTGATGTTGAAGGTGTTTGATAGGTTGTTGCTGTGAGCTGGCTAGAGTGTTCAGGGTAGTTGCTAGGGTGTCACTATGTGGTGTTTTTGTGGTTGCTATAGCATTGCTATGTGGTTGTTAGGGTGTTACTATGTTGTTCCAGTTGGTTGTCACGGTGTTGTTATGTGGTTGCTAGGTTGTTGCTATGTTTTATCATCCACCTTGCAAAAACAAAGTCTGATTAAAAAAAAAAAAAAAACATGTTTCTTGTGCTTGTGACACATGAGTCACACAGTTAGAAGCATCATTAATGTATGCAGCACAAACAACACAGGGCGATTTGCACACTGAATTTTAATACTTAAAGTTACTGGTTTGTTCAAATCATTATCCCTCCGTATGAGCAATAGCCTGGCTTATAGCAAACTCTACTAACATGAGCCGTTTGGTTCTAGCCTCAGCACTGAGCATCTCAGTTATTGATAGATGTTGGCCTCAGTCTGGCCTGATCAATGGTATTGACTGGTTCCTGTGGTGGGCGAGATCCAGTCCACTGTGTGCTGAACAGCTTTTAGATGCCAATTAGCACCATTTTGCTCCCTTTTTTATCTGCTGTATTGAACAGCACCGTATCCATCAGTATTAGTCCCGATACTTTTAAAAAATGTTTATTCTTTTATTTAGAAATGTTTCTCTCACCTACTTTTTGGAACATGTCTGCTCCCAATTGACTTCCTACTGGTATGCACTAAACTGTGTGCACTAAAAAGGGAAGTGTAACATGTAACAAATAGCGTCCCCTCAAGGAAAAAACTTGACCTGAAATATGGCTTTTATAAAAAGCATTATTTTTGCCATTTTATTTTAGGCTGTGTCTGTCCTTTTAAGGCTCGGCGTGTGGTAATGTTGACCTGTCACTGCTCTGGCTAATCATTGATCGTCTGCCATCTTGCTGGGTGGGGTTGTCAAAGTTCACTTTAATGCAGGAGTGTGTGTCAGAGCAAATGTTTCTATATGGAAATATATTGTGTGTGTGTGTGTGTATCTGTAATAGAGAGTGGGTGAAGTTACGTTTGGCAGCTTTAGACACACCCATTAATCCAACACCGGTCTGATGTCAGGAGTATCCAGTGTCACTCGCAGGTCTTGGAACATCTTCCTCTTTTAGGCTGGATTTACCAGGTGAGGCATTGTCTTATACTGAACAAATATTTTAAGTTTAAATCAAATACTAAAAGTCTGTCTTGAGTAAATTATAGCTTGTGTAAAGGTGAATAGCACGAAACCTGTCAAGAATATGTCCAGGTTATATTTCACACCAAAATCAAAAGAAATTGTATATTATATTATATTATATTATATTATATTATATTATATTATATTATATTATATTATATTATATTATATTATATTATACACTGTAAAAATGATTTTTCAAGGTTGTAAAAAATCAAAGATTATTAGAGTACATGAGAAAATACTATTTCTACTTCAAAATTTCATGTTTAATTCAATGTATTGCTTGCTATTTTTTGTAATTATTTGTGAAATTTACTAGTAATGGTTTCAAAGTAAATTCAACCCTATTTTCAGTGTATATATAATTAAGCATATTTTTTCACAAATCGGTGATTACCGATATGTAATAAATAATGATATATTGTAATTTATTTATTGATATAATAATTTATTTTTTCATTTATTTTTAATAATTTATTTATCATGCTATTTTTTGTATTGGCTTTGATTTTTGCATTTATGTAGATTATTTTATAATAAAAAAATTGCATTCCAATACTTTTTAATGTAATAGAGTAACTTTATTAATAGAATAAAATCTACTGAGAATCAGTATTGATAAAAATAGGATTTACAAAAAAAAAAAATCTAAATTAAAACATCTAGATGCAAAATGAAAAAGAGAATTTGAGAACAGAATGTACTTAATCATCACATAAATAATGCAATTAAAAATAATTCGTTTTTCTTAATTTATTTGTTTTTAATTATTCTTTTTTTTTTCAAAATATAATTTCTTTTATTTGATTTTGTGGTGAAATGTAACTTATTAGAAAGATGGTCAGGATGACAAAAGCTGGAAATTTGTAAGTTATAATGAATGATGATTAATGAATGAAATACCTGTGACATCATATGTCTGGTATGCAAATATGCTAGAATCACAAACGTGCTTGAGGATGTGTGAAGTTTCCCTCTCAGCTCAGGAAATTACGTCTTCTCTTATTTCGGTATCGTCACCTTTCAGGACTGCTCTAATCAACCCGATGTAGAGCTGATAGGCTGAAATTGTGTTGACTTATGTGCGGACATCGGGCCTGTTTTTGTTGGCTGTGTGGAGAGCTTTTGGGAGAGAGGTGTTTAGTTTCGGTGCAGGGTGCCGCTTGAATATACTTTATTTATAGCTGCAGACAGCAAAGAGAAGCCGGTCACTTGCTGAGGAGAATAAGGGATAGAAAATCACTAATTTATATGCAGAAAAAATACACTGAAAGAAAATTGGTGTAGGGTTTACTTTGAAACATTTTTTATAATTTTTTTTTTTTAACTAGGTTATGCTAATAAGACAGAAACAGCTTAAATGTCTAAAAGACAGAAAAAGTTACATCTGCACATTTTCACTTTTAACAGTGATAGAAATGTATATAAAACAAAATAAAATGTATAATATAATTATTTATAAAAGTAGCATGATAAAAATACTATGAAATATAAAAACAAAATGAGTATACAATTTTTTTTTTTTTTTTTTTTTTACAATTGATTTTTTTTTTTAAAGTATTTGATTTTATAAAAAATATTCAAATTTATATGTAGAAAAAATACAAAAAATTGGTGTAGGATTTACTTTGAAGTCATTTTTCATCATTTCTATTTTATTATTTATTATTATTGAATCAACCTGACTGCATTAGGTTACATCTGATCAGACAGAAGCTTTAAGGTTACATAATTTTTAACATGATAGAAATGGATATATAACAACAAAAATCACATTTATGTTGTTAGAATTTATAAAAATAGTACAATTATAAAAATAGAAAAAAAATGAAAATTGTATAAAATCTAAAAATATAAAATAAGTATAATTTTTTTTTAAATTATTTTATTTAATAAAAATAGTCTAGCCTAATTTATATGCAGAAAAAAACACAATGAAAATATTGGCATAGGATTTCCTGACAATTTTCAGTCAGAAATTGCTAGCACGTTTTACAAATAATTACAAAGAAACCAAAAGCGGTTTGTTAAAATATTGTATTATATTAGGAAAATAATTTGCAAAATAGAGGAATTTTCACTGGGGTTCTCATATTTTGGATCCTGGTTTAAGTTTTTAGTTTTAGATTAGTTTTGTTCTTTTGTAACTGGCACCATTTCTTTTGAGTTTCTCACCATTTTTAATCACCATTTTGCTTTTTTTGCAGTTCATTTACAAGTCCTGACAAATAAATTTCTACAAATACAAAATAAAAATATTCCACATATTTTCTCAGTTGATATGATCTCATAAAGACTTAGAGAATTAGCTAAAACTAATGTTCGTAGTTTGAATGGACTAAATAGCATGTCACACTGAAGGACATTGTGGTCACTGATGATATATGTCAGTTGCCCAAATGCAAAGCTGTTTATCAGAAGAGATGTCTTTACGGCAACGTAAGAGGCTTTGCAAGAACCTGAAGTGGTGGTGTGTGAGGAAATCAGCATCATGAGCCGTGACATCAGATCTGGAGTCACATCACACATGCATGATGAAGCATTTCAGCCTAGCGAGAGAAAATACAGCCCACATGGCTCAAGTTATAGTGCTTTGACGTATCTGGGTATGCAGGGACATGTTTGCCACTGTGATCCGTTAACTGAAGGCAATGAATTATTCATCAGTCCTGGGCTCAGAAGAATAGCTGATCATAATCCTGCCACTCTTGCATTTTCAGAAATGGCAAACGTGCACTGAAAATAAAAAACTGGTGTAGGATTTACTAGCAATTTTTACACAGAAATTGCTTGGGAATTTCACAAATAATTACAAAGAGATAGCAACACACTGAATTAAACATGACATTTTGAAGTAGCAAGACTGAAACTGAATGTACGACAATCTTTACAATTTACAATTTGAAAAATCATTTTTTGTAGTGTGGTTCATAACTTTTAAAGAGAACCTTGCCAGAACATTCTGAGAATGTTCCCTGTTAGCTGGGTATGTGGTAAAATGGAAGTGAAAGTACCAGACTTTTATTGGCAGCTGAAAGCATGATCAAATTAGATGACGTTTTCAGTAAGTGAACATACACAGGCCAGAGAATGTGTTTAAATGAATGACCAATGGGCATCAGAATTCTCTGCATGCAGACTCTATGCAGCTCGAGATGGCTCTGTGATCTGGAAGCATTTGCATGTTTGTGGTATGGAAGCGGCGTATAGGCTGTGCTTGTCTTTATTGATCTGCAGGTCTCATGAGTGCTGCAGCTGAGGACTGCAGAGATGCAGTCACTGCAGCTGTACAGCAGCAGGAGACTTCAGGGTCTTTACAGGTTATTACAGGTCAGATTATGATCACAGTTTGAGTCAGTATTCACTGAAGACCTTCATTCAACAATTCCTTAGAAGGGATGTAAGAGCGAGTTTTTATCGACTGTAAAAATCTTTTGTCGGGTAACCAAAAATGTGGTAATGTGGTAATATATAAATTTATCCATTTTTAAGTAAAATTACTTATTATTTTTTATTATTATTTATTTTAATTTAATTAATTTAAATGAATTTTTATATTTTATTATTTTACTATTTATTATAACTGAATCAACCTGAATGCATTAGGCTACATCTGATCAGACAGAAATAGCTTCTATAAGGTAACGTCTGCACGTTTAACAGTGATAGAAATGAATATAAAACAGCAAAAATATAAAATAGAAATTATAAAAACTATAAAATATAAAAATTAGCGAAGTATAAAATATATTCTTTTATATTATTTTGTACTATGAAAATAGTATAAAATAATAATTATAAATTAAATTATATATCATATTTATTATATTTATAAAATTAAATTTATACATTTTAAGAGGTTATTTACCACCCAAATAGCCACAACATCACCATAAAACTGCTAAATTTCTTTAAGGTTTGAGTGTGTGTGTGTGTGTGTGAGCTTGACTTCTTTTGCTGCTCATGCTGTTCCTCCTGCTGACTGTGATCAATAAGAGTCAGTTCTCCTCCTTATCCATCTCTCATTACGTTCTTCCTCACTCCATCCTTTTTGCTTCTGTGAGGTTGGTGGTTTGAGGCATACCAGAGAAATGTATTGCAGATTTTACTTACAGTATATGTGGCATTGGTGGCATTGGTGCGACATATTAAAGTGATTTAAGGGGTCCCGCTTCACTCTTAAAAATACTCTCTGTAGAAATGCGTATCTTTAAGTTATCTCTAGCTTTTGATATCATTTCCATTTTCTTAGCTTGGTTTCTCTTTATCTCTGTCCGATTGAATGTGACACGTTTGAGGGCTGTCGACATGTAACACATAACCGTACTACACCTTCAGACTTTGAACAGAGGTCGAGCAGCTTCAGATAAGTTATCTGAACAGCAGCATTCCTTTGAGCATCTGTGATGATGTCAGACTTTGATGACACTTTTATTCAGGACATTCTGTAATGCTGAACGGTGTCAGTATATAGTGTGTTTTTAATGACATGAGCGAGAGTAAATGATATGAGAATTGTCATTTTTGGGTGAGCTGTCCCTTTAAATTGCTCTGGCTCATGGAACAAGGATGCCTTAAATTGATCAAAAGTGACAGTAAAGACTTTTATAATGTTACAACAGATTTCTGTTTCAAATAAATCCTGTTATTTTGAACTTTCTGGTCAAGGAATCCTGAAAAATGTATCATGTTTTCCACAAGAATATGAAGCAGCTTTGTTCTTTAATATTAATCAGAAATGTTTCTTGAGCATCAAATTAGCATATTAGAGTAGTTTCTGAAGGATCATGTAATACTGAAGACTGGAGTAATGATGCTGAAAATTCTGCTTTGATCACAGCAATAAATTACATTTTAAAATATATATAAAAATATAAATATATATAAAAAAAAAGAAAAACAGTTATTTAAAATGGTGAAAATATTTAAAAATATTATTGTTTTTACTCTATTTTTGATCAAATAAATGCAGCCTTGGTGAGCAGAAGAAACGTCTTTCAAAAATATTAAAACATCTTTCTGACTCCCAGCTTTTGAACGGTAGTATATATTTAGAATAAATAAATCTGCTTACATTTTCAGTATTGCCAAAAGCAAACAAACTGTTCTTGCCTATAATTTAAAACTCAACCGCATTACTGGTCTGATGAGAAATGAATGCTAAGCTTTGGTTGGTAAACAGTCGTCAACATGCCACTGGGCATTATTATGTCCTTGTCTTTTTTTAATACAGAATCTCATTCATCAATCATTAACATCACTGTATTTAATACTCACCTGTCATGGAGACAGGAAATGTTTATCATATTCATATATATTTAAGTATCACGTAACTGTAAAGCATCATTTCCAACATGAGCTTGTTTTATCATACTATTGCTGTGTAACTGGAATAAAATGCTATAAAATTATAATTATGAAGGAAATCCATTGAAAACCACACTGATTGTCTTGTTTTGTTTTTTTTAAAGTTGAATTCCAATTCAAGCTTCCCCTTAAATAAAATATAAAATATCTTACACTTAGAATTTCATATAATTTCTGTGAAATTTTGAGATTTGTGAGACTTTCTGTAGTTAGTCTGATCTTGTAGTCTGATCTGATCTTTAAAAATGACTTTAGTTACCCTAGTAAAAAAGTAAGATATTTAAAATACATTTATTTCATACTAAGTATATTTTAAATCTGTTAGCATATTTATTGACATATCACTCAAGACTTACTGATATAAAAATTATAATTAAACTTAATTTGGAGTACTGCTTGTGCACTATGCACATTTCTTAATATTAAGCCTAAAATGTGTTTTAATGTCACTATTGATGAGGATTGTATGATCGATGAATAATATTAGTCAAGATATTTAAATTGTACCTGAAGTATACTTGCAGTAGTTCCACTTTAGCACAATCAAATATTATTTCCGCACAATTAAAGTGCATTGAGTACAAAATTATTTGTTCCAATTTAGCAGACTTTAAGTATACCAGATTAGTATACCAAAAGTTCAATTGCAGGGTATTTCTTTATTAAATACATAAATGTAAATGTATTTGTAGTATACTTAGCATCAAATAAATCTATTTCAAATACATTTTAGTATATTTACTTTTCACTAGGTTAGTGTAACCTAATGTACTGTAATATTAATTAAATAATTGTTATATTATTTTAATATAAAAATATGTTATATGCTATAAAATAAATTAATAAATTAATAAAATAATAAAATGTATAAAATAAAAAATTCTATACAATTATAAAAGAAATCCATTGAAAATAGAACCAAATATTGTGTCTTCAGTGTTGTTTTTGTCGAAAATAAATAGAAGCCTTAAAGCTAAAATTCACTCCCCTTCAGCCCAAGACCCCCCACCTCACTCTGTCAGAATAATTCAAGTCAAATGTGATTAGTCTCTCTCCCTCTCTCTCTCTCTCTCTCTCCCTCCCTCCCTCTCTCTCTCTCTCTCTCTCTCTCTTTCTTTCTTTCTCTCTCTCTCTCTCTCTCTCTCTCTCACACACACACACATACACTGCTGCACTTGTGAACACCCACGTTTTTCACCAAGAAGCATTTTTAACTATCCAGCATTAGAGATACAGTGAGTTTGACTGTGTCTGCAGTTACTCTAAAGCCTAACTAAATGCAAAGAGGAGAAACTGAACAAAAGTGTGGAGTGGAGTGGCGGTTGGGTTGGTTTTAGGCGGTGGAGGGTCCCATGTGCCTGGGATCTGAAGGCAGCCTGTGCCCTGGCTGAACGCGGGGGATCGGTGAGCCTTTTGTTGCTTTTCCTCTTTTTTGTCGTGGCTGGAGCGTTTGTCATCAGTATGGAGGAGATGATGCATGTGCTGCAGGAGAGCTTTGTTTGGGGGTAGCGTGGAGTTTTGTTTTTGACTGTCCGTCTTACATTCCTGCATTTGGTAGACACGTTCATGCTGCTAGCATTGCATTCAAGGTATACATTTAATTATGATTAGTTGAGTTTATCAGAGTTACTTTAACACATGCTCATGCAACTGACTGGAGTCTGTGTTTTTGTGTGTATTTTAGTGCATTCCTGCATGCAGTGACCTTTGTTCTATTGGCATGTATAGATTGTATTTGACTGTGCTTGTATTATTTGATACTGTCTCATATAATTTGAAATGAGATAAAGATAGTGTTAAATGCCAAGATAAGGTTATCTGAGGCTTATTTAATGACATTTTTTAATGTGATCTAAATACAGAAAGTGATTAAAGTTTATGATCTTAAATAATGTGGCATGTTTTATGCATTTGTGATGCAATGTTTTGAATGTTGCTATGATCAAAGTCAATCAGTAGTTAGAATGGCCAACCACTTTTACAGTTCTTTTGTTTAATATGCCAAATAGAGTCATGTGCAATGATTAAAACGCCACCCACTGCCACTCTGTCAGTTTGAATGGATTAACTGAACTTGCTGCCCAAATCGAAGCCATTTTGCCAAATTGTTTTTGAGCAACTTGTACTATAATTTCTTTAACCCTCTAAGGTTTTTTTTTTTTAAGCTTTAGCCAAAATATTCTTGTTTTTTTTTTCTTCTGAAGACAGTATTTGATACATCAGGCTTTCATGTCTCATATAGTATGATACAGAGTGTAATGATAAACTGAGGATATGTTTAGGTCATATACGGTAATATAGCAAGTAGCTCATACCCATTGTGATATGCGCAGCTAGTACGGGAAATTCGGGAGTCAGAAGGGGTAGTTGAAGAGAATTGCAACACAGAGTGAGTGTATGTTAAACCATTGCACAGTTGTTAATAAACAAACAGTAACAAAGAACACCTGTTTCGCCTCATCTATGTGCCATCCTAACATTACATAGTGTCAGAAGTCAACACGACAACTTGGCAAAGTTTTCTCCTCCCGAAAGTTTTGACTTCAGTCATCCCGAGCTCTGGCCTGAATGGAAGCAGTGTTTCCACAGATTCCGTATAGCTAAAGAGTCGTAGGAAGTTCAAGTTTGTACCCTTTTATATTCTCTCTGGAAGGAGGCAGAACACATCATCAGTACATTCGTGTACACGGCAGAAGGCGACGAGAACAAGTACGACAGAGTAAACTTACGAAGCTCTTAACATGAAGACTGCTTTGATGTTAGCCAATGCAGTGCTGGATTGTCCATGATGGAAATTGAGAATTACAGGAAGGTTTGAAACGAGCACTCACTATAAAGGAAACAAATACTGCTTTACAATGTTCGTCATAACTGGACAGTCTGTTAATAGCTTGCTGAGTCGAGAAGTTTCAGCAGCCCTTGGGCTAGTTCAGCGGATTGACAATGTTGCACATTCACCAGGTGTGTCGGTTGGACTTTTGAAGACCATTCCTATGAGAATCAAGCTGAAAGCAGATGCTGTCCCGTATGCTGTTACGACAGCTAGGAGAGTGTCAGTCCATTTACTTCCTAAGGTGAAAGCAGAATTGGAGAGAATGGTGAAGTGCTGTGTGATCGAAGAAATTACCAAACCGACTGAATGGTGCGCACTGATGGTGCCTGTACCCAGGAAGAGTGGACAAGTGAGGATATGTGTCGGCCTAAACCGTCAAAACCAAGCAGTTGAACGTGAACGGTACATTGTACAAACTCTTGATGACATATTACCTCAAATGTCAGGTGCAACAATGTTTTCGCTGTTGGACGCTGAGAGCGAGTTTTGGCAAAGTCCACTGGAGAGAGAGAGTGTTAAACTCACTACTTTCATTACACCTTTTGGGAGGTATTTCTTTCATAGACTTCCTTTTGGAATCTCAAGTGCACCGGAGATTTTCCAAAGAGAGATGAACAACCTCTTAAGACAGTGGTTCCCAACCACGATCCTGGAGGCCCCCCAACACTGCATGTTTTCCATGTCTCCTTAATCAAACACACCTGATTCAGATCATCAGCTCATTAGTAGATACTCCAAGACCTGAAATGGGTGTGTCAGACAAAGGAGAGATGCAAAATGTGCAGTGTTGGGGGGCCCCCAGGAATGAGGTTGGGAACCACTGTCTTAAGAGACCATGAAGGTACAGCGGCATACATGGACAATATAAATGTCTATGGAGAGACACAAGAGGTTCATGATCATCGCCTCCAGAGAGTACTGAAAACACTTTCTGATGCTGGACTGAAACTCAATGAGGACAAATGTCTGTTGAGACAAACACAGTTACAGTTTTTGGGTCACGTCATTGATTCTCATGGAGTCAGACCAGATAAGAAAAAGGTTGAAGCTATAATGAATATTCAACCTCCACAGAACATGACAGAAGTGAAGAGGATCTTGGGAATTGTTCACTATCTAGGGCGATACATACCCGGATTGGCTGAGATAACCCATCCACTTAATGATCTTCTGAAAGCTGGTACAGCTTGGACTTGGAGCCATGCACAGGAACAAGCTCTCACAAGAATCAAGCAGCTCTTGTCCGAAGCTCCAGTTCTCTCCTTCTTTGACATGAACAAACCACATATTGTAAGTGCAGATGCTAGCAGCAGTGGATTAGGAGGAGTTCTCTTTCAGCAGCATGACGGATGCTTGAGTCCCGTAGCTTATGGTTCGCGTACCTTGACCGACACTGAAACAAGATATGCACAAATCGAAAAGGAATCTCTCAGTGTGGTGTGGGCATGTGAAAGGTTTTCCAAATACCTATATTGTCTAGACAGTTTTGTTATTCATACAGATAGCAAGCCATTGATTCCGCTCATCAACAGCAAGGAAATTGACATGGTTCCTCTGAGATGTCAGCGGCTCTTGATTCAACTGATGAGATTCAACACCAAGGCCGAATGTGTACCAGGAAAGTTGTTAGTTGTTGCTGATACTCTTTCCAGGTACCCGTCCTCGACACCACTAGTGGGTTCAGTGGACCTTACAGATGACATCACGGCCTTGGAGGAGTCCACCAGAGCGGCCTGGCCAATGTCACGCTCACGACTGAGTGAGGTCGTAGAAAGCACAAAGGTTGATACTGAATTGCAAGCGGTAATGAGATACGCGAAACAGGGATGGCCAAAGTATTCTTCACAATTGGCAGAGTATGTCAAGCCCTACTATGCTGTCAGAGATATGTTGTCTGTGTGTCATGATCTTCTAAGTTATAGTGACAGGATCGTCATTCCAAACAGCATGAGAGCTGAGGTCCAGGAAAAACTTCATGATGGTCACATGAGGATTGTCAAGTGCAGAGAGCGTGCAAAACAGACCGTTGGTGGCCTGGCATTAGCAAGGAGATCCAGGTATTTACAGAAAATTGGACATATTGTCAAACAAATAAGCTTGCACAACATCGAGAACCTCTGATGACTACCCCGTTACCAGATGCACCTTGGGTGAGAATTGCTGCTGACATTTGCGAGGTTGACAAAAGAAACTACCTTGTAGTGATGGACTATTTTTCTAGATTCATCGACCTTGCCTACCTTCCAGACATGTCAGGAAAGACGGTGACTTTGAGGTTGAGCAACATGTTTGCCAGATGGGGTTGTCCTGATACCCTTGTTACTGACAATGGTCCGCAGTTCGGCAGTCAACAGTTTCAGGATTTTGCAAAAGCTTATGGGTTTCGTCACATCACCACAAGCCTGTATTTTCCACAGTCGAATGGAGAGGCCGAAAAAGCAGTGCGAACCACAAAGCACATTCTCAAGCAAGAAGATCCTTTTCTAGCTCTTCTTGCTTACAGAGTTACATCTATCCAAGCGACAGGATACAGCCCTGCACAGTTGATGCTCGGGCGCCAGCTGAGAACACCGGTTCCTGTCCTGGAAAAGAAACTGACACCTGAGTGGCCTGATTTCTCAAAAGTGAGAGCAACAGACAATAAAGCAAAATCCAACTATAAGCTGTATTATGATAGACGCCATGGGTGCCGTCTATTGTCCGAACTTAAACCTGGAGATCCTGTTGCAGTCAAGACGGACAGTGAGAAAGGCTGGACCAGACTGCTACAGAGGAGAATATGGAGCTCAAACTCAAGAAAAAACACCAGTTTTATTAAAAGGCCCAAACGGAGCAAACACATGCAATTTGGTGCAGATGCTGATGTTTATATGACCAAAAAGTTAGAAATTCTGATTGTAATGTAAATCAATGAGATCTTTATAACAGTGTAGCAGATATTTACATAAAATCTTTATCATAAAAGCTTTGTAGTTTTAAAACATATAATACAATGCAACACATGCATATACTTGCATATAATATTGCATCCAATACAATGTAGTACAATATATGTAATAAACGTTCCTCAAAAGCCTGATGAATCATATCTGACACTCACTTTTGAACATGATTTAAAAAAAAAAAAATTGTATGTATTAATATTATTTAATGAACCTGAGCTAACATGAACTAACAATGAACAGTTTTAATTTTCTTAACTAATGTTAACAAAGATTAATAATCACTGTAACAATGTATTGCTCAATGTTAGTTAATGCATTAAATATAGTTAACAAATGAACCTTATTGTGAAGTGTTACCATCATTACTAACAATACTCTTAAGGTATTCTTACATTCTTACAAATTAGTAAAGATTTAACAGCAAAAAGACAGATGAACCACAATCTGAAGGTGGACATTTGTACAGTGATACTACAAGGCCTTTTACTTGCTAAAACAGTATAAACTATCAATCAGATAACAGAAAGGATTGTGTGTAACATGTTGATTATTCAGAGTATTTAGAAGTTTGAGTATCAAATATGATACAGTAGGCCTTATAGGGTTAAGGGTTTTTTTCTTGCTAATTTTGGTGCATTTGTGCCGTACGTCATTGTTTTTGTCTCTCTGAACTGTGTTCACATTTATTGGTTTCAATTGACACAATTATTATTCAGCCCCCCTTCCAGTGTCTTAATAAATAACTGGAGGCACTTAAATCAGAACATCTCATCTTGTCAGGTCTGAATAATGGCATGACATCATCATGGCTCGCCTATAATTTTATTATCATTGCAAACACTAAGAAGTCACTTGAGTCATTTGTCAATGTCGTTTTTTATTCATTTTCCTGGTACGCCTTCAGCAAGCCATAGTAAGGCATTCATAAATTGTCTTCCAAGGTTATATTAGATGTCTTAAGATGTTATTGCACGTTCAGGTCGTGTTTGTGTGATATTGTGACATTGGATTTGTCTCTTCTCTATAGGTTCTCATTCATTTCCTTTAGTGTTTTCTCTTTGATTGATGTCCATCACTGTGACGAGATGGTTGTCAATCACTGATAGAGAACTAAATTATCATGATACAATCAGGGCTCAGACTGAAGATGAGTGTTTGTTTTCAAGCATAATGTGGCCAGATTTAAAGTGGCAGTGTGATTTAATTATACTGAATCATTTGTGTAGTCTGGTCGGATGACACCTTTATGTTCAAAGGCTGTTTTTAATGATTGTATATCATGCCAGAATATAGAAGTATACTATATACAGAAGAATATACAAAATCACATTGATCTCTACATTACTACATTAGTAATTTGTCACATTATCAAGTTATTGAATGTTTTGTGCAAACAAAAATGGCATTTTAATGAAGTTTCCTTTGACAGATTAAATTAAGTATTGTTTAGGTAAACACAAAACAACATAACATAATTATTAACAACATAATAATCGTTGTATAGGAAACTGCAGCGACATGCTTTTTCAGATAGCGCCTCTGTTTTGATTCAGTTGAAATTATGGTCTTTATTATGAATCACTACTCACAGAAATATTGGGTTAGTGGAGGAACTATACTGGTTTAAAATAACCTCGCCGATCCATCTGAGAGCATGCATGTCCAGAACAACAGATCTAGTTTCCATATGATTGCTAAAAGATTCCTCCAGGGCTGTTTTAGGCTCCACTTTGTTTTCTTTTTGTCAATGATTTAGCAAAAGGCATGTAACCAAATTACATTTTTAATATTGAAGAGGCTACTTGGGTTGGTAATCAGGGACAGGTCACTCATTATGGAGATTTAGTTTGTAATTTAGTTTTAAATGCTCAGAAAACAAAATTCATGCCTAACACAAAACAAAAGACTTGACTTTTAATGCTTTTTTGACTATTTAAAGGAACAGTTCACCTAAAATAGAAAATTTGCTAAAAATGTACTCACCCTCAGGCCATTCAAGATGTAGATGAGTTTGTTTGTTCATAGGAACAGATTTGGAGAAATATAGCATTACATCACTTGCCCACCAATGGATCCTCTCCAGTGAATGGGTGCCGTCAGAATGAGAGTCCAAACAGCTGATAAAAACATCACAATAATCCACAAGTAATCCACTCCACTCCGGTCCATCAATTAACGTCTTGTAAAGTGAAAAGCTGCATGTTTGTAAGAAACTAAGCCAGACATATTCCAAGATATTTTTAACTTCAACTTCATCACTTCTGGGTAGTGCTGGGAGGTTTGACCAAAAATCTGTAAAACTTTTTTTTTTTTTTTTTCCTGATGGTTTCACAGTTTATCATGGTATTTTCCCTGACTGTGCCTTTTTATGAGTCAGAATGCATGAAACCGAAGCATTGCATTTTAATTATGATCCGAACAAACATGCTACATGTACCATGAGCAGCTTTGGATGTAAATTAGATTGTATAATTTCAAAATCTGAAGCAAAAACATAATGGTTTGACCTTAGCTTTGTGAAATTGTGCTACATAAAACATGCCTAAATGAAACAAAAACAGCAGACAGCCGGGCCGAATGAGACGCAGATTCACTCTCTGCCAGTAGGCGGCGCTTATGGAACAGCTGCGATACAGCGTTTCCTTGGTTACTGCTGTAAACAAAGTAGCGCTGTTCGTTTAAATAGTACATGAATATGGAGGTAAGATGAAAAGAAAATACCATCTAAACTTTTCTGCAGTTCTCCTCATAGATATATTTATATAAACCCTCAGTATTTAAGATTATCTTTCAATATTTCACGCATGGTGAAGTGAGTTTGCTCTGCCTGCTACAGTATTTTGTCCTCTTTGTGTTCATCTTCAGCGTCTCTGGCTTGAGATGGGCTTTTTACAGTTGGTTAAAGAATTAGTTGTGTGTTATTAATAGTTATAAAAGTTCTTCAGTCTTTAGTCGGAAGTATATGCAGTTAATGTGCTTAGCCACTTGTACCGGAATGCCGTTTTTTAAAATTCATACTGTGTGCTTAATTCAAACCAGTATATTGCCCAGCTGGCCAAAATACTAGTTCATAATTCATAATAATGCTCATTAAAATCCACCAATGTCTTTGTTTAGAACTAATTTTGGTTGTAAATGGTGCTTGATCTGTGCAGATTTCTCTCCTGATTCAGACGAGATGATTTATTCACTGCAGAAAACATTATGGACTTATATTTTAGCTGGAAGCAACAGTTTGAAGTTAAAACGTCTTGATGGATTTGTTTCATACCAATTTGTAGCTTTTTGCTTCACAAGATGTTAATTGATGAACTGGAGTGGTATGGATTATTTGTGGAATTTGAGGACAATAATCTGCATAGATCAAGCACCGTTTACAAGCCAAAACTGTTCTAAACAAATATGTTACTGCATTTTGATATGAGAGAACAATAGTAGATGGATTTTTTATTTTTTATTTTTTTTACTGGAGGAAGCGTCATTATGGATTATGGACTCATATTTTGGTCAGAAGTGACAATTTAAAGTTAATTTATTTCTTACAAACACACTTTTACAAGATGTTAACTGATGGACTGGAGTGGTGTGTATTACTTGTGGATTATTGTGATGTTTTTATTAGTTGTTTGGTCTCTCATTCTGACGGCACCCATTCGCTGCAGAGCATCCAGTGCATTTTATGGTGAACTATTCTTTTAAATTACTAAATGCATGGTCCAACTTGACATTTTGATGGTTTGAATGTATTTAACAAAGCGTCATTTTCGTGTAAGAGGTCCTGTTAGGTTGGTATAGTGGGTAAAATACTTTGTTGTTGTTCTTGGTAAGTTTTCGCACTATACTACTTATGTTC
Source organism: Spinibarbus caldwelli (assembly GCA_039654775.1). Lineage (NCBI taxonomy): Eukaryota > Metazoa > Chordata > Actinopteri > Cypriniformes > Cyprinidae > Spinibarbus > Spinibarbus caldwelli. The sequence continues at coordinate 30,593,381 of CM077237.1, forward strand.
TCATCACTTTTGTCATTTTCTCTTTTCTGCAGTACATGGTGAATTTCATTTGTTAGCTTCAGTCCTGCTCAGCCAAATCTCACAGCATGTCGGGTGCCTACGATGAGTCCGCCATGTCCGACGAGACCACGGACAGTTTCTGGGAGGTCAGGCTCAAAATCTTACTACATGTTGTTTTTGAATATTATTAATCACACATGTAGGCTAAATATCTAATTTGTACAGGCAACCATGGCTGTGAAGCTCCAGTGGTTGATTAGATGCCTAACATGCTGTTAGTGACTGTCACATGATGTTTTATCATATTGACTAATTGACTTTCAGTGATGTGGAAGTGTGTCATTCAGCCAAAGGGAACCAAACATTATATTGATCAGCATGGTATTAACATAGTATTAGAAGTAAAACTGTGCCATAGTTGTTGATTTATCTGCCATATATTATAGAGCAGACTGTAGTAGAATCCCATTTATTTTCTTCACAGAGAAATAGATTTTTAACAGATAATGAATAAACCTTTCAAGGCAGCTTTCAAGTTAGCCTTGAGATTGTTACGAACAAGTAAATGTGATTTTGACTTCATATAAAAATGTGTTTTATAGAATAGAATTTCTGGTGCACTACCCATAATCCTAAGAGAGATCTTCCAAATTATGCAATTGAGTCTCCCAACGCTCTTAAACTTATGTTATCAAATATATAATAAATATAAAATGAAATATATTTAATTAAAATAATTAATTAAAATTAATAACATAAAAATATATACCTAAAAATTCTATATATAATATTGGGTATATTAAGAATTAATTTTATATTTTATTATTTACATAATTTATGTAATAAAGCAATAAGCCCCAAGAAGCCGTGGTTTACAGTGAATTTATAACAGCTAAGGGGCGTTGTTAGGCACGACGCTTTATAAAACTGTTATTCCATATACGTAGTAAGGTTTCACAAAATACAACAGAGCAAATAAAGTGTAATGATATTAACAAAAACAGTATTCTTCCACCAAACAATGTAGTTCCTCAGAAACAGTTGTGGTTGCAACAAAGTGGTTGCCAAGCAACACACAATGTACATAAAAGTGTAGGTTTGTTGTGTAATTTACAACAGCTTAGAACGCGGCTCAACCAATCAGAATCAAGGTCCGGAACTATCCGCTTTATAATATATATTTTAAATCTTTGCTTTATTTGTTGTTTAGGAAAATGGGCTATGTCTGGAATAGCATACTGTTATACTACTTTTATATACAGTGGTGTGAAAAATTGTTGGCCCCCTTCCTGATTTTTTTTATTTTTTTGCATGTTTGTCACACTTTAATGTTTCAGATCATCAAACAAATTTAAAAATTAATCAAAGATAACACAAGTAAACACAACATGAAGTTGTTAAATGAAGTTTTTTATTATGAAGGGAAAACAAAATCCAAACACACAGGGCCATGTGGGTTTGGATTTTGTTTTCCCTTCATAAAAAAACCTTCATTTAAAAACTGCATGTTGTGTTTACTTGTGTTATATTTGATTAATATTTAAATTTGTTTGATGATCTGAAACATTAAAATGTGACAAACATGCAAAAAAATAAAAAATCAGGAAGGGGGCCAACAATTTTTCACACCACTGTAGTATGTATATGGCACACACTATGCAATTTTATATTTGTAATTTATATGTCACTATAATTTTTATATTAGTTATATCATTTTTATATTATATATAATATATTTTATGAATTATTAAATATAAAACAACAGTACAATATAAAACTATTGAGATGAAATAATTATATTAATTACAAAACAATTGAGAAAAGAATTTATTATAATTTGTAAAGTTACAAAATATACAAAATTTGTAGCATTTGTAAAATTGGTTGGTTTAATTGATATTTTTATATTATTATTTTAGATTAAATTTGTGTTTTGTTTGTTTGTTTGTTTTTAAATCCCTATGGAGAAAATGAATAAGAGAAAGACTTTCAGAGCCAAGGACAATGAAAACGTGGACTGTCACTGTTTTCTATTGAATTACATTTATTATTTTATTGAATTAATTTAGCTCTAATGCTTTGCTGCTGCCCTGTCCATGACTTAACCTATTTCAGAATGTATCCATGTTTCTCAGGTTGGGAACTACAAGCGTACAGTAAAGCGAATTGAGGATGGTCATCGACTTTGCAATGACATGATGAGTTGCATCCAGGAGCGTGCCAAGATCGAGAAGGCCTATGCCCAGCAGCTCACCGATTGGTCCAAGAGGTGGAGGCAGCTGGTGGACAGAGGTGCTGAATGATTGATGATGTGGTCACGGAGAACCGTGTTTGCGCAGAAATCCTTGAATAGATTTAAAGTGACAATCTTGAAAGCAAATGTTTTGTTGCTTCTTAAGCTAAATAAACTTCTCTTTCGCCCTCGCTTTCTCACTCAATCAATTTGAATGCATTGTTTATTGCCGCTTGCAGGGCCGCAGTATGGGACTTTGGAGAGAGCCTGGGTCGCTCTGATGACAGAAGCAGAAAAGGTGAGCGACTTGCACCAGGAGGTGAAAAATAACCTGCTGAACGAGGACTTAGAGAAGGTGAAGAACTGGCAGAAAGAGGCCTACCACAAACAAATGATGGGCGGCTTTAAAGAAACCAAAGAGGCGGAGGAGGGTTTCCGGAAAGCCCAGAAACCTTGGGCCAAAAAACTCAAAGAGGTGAGGAGACAGAGCTGTGACACATTTCCAATAAATGATCGCTATATTTTATGTTCTCATAAAGGTGCACCAAGTCATTTTTTCTATATCAAATAAATTCTGTCCTTTTGAAATGTCTATTCATCAAAAAATCCTGAATCCTGAATCCTCTCCACAAAAAAAGCAGCAGCACAACTGTTTTCAACTTTGATAATAATCAGAAATGTTTCTTGAGCAGCAAATCAGCATATTACACTGAAAAAAATGACTCATTGAATTTACTAAATTTTTTTTAAGGTAAGTGGTTGCAATCAATTTATTTTAGCTACATTTAAATAAACAAATTTAGTTGACTAACTTTCAACTAAATTTGTTTATTTAAATGTAGCTAAAATAAATTGATTGCAACCACTTACCTTAAAAAAAATTTAGTAAATTCAATGAGTCATTTTTTTCAGTGTAGAATGATTTCCAAAAAAAGAAAAAAAAAAATCTTGCCGACCCCAAAATTTTGAACATTAGTGTATACATTTGTAATTTACAGTGTCTTTAAAGGTGCACCAAGTAATTTTGCCAATCAAAAACATAAATATTATTTTCAAAATAGTGTTTAAAATAATTGCTAGAGAATATTAGCTTATTATTTTTGCATACCAGTCGACATGAAGTGAAATGCCATAAATGCTGAATTAGAGGGGATTTGGAATAGCGTTCAAACGGAATCAATATCAACAGAATATCAGATTAAAAAATTTAAAAATAACCATATTTCCTGAGATTATAACTGGATGCAAGGCAGCATACTACTGTTTGAAATGTTTGTCATTGAGTAATGTGTTCTGTTTCACATACGCAGCAAGCAGTACACTAGTATTCCACTGCAAATATAGCCAAAGACAAAAAGTGATTTAATGCACCTCTAATGTTATGTCCTGACTTGGAACTACAAGATATTTTGGAAATATCTTTGCTTGAAACTACAAAAAATTTACTTAAATTGCTTTTGCTTATCAAGTTCATCTCATCTTCAATCTGCAGTTGGAAACGGCAAAGAAAGCATACCACATGGCCTGCAAAGAAGAAAAAATTGCATCTACAAGGGAGGCCAATAGCAAAGGAGAGGCGTCAGTTACATCAGATCAGCAAAAGAAACTCCAGGAGAAGTTGGACAAATGCAAAAATGACGTTCAAAAGGTCAGACAAGGAAATAATGCATATTATGCACAACATACATTTTTAATAGCAGTTTCATAGCATAAGCGAACCAAAATTTATGTTTATGGTCATGCACTTACATTGAAAGTCTATGGAACAACTGGGACATTCCTTTAAATTGTGTGCATGGCATAAATTATAGTCAATATTTAGTTTTGTATTTTAGCAGTATCCATAAAATGTTGACCCGGAACACAGCCTGGTTTCTTCAGATAATTTATTTTATGCAAAATTCATGTTGCACTTTATGTGACATTTCTTTCACCCGTCCGTTAACCAAAAAAAATCAGCTTTTAGAGCTCAACACAGTAGAAGCAACAGACGGCAGCGAATGGAAATAACCTCAAGCAATTTCATCCACTATTCATTACACCAGCAGGTCCGACTCCCCAGAGCTTCCTTTCATATTACTACTCTGCCTTTGGACCACTTAATGGGAAACAACACAGGGACGTTCAATAAATGGGCCTCTAACGCACTGTACAGCCAATTCATTAGCCTTTAACCTAACCCAGTATCCATTAGAAGCACTTAACCCAGAGTCCCAGAGGAATCAGCTGAGCCACAATACAACAATAGACAATCTGGACATTTCAGTGACGGCTCTAGTTATCTATGAAACCATCCCATGTGCATCTATAAAACCAACCCATATAATGATATTAGTCAATTAAGAAAATGTATGCATGCTGTTGTAAGTATTGCATGTTAGAATTGCAGACTTACTCATGTTTCACCCCAAAATCTAAAGTTTTCTTACAAAATGAAATATTTAAGATATTCACCTAAAATGATCTTAACATTTCGTCATTGTTTTCATGACAATTAATCACATTTCCCTCACAAATGTTCATTATTTTTGTGTGTCTGGACATTTTACATCTGAGTTCATAAGCATTTTTTCTTATTTTCATTATTATGGTGATTAATGCATTCTTTTTTTATTATTCTGTATTTCTTTCTTTATTTCTTTATTATTATTATTTGTTGTTGTTTTACAATAATGAGAATTTGGGAAAATTGTCATTAAAATAGCGTCACAATATATATGAAAAAAATCTTAATTGTCCTAAAATAGTTTTATTTCTTATTAAATATATTTACTGTACCTGTTTAACATGACCATTTTTTTTCATCCTCTCTGGCCCACGAACTGGGTCAGAATTGAACTTTTAGAACTTTATGCAAATCCTCTCTATTATGATTGGCTCACCTCTTCGCATTTGCATAAACAAGGCATCTCATATGCAGCAAGTCAGAGGATTTAAGATGCTGTTTGTTTTGTGCTTCAGGCCAAAGAGAAATACGAGAAGAGCCTTGATGAGCTCAGCAAGTGCACGCCGCAGTACATGGAGAACATGGAGGTGGTGTTCGAGCAGTGCCAGCAGTTTGAGGAGAAGAGGCTGAACTTCCTCCGGGAAATGTTTCTGGACATCAAACGCCATCTTAACCTCACTGAGAGCCAAAGGTCAGCTACAAATCACAGATCTGATCTCCGAAACCTGATGGTCTGAAATCTAGTATTTTTATGAACATAGTATATTCATAAACATACTTGATTTCTGTTTTTTCATCTCTTTTCAGGTCATCTATATGCTAGTGTCCTGTTGACAAATAAACTTTTAGCAGATTCATAAGTTTGGGGTCAGTAAGATTTTATTTAAAAAAAAGAAATTAATATTTTTAGTCAGCAACGATGCATTCAATTGGTAAATAACCGTAAAGGTGTTTATAATGTTACAAGATATTTTTATTTCAAATAAAAGCTTTCTATTCATTAAACAATCCTGAAAAAAATGTGGCATAGTTTTCACAAAAATGTGAAGAAAAAATATGAAATAAGAAATGTTTCTTGAGCAGCAAATCAGCATATTAGAATGATTTCTGAAAGATCATGTGACACTGAAGACTGGAGTAATGATGCTGAAAATTCAGCTTTGATCACCGGAATAAATGACATTTTACAATATATTTAAATAGAAAAAAAGTTCTATTAAAATATAATAATATTTCACAATATTACTGTTTTTACTATATTTTTGATCAAATAAATGTAGCCTTGGTCAGCAAAAGAGACTTCTTATTAAAAATCATACCGACCCCAAACTATATAATTTATAATTTACAGTCTTTCTCTAAATATATATCCTGGCCCATATACGATATTCACAAATTATAATTTTAATAGCCTTTCGATGCCCAGCAGCAGCTTCCTATTGAAATAGGAAATACATCAATAAATAAGAAAATTGCATTTACCAAACCAGTCATAAGTCTCTTAGTAATCTCTATCATTCGATCTCTACAGCTATGCTGCAGTCTACAGGGAACTAGAGCGAACCATCGCCTCAGCCAGTGCTCAAGAAGACCTCAAGTGGTTCAGCAACGTCCACGGACCAGGCATGCACATGAACTGGCCACAGTTTGAGGTAAAGTCCGCATGTGGGATCAGTGAGGATGTACATCACCACATATCTGGTTCTAGTTACAGAATATTACTCATAATCAATTCTGTCTCTGAATTAGGAGTTCAACCCAGAGCTGAGCCACGCCATTAATAAGAAAGAGAAGGTGAAGAGGAACCATGATGGAGTCACGCTGACTCAAGTCACACATGGTGTAGATCAGGGCACACCGAAGACTGCAGACCGGGGCAGGTACTGATGTTTCTGTGATATTTAAGCACTTTGTTAATGTTATAATTTATGTAGAAACTATCTTGAGCTTCTCTCATCTGGGTGTTCTCCTCAGCGTGAGCAGTTATGAGAAGAACCAGCAGTATTCTGCTGAATGGTCCGATGACGAGCAGCCACCTGCGGCTCAACCAGCCAGCGAAACAAACGGCGATGGAAATCCGTTCGAAGAGGAGAGTAAAGGAGTGCGAGTGAGGGCGCTGTATGATTACGAGGGCCAAGAACAAGATGAGCTCACATTTAAAGCAGGTGAGAACCGCAAATTAAAACCTATGAGACCCACACTACCCTTCAGAAGTTTGGGATTGGTAGATATTTTTGAAAGAAGTCTCACCAAGGCTGCATTTATGTGATTCCATTTTGGTTGTGGGAATGTTAAACTGTACCTGTTTTCTTACTGTGAGCAAAATATCATTTAAACGTTCATAAAAATATCTCAAAACATTGTTTTTTTTAATATTCGAATAGTGAGTCATGTTCTGAATGAATGTAAGAGTTAAATGCTATTCACTTGCCAAAATAAATAAATAAATGAACATTAAATATGCTTTTATAATTATAATTTTATGTGAAAATAAAAAGACAAGAGACATGAAACTAGCACACCTACTAGAACATCAGTGTTTGATCCTTAAAATCTAGATCTAAGTCTCTAGTCTTTTTTATGAATACAAAGCATTCATAATCATACTTAGTTTCTGTTTTTTCATGTCTTTTGAGGTCATCTGTATGCCAGTGAACTGCTGATGAACTAAATAGTTAGCTGATTCAAAAGGTTGAGATTTTATTTTTTTTTAAAGAAGCTAATACTTTTATTCAGCAAGGATGCATTAAATTGATGTGAAAGTGACAGTAAGGACATGTGGTGTTAAAATAGACTATTAAAAAAAAAAAAAACTTATTCTTAATAATAATCCTGACAAAATGGATCAAAATACAAGAGACATGAAATTAGCACAGCTACTACAAAATCAGTGTTTTGTTTTTTAAAAATGCATATCTTTGCATTTTATCTGCTCTTATTAAGCATATAGATATGTTTCCACAGGAGAAGAGCTGACCAAACTGGAGGATGAGGACGATCAGGGTTGGTGCAAAGGCCGGTTGGACAGCGGTCAGCTAGGCTTGTACCCAGCTAACTACGTCGAGCCCGTTTAGTTGCCTTGTGTGGTGAAGAAGGCCTTAAAGACTTTACCCCGCACTGCTCGAATGCGAGATTTCAGACAAACAATTTCCTTGCCTGATTGACTTGCTGAGAAGCTTTACGCAGCATTTCCTTAATACCATAACGAATAAAACCTACAGTATCCAAAACACATATCTACCCCAGCGAGAGCAGGGAATGATTCTGTGCATCTATGTAGCCATGTTCAGTATGAATTATTGTGCTGCTGACATGTGTTCGCGTATGGTCTCCTGTAACAATATTAATGTAATAACATCCATGAAGCCTAGCATAGCGAGAATCAGCTATGCAGTGTGTATACTAAACTTTTATTTTGAAGTGGCGGTTCTGTGTTAAACCTAGTAGCCCTTTCTCGTGTATCAACATGAAATGGCATTTTCAATCTATTTCACTTTCGTAATTCGACGTATTTATGGATATTCGATGAGAAAATGTAGACTTGACTTTATGCTAATTTGGTTATGAGTGGGTGTTACATACTAGAATGGATTAACGCGGTTGAGGGGAGGGGCTTAAATTAAAGGGCTTGATGACATCATTCAACAAGGAAAGTTGTTGTAGAGGCGGAGCATTTTTATTTTTAAACATATTTTTCTTGATGAATTGTGCACAGTAAGATCAGAAACGTGTAAATAGGGTCAGTTTTGCGTTAATGCGTCAAGATTTTTTGTGCAAATGATGCCTCAAAACATTCAATTAACTTTTCCTTGTTATTTTTAATCTTTTCTTTTTATTTAAACCTATTTTAAGAAAATGTAAAAGCCTGTGAACAAATTGTAAGCTTTCACTTAAAAGAGTGCAAAACTTTGGAGAAGTGTCTAGAAAGGTGTTTTTTTATTTTTTTTATTTTGGATATCCGTATCCTAAAGGACTGCTGATGGAATTTTGGCCCTAATTTGTAATAAATCCTGAATGAATCTGTACTGAAATTCTGAAAAAGGGGGCAGAAGAAGTTTAGTTTATCTAGTGCATTCTTATCTGATCGTTTTTGGATTTAATTTTGATACAAATTCAGAATTTTTGAGTTGGGATATTAGTTATGATTTCATGACCATTGAACTGTGGTTCACAGTGGTATCTGGGCACATGCTATTGAAAAGTGTGTTCAAATGCTTTTTCTTTTTCTTCCTTTTGCCTGTTTATGAGATTGGGAATGTCTTTTAACATGCGATCCATAACCGATTCAGTGGGCAAACTCCTTACTGTAGCACAACAATGTTAATAATAATCTATGGTGATTTCATTTGTCATGTTTTTAACACTGTAGCCTTGTTTTTAGCCTGAGAGCTTCACTCAGGCTCAGCTGTTATGGATTGTGGATGGAGGAGGTGATGTGTATATACTGTATGTTTAGACTGGACTGGTGTGTTTTACTCTTCATGTCAGTGTAGTAACTGTTCCATTCAAGTTCACAATAAAAAAACTCATGAATCTGAGACCAATGCAAATGAGTGAAATACAAAGCTTTGGGTCACCACTAGAGGTCAGGATTGCAGAAGTCCTTTACTTGTCTGATTATAGTGTTTAATAATCTAGAATAAATCGCTCATATTTCACCTCAAAATCAATAGCTAGAAAAATAAGAAGTAATATTTTTCTAAAAGAAAATGAAGCATTTTAGATTTTTTTTAGTTAATATTATTTTTTTTATAAAATATTATAATTATTTATAAAAATAAAAAATAAGTACTATTAGAATAAAAGTATTGAAATGCTAAAATATGTATATTTAATCAGAAAATTGTCTTAATTTTATTTACATTGCAGAAGAAAAATAAAAAATGTAACAAACTCAAAAGTAAATATATAATAATTTATATAAAAATAATGTTAGAATAAAACTAAATAAATAAAAATAAAAATTATCTTAATGGGATACTCCACCCCAAAATGAAAATTTTGTCATTAATCATTTACCACCATGTTGTTCCAAACCCATAAAAGCTTTGTTTGTCCTCGGAACACAATTTAAGATATTTCGGATGAAAACCGGGAGGCTTGTGACTGTCCCGTTGACTGCCAAGTAAATTACACTGTCAAGGCACAGAAAAGTATAAAAAACCTCGTCAAAATATCTGCCATCAGTGGTTCAATCTAAATTTTATGAAGCGACAAGAATACTTTTTGTATGCAAAGAAAATAAAAATAACGACATATTTGAATATATGTCGTTATTTTTATTTTCTTTGCGTACAAAAAGTATTCTCGTATCGCCATTTTGGAGAGCATCCGATGGACGCAAAGTGCGTACGCTATTCTGTCATCAGTAACACATGGATACGCTGTTTCCGTTCAAATCAAAGCGTAAATAAACGTACAATATGTATCCGTGCGTTACTGATGACAGAGAATAGCGTGCGCACATTGCGTCCATCGTATGTTCTCCAAAATGGCGATACGCTGACACAGAGAGACAGAGAGGAGACGAATTGTTGAATATATGTCATTATTTTTATTTTCTTTGCATACAAAAAGTATTCTCGTCGCTTCATAAAATTTAGATTGAACCACTGATGGCAGATATTTTGACTAGGTTTTTTATACTTTTCTGTGCCTTGACAGTGTAATTTACTTCAGTCAATGGGACAGTCACAAGCCTCCCGGTTTTCATCCAAAATATGTTAATTTGTGTTCCAAAGACGAACGAAGCTTTTTTGGGTTTGGAACGACATGGTGGTGAGTGATTAATGACAAAATTTTCATTTTGGGGTATCACTTTAATTTTATTTGCATCTCAAAAGCAGAAAAACTCAAACATAAACAAAAAAGTAAAATGTCTGGATGCACCATGGTATTAAGAATTTAGATGGGATATTAATTGTCATAAAAGTCGAAAAATATTGCAAACTAAACATTTTATATCTTAAATTTTTATTTTTTCTGAGATTCTCCCATTTACTTTTACAAAAAATGTACCATGGTACAGTAATAGATTCAATGGTAATACTGTACTTTGATAGACACTAGAATTCTACTATAGTTCCATGTCCAAAAATTTAGGTGTTATTATTCTATAGTGTTAAAATGATTGTGTGATTGTAAAAGATCAAGTGAAATATCCAGGACACAACAAGATGAAAAATGAATATTTAATAAAGAAATGCATGAGGAACAACAACTGAATGTACATGAAGCATTACCTCTCAGCTTTGATATAACTGTAAAAGTACAGATAATATTTCGTAATGCTGGCATTATTGAAAACAACTTATCCAGTGACTCTTCTAGATTAGACTTCACAATAGAGATTTATAAAAATACAAGAGCCACAAGAGAAACCAAAACTCCCTCAGGCTCAAAATGACTTTCTCTCCTAAATTTGTACTTCTTAACTTAAACCTGTCAATTAACCGTTACAACACATATGATGAATGCAGTGTACGAGAATCCACAGGCCGCCGGTAAGCCCTCGTTTGCATCAGTACAAAACGTGACGTGAGCAGGGAGGTGAGTGCAAAGGTGGCCGATTATTGAAGAACGTGGAGAAAGTTCACACGGGCAGACTTGAAAGGTTTGTAGTGCAATTAATCACAAACCAGTAAAAAGGGGATGTTTGTTAGGTGGCAGCCAGAGATTAATGCAAACTCGAGTCTTTCCACTGCAAATCATGGGCAGGGAAACCAAGGTTTGCTCAGAGACACGCTGGCAGGATTCATACGCTGATTCACACGCTGACTATTAGATGACAGGCAGACCTTGCGAGTAACCTGTAACATACTTCAAAGAATATCTACTAAATCTCTCTTAGTGCTTCTGTTAAACATCATAATTTATTTGACAGGCTTTTTTTTTAAAGTAACAGAAAGTAGCAGTGCAAAGCTGATACTACGTTTAAACAGACACACAAGAGTTTTTAAAAGAGTGCAAGTATATATCAGCCGTTTCCAAGCACAATTATATTTCATACATAGAAAATGACTGAAATCGTGGAACTTTCTTGCATGTTTCTTGGTTTCACTGTTATGCAAAACCCAGAAATAGTCTCAGGAGATGTGTAGGAGGGCTTGTCAGTTCATAAAGTTCTGGTCTCAGTGGTTGAGTTCACTATCTCTCTTACACCGGATGGACGAACTGATAGACGAGTCTTTGCGAGACATCTGGCTTGCGGATGATGCCCTTTTTATAGTACTGCCGAATAGAGCGGCTGAGTTTGTCATAGTTCATAGCCGGACGGTTCTTCCTCAAACCCCAGAGACGTGCCACATGAGCCGAATCTTCGATCTTGAAGATCCCTGTGAAGACACACATTCAAAACACGTCCGTTATGGCATTAGGTAAGAAACTTTGCTAACACACCAAACAGCAGGATGGAACTACAATGTTTTTGGACATGTACGCTCAGGTTGTAAAAGTTTCTGGTTCATCAAAGAACCTTGAAGTGAACAGTTCTCATGTTTTTCTTAGAGTGAAGAACATTTTAATAATATCAAGAACCTTTTTCCATTATCACTCTTAAAAATAAAGGTTCCAAAAATGGATTTTCACAGAAATTCCATAAAAGAATCATTACTGGTTCCTCAAAGAACCTTTCAGTGAACAGTTCTTAAAAGAACTTAAAGAACATTTGTCCACTATAAAGGACCTTTTGTGGAATGTTCCATGGATGTTAAAGGTCGGAACCAAAGATGCTTCATGTTTTAGAATGCAGCATGGTGTTCCTGGAAATTCCATGGAGTACCATCGTTTAACCCTTTAACCTTCACTCCTAAAAGGAGCTAATGAAAAAATGATTTAACTTCAAATTCTTAATAGTAGACATCTAATAAATAGCCCCAAGCACTTTTTTTTTTTTTTTTAGTTTGTTTTATATAAAACTCTACCGTACGGTTGAGCTGTCAGTCCATGGTAAATCTTGATTTAAATTCAGAGAACTATTTCAGGAGTTATTTTCCAGTAATAAAAATTCCTTTAACTTTATTAGTATCTTGGATACATTTCATAACCTTCAGGGTCCACAAAGATAAAAAATTATATTTAAGCATCTGTATAATAGGCCTACTATATATAGCCGTATGGCAATATATATGCTATATGATGTCTTTTACAGACATATCAACCATACGGTCACGCATGATTTTGAATAATTATGGTAAATAAACATTTTTGCATTTCTCATATATTTTGCTATATTTCTGTTCTTCACCCCCAACCCTATTTACAACAACATTATGGTTTCATCCCTACTTCCTTGATTGCTTGTTTGACCCTATTATCTGATGACTGACCAGCACCGTTCTCCCTTCAGTGTGACTGACTGAAGTTTGTAAACTGCTGCTGTCACTTGAAAACTGGAAATACCCAAACCCCCCATGGCAACAGCAGACACAGAGATGGGGCAGTACAGCTGTGGAATGATTGCTCTCTCATCTCTTCCTTTTGATAGATTTATTCTCTATCAAATTAAGCTCAACCGCACGGTAGCGATATCAGTTAAAGGGTAAAGCATCATGAAAACCATCCAAAAAGTCCAGACGCATTTTTACAGACCCATCAGCATCCATTTTGCCCATTATTGTGCAGGAGAGCTGTCATGCCCTCACCTTTTTCTTTATTCAGCCAGCGGATGCAGCGTCCATAACTGTGAGGTTTGAGAAGTAGTTCTCTGAGGAACTGCCACAGGTGGATCGGCTGACCAGAACAAGACGAATCCGCTTCGGACCACAGCTCTTCGCCTTCTGTGAGACAACACACACACAAAGCATTATAGTTACATTTCAAGTAATAAGCCATAATAAAAAACAGAATTTAGTCAGAATAAATCAGAATTTATAGCAAGAGCTACCCTTTTTATGAAATACATTTATATCGAGACTGCAAGCATGTGACAGGACTCAAAAATCAATAAGACTGTCTGGTTTACAAGTGCATGACACAAGCATGTTTTGTCAATTTTTTCATATCCCTTCATTGATTATAATGGGAGTGTTCTGTTTTGTTTTGTGACACATAGTTTGTTTGCTGTACAGATGGAGTGAAACTGTAGTTTTCAGAAAATATAAATCAACATGTACATTTATCATGGACCAGTGTTAGTATAGTATTATAGTATACTATAATATAAATATTATAATATAAATAATATTAGAGTATTTATTAATATTTTGAAGTTTTGGACTAGCTTTATTTTTATATTTTCAGTTTTCATTTTAATTGTAGTTAAAGCTTTAGCAATTGTTTAATTATTACAATTTAAATGAAAATTGAAAACATCAAAATGTTGTCATTTTTATTATTTTTTTGTCTCTATTTTTTAATATTTCTATTTAGCTTTTTTTATTTAAGTTTTATTTTCAGTCATTTTAATACTTCAACTTACACAAAAATTATAAATGTTGTTTGAACTAATTGAAGTTTTTTTTTTAATACTTTTTATTTATTAACAATTTTTAATTGTTTTGATTTTAGTTAACAATAATAACACCTCCATGAAAATAACATATGAATATTGTAAGCATCAGTACCATGATATTGCCCCAAATACTTTCAATGAAATCCTTTATGGAAAATGTCTCACGATAACCTCTTTTGTTTATTGGCATTAATCGATCTGCTCTGAACAGGTTAATCATTACATGACAATGACAGTCCTTAGCTTTCACTAGTACTATGCCCTGTCTGTGGTATATTTGTAAGGTAATGCCATGGTATTTTTCTGTATATTGCTATCATCTGTGTACAGTAGTTTACTGTGATGTTTCTGTGAAGTACCTCTCATCCTGGTCTCTCCACCCGAACATCTTTCCTTCATCCAGGCAGCTGAATGCACAAAAAAAGAGAGAAATGCAGCATGAATACACATACATACAGAACGAGTTAAAGCTGCCTTATATTATGCAATTTCTGAATTTATGGTTTCAGACAGGATGCAAAATTGTAATGTTAATTTGAATAATAGGAAGTAGAATTAAAATGGAATAGAATTAAATCGAACCAAAACATAATCTCGTTACAAAATAACAACACTGTCTACATTTCTTTGAATTGCATTTTAGTGAGTTTCCTGCCATTCAAATTCTGATTCAACTTCCTGTGTGAGTAATTCAATTCAAATTTACACTGATTAAATGAAAGAGAGCACAACCCTGAACAGTCCCCAAACAGTCCTTTGCGTGCACTGTAGTAAGTACTTATTTAACACAGTACACACACACACACTGATCAGACTATTTGTATTTCACCTGATTTCCATATATCCAGATGTGCGTGTAAAGTTTCGCTGCACTGTGGCGAACGCTGTCGGAAGTCTTCCTCGCTCATGGAGCATAAATCTTTGCCATCCAGGTCCTGGAAGGCCTTTCCCACCTGCGGGAGCCTGTAGAGATGCTCCGTCCATAACAGCCACTTCTGAACGTTCCCACAATTCCACTCCATCGGGTCTGAAAGATCAGATCAGATCAGATAAGCGATCAGTTTGGAGTGCCCAACCATCTCTGACAAAGCACACTGTTGGGATTCAGAGCTGTTTGGACAGGATCCAAATGTTTTGAAACGTCTTAGAGAAGGAGAGCGCCATTCAGAAGAGCAAACAGTGGGGATGGGTGTTTACGTAAGGTGGTGTGACTGTATTAAGACACGAAATTTAGCATGATACCACAAATTGCATTAATGTGCTTGTAAAATATGGACAAATCAATAAATCACTTGCAATATGACATGCCGCTGGCTATTTTAAGATGCACAGATATTTCAAAACAATATCTGCGAGACGTATTTGAAGGTTTGCTTGCTCATCATCGTTATACGGGAGGGGTTTGAATGTCCTTAAGGAAAGCTCTGAGCACATTAGTGAAACTCCGGAGGATTAGGCAGATCCTGGTCTATATGCTTTCAGCTGCCTTCAGGGCTGCTGGAGTCAAAGGACTTTTCTAACAGTTTCATTATGACTGTTTGCACGGTTCAATCATAGCTCAGGGCTGTCTGTCACTCACACTGAACAGGAGTGATGAATGGAGAGTTGTTCATTTGAATAAGTGTCATGATAATATCAGCATGTTGTGTTTTACTGCTGAGCGTCATGGCTGTGTTAGGGTATTTCATGTTGAAGTATTTTTCTGTTAGGCAATATATTTATGAACATATTCTGAATGAATTTTACAGAAATATTTGACTATAATATATTGATAACACGTCTCATTCTGCTATATCTGAATATGCAAGATATATTATTGCAAATGCATAGAATTATAATCTGAATCTAATGTAAACAAAATCTGAATTCACGGTTTATAACAGTTGTCTAAATACATTATTTGAATGTATCTGGCATCATATCTCTGTTATATCTATAGCTTCTTATATGGTTCTCTTTTTTGCATGAATATCTGACCTTTATTGTTTCTGTAACACATCTTGATTGGGATCTATTGGCATATGCATAAAATCACATTCTGTGAGTTCTAATGTAAATTCATAGTATACATCTTATTAAAATTGTATATCAGACTCTACCTATGTTGCCTCCTTTATTTAACAGCTTTATTGCAACATGCATAGAATCACAGAATCTTAATTTAATCTAAATTAAGTGTTCACATCAGTTTCTAACTGTAAACTGAATCTAATGAACTATACCAGCATAAATGTAGGACTGTCCCCATGTTACTTTTGCCTATACATCTTTAAAGCTGAGGAATATGTAAGATTAACATTAAAACATTAAATATTTGGAATGAATGTTTTAAAAGCAAGACATTTTTTTGCACCAGAAAAGACCAATATATAAATATTTTATATATTTCTTTATTTTTAATTAATTACAAATATATTTAAATAATATATATTTTTAAATACATAATAAAAAATAATCCTTTATTTAAATTATATGAATATTTCCAAAAATATATAAAAAATGCATACATCTTATTAGCTTTATTAATTAAAATAATATTTAAATAATGTTGATATTTTCTTTAGAATATATGTATATTTTAAAAATTATTTAAATAATTTAAATAATAGTTCATTTATTTAATTTAAATAATTGTAATATTTTCAAATATAATATTTAAATAATGTTAATAATTTCTTTAAAAATATGTGTATATTTTAAAATTATTTAAGTAATTTAAATAATAGTTCATTAAATTTATTTATTATTTAAATAAATCTTACATTTTTCATATATAAATATAATTTTAATTTAATTATTTTTAATTAATATAAAATAATATTTTATAATATTTACTTTTACAGATTTTGCACCAGCAGAAAATCAATATTATCTTACCTGGTGTGATGTTGAGAAGTTTACAAGCGGTCTCAATGTCCTTCAGAACTTCTCCCACTACCAGGCTTTGCACCTGTTCTAAAGATCTCTCCTCCACCTGTTCCTCCAGAGTAGGAGACAGCGGGGAGGCTCCCAGCCCAGGGCTGTCGATCACCGGACACTGCTCCGGCTCCTGACAGGGCTCTAGCCTGGGCCCGACGCCCGCGGGTGCAGACGAATCCGACACCCTCACCAGCCAGGCGGCGTCCTCGGTGAACAGCATGTCGAAGCAGGACAGATAGAGTCCCGGATGCCCTCGGTCCGATCCGTCGAGACGGGGTTTGTGGTCGACCATCTCCAAACCATCTTCTCGCTTAAGAAGAGCCAGCGAGCTTTCGGTGAAGCCTGTGGAGTGCGGTGGCTGAAGAACAGCGCTGTCTGACTGGATTCGGACAGGACTGGCCATAGTCTCCTGCAGAAATGAAAGAGAAGAGATGTTATTAAACCATACACTTTTATATTATCCAATTTTATGATTATGTAGTATCTAAAAGAGCAGCCATATACCAGAACATTCAGCAAACTGCTGATTCTTGAAGGTTTTGGTGCTTCATAGCCAACTAACTCATCCTATCCAAAGAAAAGACTGAGCCTAAGTGAGGCTGTTTCTGTTTTTAAGGCTTCCAGGACGAATGGGAATGTACGCAGAAAGTCAGTGTAGCATGGGGGAAGCAAACTGGATTTGACTGAGTCACTTACTCATGGGTCATTTGTACGGAATGACGGGTGACACTGGAGCAGAGCAGCGGTTTGGAGGACTGCTTTCAAGGTGCCGTCCCCGGTCTCCTGTCTCCTGTGTCAGCATGAGTTTTTAATCAAATCGCAAAGAGGAAAAGATGCTTCAGATGTAGGATGACAGGAGAGGCGGGGCTGGAGCTGATATCCATCTCCAATGGCCAGGAGGTAAAGATACGAAGGTGGGAAGATTGCTCGAAAGAAAGAGCAGCTCGGGTTACAAATATACTGGAAGATCATTATGTTTCCGAAGAACTACTAGCCACAGAGAAACATCTTTTTAAACTGCCGGTTGAAAGCAAGAGTTTCCTTAAACAGTTTGTCTTGAAACAGTCATCTACAAAAGCAAAATATGCCTTAAAGTGAAATGAGAATAGAAAAACAAGCAAAAGAACTAAGACGAACAAGCTGTTAGGACACTATGTGTCACGTCAACACATGTGGCTGTCAAAATATTGATATACATCAATATAAATCAGGGATGATATTGTTAACTAAAACTAAACCTGTTAAAAATTGTTTTCAGTAATCAAAATAAAGCTATAATAAAATAAAATATAAATAACAGATGAAAAAATGTATATATTTTGTATATATTTTTGTTTTAATTAATATAAAAATAATATTTTAATATTTAAAATATTATAATAAATAATTATTATAATAATAATTATAATAAAAATAAATAATTATTAATTTATTTGTTTATTTATTAAATAAAATGTATTTATCTATTAATATAGAAATAATAAAACTAAAATATATTATTAATTAATTAATTAGAAATATTAAAAAACAAATAATATCTAATAATATTGTTTTCAGTATAAAACAGTAAATAAAACTGAAATAGAACAAAATATAAATAGTAAATGAACAACTGAATTAAATTAGAAATATTGCCTTTGCAACTAACTGAAATAAAAGTATAAATAACTAAACAAACACATAAACAAATAAATAAATCTTAAAAATTAAATGTAATTAATTTTAAAAATCAATTAAAATTAAAAATGGTAAAATGCAAATATCAAAACTTGAACTAAAATTAAATTAAACTAAAATGAAAAGGAACGAGCTAAGTCAAATAATTAATAAACTGTACTATATTTTTACATTTTCTGAATAAAATATGAGTGGTTCTTTCTCATGCAAAGGTTTCCACAATCATGCAAATGAGTTGCGGATGCTGACACTGAACCTTTCCTAAAAAATATAAGTTGTTCTTTGAGTAAAGGCTGTGTAATATTAAAACATGTCTTAGGGGCATCTAAGAAACTATTTTGAAGAATGCAAGAAAGCTGTAAAATATTCCCTGTGACAGAAACAAGGAACATCGTAAATCATGAAGGTCTTGTCAGGGCCTCCACATTGCATGAAGAACATCGCAGGCAGCCAATGAGAGGCTGTCGGAACGAACAAAGCCTGCTTCGGTCAAGTGAGTACAACTGTAATTTGGACACGCTAAGTGTTTGAATGTCATAGTTGCATTTGTAAAAGTAGAAACAGATGGTTCACAAGTATTTTCAAGATTTTCTCCGGTCTAAAAGGGACAGTTCACCCAAAAAGTAAAATTTTGTCTTCATTTCAAAATCAAATGCTCTTCTTTTGTGTTTTGCAAAAGTCTTACAGGTTTGAAACAGCAAATGAGTAAATGATGACAGAAATTTTTTAAATTTCCCTTTAATGTTGGCCATGCAAGCAACCACATCTCTGATTTCTGGATCATACTGCATTGACATTTTCCTCTTTGCACTGCTTTGGATTTCATATGTTTTATTGAAAACCATAAAAATTTCATATATAGATCCTGTGAGGGTATTTGTCGGGCAGCCTCCTCTCTTCATAAGTAAATATTCGGCCATAATTGTTTGATTTAAAGTTCACGGCACAGATGGAGAGTAAGACGCGCTTGTCGGTAATCTGTTGTCATTGGAGTGTATGTCTACAGGACATTCCCCATCTACCACATGTTCTCGGACAACCTCCGTTTGTTTGGACACACCATTGCCGTCATTCATAAAATGGTGAGATTGCTCCACACCCAGCAATAGCAGAGGAAAAGTAGTATAAAAAGAAAACAATCATTCAAGTTTTAAAGGATGGATTATAATGTCTTAAACCTTTTATTGTGTCTCTCAGTTGACTTTTCCCTCATTTTTAAAAGCTTTCAAAAGTTACATTTGCCAGAATTTGACGTTGTCCCTTGTCCCAGACCTTTTAAATTCACCTCTATAATAAATGTATAAAGTTTTAAAATCACAAAATTTAGTCTTTGCAGTTTCAGTTTTTTCCCCCTATTTTCTAACTTATAACAGAAACAAACAACACCGTCTCAGACTACACACACAAATGGAAAAAGAAATGAAAAGAAGGGTATCAAGTCAATAATATCAATAATAACAATAATAATGTTAAAATAAGCTTTTAAAATGTTAATTAATGAAGTGCAACTGTTCATTGTTAGCTTGTGTTAGCTCAGTGTCAGAATAATATTAACAGATATAACTTTTTAATAATGCATTAGTAAATGAAATTTTAATAATGCATTAGTAAATGTTGAAATTAACATTAACTAAGAATAATAAATACTTTATAGGTATTTTTCATTCTAGGTTCATGCTAACTAATGTAGTTAATGCTAACAAATGAAACCTTATTGTAGCAATTTTCGTAATTATTATTTATTTTTCTTTTATTTGTATTATTTTTATTTTTCATTTTATTATTTATTTTTATATTTCAATTTTCAGTTATCTGCTATTTATGAGTACAATTTGTACTTATATATTTTAATGATTTTTTTTTAAACTAAAAACTATAAATTGGCATTATTAACATCATGTTAAGTAAGTATATTTATTCATTTATTTTTTGTTTTATGAAAAATGAGATGAAAATCTGACATATTACTTGATAGGATCTTTATTCCAGGACATACGACAAGCATAATTTGAAGGTGTTTCATTTGTCAAGACTTCAAGTAGTAAAAAGTGTCAAAACTGCACTGCTGCTACTGCATGCATCACGTTGGATGTGGCTATGGAATGGCAGAAGGTCAGAGGTCAAACTGTTTGTCTCTCGCTCTTTCACATCTCTGTATGCAAACACAAACGGAGGCCCTGGACCGTATCTTTGAAGCTGGCCTGGAGTAAACCTTAAAGGAAATGAAGTTATCCTTCCTGAAATCCCCATTCTCATCTCCAAACGCCTGCTGCTTTCACACTCCCCTCCCTCTCCTCTCCAAGGAAAAAGCTGGAGCGTGCTTTTGGGGCCGGCTTAGTTACAAGTCTGTAACCTAGTGTCCACTCTTGCTCGCAACAGCTTGCGATAAGCCCATTAGACAGGCACATTTAGTCATATTGACTCTGGCCAGTGGAGAAAAAGCAGCAGTGAGGAGATGCAAACACGCTCCCCAGGCGCAGGATTAGGCCCGTGACTGATCCTTAAATGAGTTTGGTTAAAGACTCTAAAATTCATTTTGCAAGGGTTAAGAGCAGCTCCATTTGCCAGGTCAGCAGCATTCAGTGCTAAATAACCACTGTTTATCAGCGTCTCACACCAGAAGACACAAGACTGGCCCTTCCCAGCAGTCACATTACTATACACCTGCTGTATTCATGCATGATGCATATATATATATATATATGTCATTGTTGCAGTGATTAAAAAATAAAGTGAAAAATAATTTAAAGTGATTTAAAAAATAAAATAAAATAAAATAAAATAACATTAAACAATTATTGGAAAAAAAAAAAACATCCCGAAAAATGATTTAATTCCCATAAATTATGGTTTCAATTATGGTGATTTATGCATGGTGCACTAATTTAAAAAGCACACAGAATATAAAATAAATGATAACAGAGGTTAAAAAAAACTATTTTTTGCATTATGCCATTTTTATATTAATTAAATGATTAATCGTGAATGATTATTAAAGAAAGAAAGAAAGAAAGAAAGAAAGAAAGAAAGAAAGAAAGAAAGAAAGAAAGAAAGAAGGTCCTAAAATAGGCTTCGTTTATAGTGATTTATGTATGTTGCACTTCTTTTAAAAGCATACAGGAAATAAAATAAAAGATAATAAATAATTGTGACATAATGTACTTATTAATTAAACAGTACCAAAATAGGCTTCATTTTCTTCTAGTTCTTCTAATTTTCTAGTTTCTCTATTCTTTATATGTTTCCTATGTGTTGGAATCTCTCCCAGCATAGCAACCAGCACAGCTCAGTTCAATAGCAAAACATTACCTATTAATAACGAGTCTCATCGCTCAATGAGTCTATTAGGTTGTGTATCAGTGTGCACATACCGTGCTCACAGCAAACGTCTCTTACTGGAAGAAATGCTCCGTCTACTGCAGGGTTTCAATAACAGCTGCGCAATACTCAGCTTGTTCACATCATAAGGACATAAAAGATTTGGCAATCATTATAAGCAATTAGTGCTGTGGCTCCCCACCATATGACTGAGCTCTAGTGATGTGTCGCACAACGACTGGTTGATTCTGAAAAACCATCAACAGAACCAATAAATATACTAACCAAGATCAAAATGCTTGCTACAAATGCCCATATTCACGTAAAGTGGCCCCAAAAAGTATTTAGAGTTTTATAGCACACTTAAAATTGACTGAATATCAGTAGATAACAAAATATGGCTTTTCAGACTGAGTTTAACTCTGGGTTGTCCTGCTTCTAATCCCTCGTTTTTAACCCCGGGTAATGGTATATTTCACACTTGTAATTTAAGGGCTTTTCACACCTGAAATAGTTAACCCTGGATTATTTCAAACCCTGGTCTTGATTCACGTTTCACACTGCTCTTAATCTGGTTAACAACTAATGCTGGGTATCTAGCCTATAAAATGATATTTCACAAAGTACACTGCTAATTTTTAAACTCTTATTTGCATATTCGCAGTGTCAGTCATTGATTGGATGAACACAGCACGTGACAGGCTACTTTCAGATTTTTCCTGAATAGACATCTCGGAAGTCCTTTTTAACCGGGGTTAAAAGCGAGGTTTAGAATGAAGATAACCCAGGGTTAAAAGCAGTGTGAAAAGCCCTTTTAGAAGTGGGGTTAGGGCCACTGATCTATAATAGAGAATTCATTATTAGTCATTATATAGATCAGTGGTTAGAACAGTCGGCTATATGAGGATACGATCGTTATGTAAACATGGCGCTTGCTGCGTTTGTCCAGTCAGTGACACTGACCTCGCAAATATATAAATAAGAACGTTAACCCCGGGTTTAGAAACGTAAAGTGTAACTTTATTAATACCCAGGATTGTTAAATTGTTAAAGACGGGTAAATTATGAGCACTGTGAAACAAGATAATCCAGGATTATGTTTACCCGGGTTTAGAATGACACAGGGTTAACTATTTCAAGTGTGAAAAACCCATGTCAAAACCATACAAGACATCTGACATTTTTAAGTGTGTTTTAAGTGTCTAAAGTGTTTCTGGGGCTTTAATAGCCAACATATGTTTTATATAATATATTTCATATATGAATATTCATTTTATTGTTTCATTAATAAACCAACTCGGATTGGAATTATTGGCCTACAGTATAGGAAATGATGGTTTTAAAGATCAGAGATGCTATGGCTCATCTTTCACTGATTTAAAATGAATATGCAAATTTGTTGCATTATTCTGTGACATTATAAGGCCATCATCTATCTTGTAAGACTGTAAAAACTTAGAATTTTGCCATAATTTCTTTACAAACACAATCCACCCAGCTATTTGAACAAAAACTGGCATGGCATGGTAATATGCAAAGTGCCATATTAAGTCACTCAACCGCCGAGAGCCACCTTTGATAAGTATCTCTGATTCATTCTGGGAGCTTTAAGCTCAAGTGAAATCGTATAGGGGATTTCTTCATTACTCAACATCACATTTATTCTCCTCTGCTAACGTGTTTGTTCTACTTCCTCGACTTCCAGAGCAGGTGTGATGTACCTGTGCCAGGTTTTCTCAGACGTCTCAATTAGGTTATCTACTTGTCAATCTCATTTGACATCATGTGATACTGTGACCAAAAGATTGGAATCAAATATATAATTTTTAAAAGAATAGCTCACTTAAAAAAAAAAAAAAAAAATTCTGTCATTTGCTTGTCATCCCAAACCCTAATTTTATAAAGTATTTGAGCAACTGTTTTCCATATAATGAAAACAAATTGTGATTTTTACCATCAGGCTTCAAAAATGACAAAAAATATCATACAAAATCAGAAGTAAAAAATATATATATATTTTTTTTTTTTTTGCAGTGTATGCACTATATTTTAAGTTATATATGGACTCTTTTATAAAAAAAAAAAATAGAATTCATGCAACTTTGGAACATAATATTTTTGATCTATTGCTTTAAGGAAAAGTTGACATTTGCTGTAAGCTAACTCAACAAAACTCAATAATCATTTTAGTCCTAGTCACTCAGTACAATGTAACACCTTAGCTTAGTCACAATACCGTGCTTAGCCTCAGTGGAAATCAATAGAAACTTTACATTTGCCTTTGGGAATTGAGCTCTTTTCTTCTTCTGAAGGATTTGGACGTCAGCCAAAGCACAAGTCACTTGCACTTTTCCCTTCAGGGAGAAAAAACAGTCATTTGTGGTTTGCTGGTGGTGTTGTGGAGGCCAGCCAGATGACATTTTGAAAACCTAAGAGCTTTACACCTTTTAATTTTTGAGACAAGTTCCTTTTATCTTTCTAAATAAGGACACATCGCATGTGAACGACAGGTGAACTGTGTCAGCTTGAGAACAGGTGCATTCAGAACCATCTGAGCTCATATTGGCCTCTATCAATGATACGAGCTGGTAATAAGGCTGATTGCTCGGTTGCTTGGAGAACTTAAATATGCATATTTATGAATGCATTTGTGTGTTTTGCTGCACAAAAACTGCATTACCGGTCAAATGTATGGACATGCCTCCTCGTTCTTTATTATGACCAATAGCTTCATTTGACAAGAATAGAGTAAAGTCATAAAAGAGTAAAGTCATAAAAACTATAAAGTGGCAAAAATTGAAGTATAGGAATGATTTAGTGACAAACACGTTGCACAAATGAAAACTCAGTCTCAAATTTGAGCTTCTTCCCAACTTCTTGAGGTGCATCCTGGCATGCTTTTAAACACTATAGTGAAAGACGAACATGTGTAATGATGCTTTTCCTTCACTATCTGGTCCAACACATGGAATTTTAATTGTTTTCCTTAAAAAAAAAAATTAGTTTTGTATTCATTTATAGCCGCAATTTAGGTGTGGCCAAAACTAAGTCAAAGCACTCAAGCATTTACAAAAATGTGTTGTAAGAATGTTGTGCTAATGTTCCCATTAAGCTATGAAAAATACATTTTCTATAAATTTCCTTTTTTTTTATGTTTAAAAAATTTTCTTGGTTATATGAATGTTTAAGACAAAATTAACGGGGGACATTCGATTTTAATATTTTGCAAACAAATACAAAACGCTTCAGAAAAAAATTTCATAAACAGTGCATGAATAATATTTTTGTGCTAACGTTTTGAGAATGTTATAACTTTGAATGAATGTTCTATTAACATTACTGGAAGAATATTTGTTCATAACGTTGAGAGAACATTGTCAGAACATTCTGAGAACGTTCACTGTTAGCTGGGTACGCAGAAGGTATATCATAAATTCAGTCAAATGTGTCTGAAACTGTTGACTGGTCATGTACACTACAAAATATTTGCTTTTCCTTCTTAAATACAGATAAAAATGCCTAAGCTGTAATAACAGATTTGTTGCCCTTAAAAGCGGGTTGATAAGGGGTAGCTGTGTAGACTTACCTGTCCAGATGAAGACAGTGTTGTAGGTGCGATCAGGAAGGCCTCTGCTTGATTCCTTTGGTTTCTGCTTGTTTCTCAAATTTGGGTCTAATTCTAGGCCTCCTACAGACTCAACAGGGAACGCGACACATTAGAATTGTGGAGTGCCACATTACTAACCTCAATGACTAATACTGCTAGTGACAAGAGTGTGTGTGTGTGTGAGTGCACCTGATGTGGGTGTGCTCAAGACTTCAAGTAAGAGTTAGTGAAGGAATGCCTGCTTCATTGACTCCCGTCGCACTTTTATACACAGGCCTTATTAAGCTGTGTAAACATTGTCTCAGAGCCCCATTCCCAGCCTGAAGGCATTTGACATGCCAGTCCGTTGTTGTGGACCACTAACCCCCACCCTCAAAGGAGGAAAGACACAGTTACCAGAGGAACTGCCTGATTAAATGTCTGACATCCGCTTTTTTAATCTTAAATGACAATGCTTATGAGAAATACAATCGGGGTAAATATGGCAAGATGGCCTAGATGTTTTGTGAATTTTTATTTAATTTCAGTCCATGGTTTTTATTTTATTGTTGTATGTGCACAAAATCATATAACCAAAAGAAATTAATTATTGTCATTGTAATTATAATTATAATTTCATAGAATATGTTTCTGCAAAATATATAGATTTTTTTTTCGGGATTAGTGTTAGGGTTAGGTTATATATACGAATTGGTCAAATATAAAAATGTCACCCCACAATAAAAAAAAAAAAAAAAAATTTAAAAATTTAAAAAATATATAAATATATTTAAAAAAATAAATATATATTTTTGCATAAAGAAAAAAATTCTTGATATTTTCTTTATTTCTATCATTTTTAATAAATAAATTATATATTAAAAATTATTATATATAATTATAAATATAATATAAAATTATATATATATATAATTTATTTATAATAAATGATAGAAATAAAGAAAAGAAAATACACACACACACACACACACACACACCATAGGAAATTAATTCTTTGCATAAAGAAAATGATATAAATTTTATCAGTATTTTTATACAACAATTCTTTTTTATGGAAAATATAATTCATTTTTATGCGGTTTCATGAAATTCATCCAATAATTCAATGATCAGAAAGGCAGTTTCAGCATTACATTTAAAAAAAAAAATCTGTTAGAAAAATACATAAGTATAGAAATGTGTGCCGCCTTTTATTTTTATATTTATGTGCATATGTTATGGTACAGATGTATCACTGTTCAGGATGTTTCTCTTGGTAACAAATTGTGATGCAAAACACAAAGTACATTTCCAGATATTTCTGCGCATTTGAGTGTGAGAGTTTGTGCGTCAATGTGCTGATGATACATCTGCAAGCACGCAGCGTGCCAAAATGTTTGCACAGTTAAACAGGCACACCAATGCAAACCACACACACACACTTAATACAGACTTTATTGATAATAGAAAATAAAGACGTGAGTGAGCGAGAGAAAGACTGGATATCAGACCATCATTTTGCATTCTATTCCACTGACTTCTTCAGAAAAACCTGATAGTTTTGGTATCTTTTTACACTGCAAAAAATTCTGTGAAGAAACCTGCCAATGCAACAGGATAAACTCACACTGTAAATTTATACTGTTTTAAGGATGTTTAGATACTCTTACTTTAAAAAAATACAAAGATATTAGGATTATGATGTTTGCAGTGATCTAGTCCAAATGCTGCATATCATCCCTGAATGTCTATAACAGGTTAACACAGGTTTGAATGTTATTTCCAGTCTATAAAGAGCGACAACTGCTCAGATAAGAATTGGGAAACTTGTGGAATGTCTTGCTCCAAACAAAGGTTTACTTTGCACTCCTTCTCTGTATTTTTGTTTGTCTAGTACATTTCCCAGAGGGGGTTCATTTGCATGGCAGTTAGAAAGACCGCAGGTATAAGATGTGCTCTTTTCACCGTCTTACTTTGAAACAACTTTCTCATGCACTATATAACCATTTATAGGCAGAAAGTTTACTGCCACCACCAAAGGTGTCTGTTTATGATGAAGTTCAGTTGAGCCATTTGTCAGAACGTGCACACCTAGAACTCACTTGATGCTGTCAATGGCTCATTGTGAACTCGTGGCTCATGTGCACATGAAACCCAGAGTTTGAGTTGGGTTCAATCCATAATCCATCAGACTTCTCCGTGACGGATGTTGAAAGCATTAGGAATAGTGCCTTTTGGGCATAAGTTTATTTATGTGTAGATGTACCCTCATAAAAGGCTGTCAATTTGAGTATAAATATCCTTTGAAATCTAAAATTAGCTAACCAAACGTTATGAAAAGAACAAGATGCTCTAGTGACGTCATTCAGTGCTCAAGGTGATAATGAGAAGAATTTATTTTCTAGCTCTTGTGGTCACTAAAAGAAAATTAAGAAAGGTCTGCTGCAAGTAATGAAGAGTATCTGTTGTGGCATTTATTCTGGATTTTTCCTACTAAAACTTTCCAGATTAAATTCTGTAAGACATTTTGTAATGACTAAATTCACAAAATGTGACGACAATACGATTAAAATCTGAGGATGACAAATATGTTCAACAATGTTGAAAACGTTAGAAAACAGTTATGTACAATTGCTTTTTTCAATTTAAATTAAACTCAGTATTTCACTAGAATTCACTTTATGGGCAGATTTCCAAAAACAAATTATAGTGATAAACATCAGGGTAAGACTTGACTGTGAACTTGAACAGGTACCAGGCTAGTTTCCTCTTAATTAGTTTCCTTCCTTGGTTTTCTATATTCATTTCAGCATGAAACATTAATGTTAAAAAAAAATTTATAAACATGATTAAACAATTTCCAAGTTTTTAATGTGCTTGATCATCTTTACCCTCATCAGAGGATTCAGTTACACTCTAAAAACTGCTGGGTTAAAAACAACCCAATTTGGGTTATTTTGGCAACCCAGCGCTGGGTCAAAAAGGGACGAACCCAGCGCTGGGTTATTTTAACCCAACAAGTTGGGTTATATGTTTGACCCAGCATGCTGGGTTGCTTTTTTATGGTTTAAAATTACTACATTGCTAGGCTAAAATGAACCCAAATCGAGCTAGGCATTAAACCTACAAATCTTGTTCATTTTAAAATCACTTTTACACACAAAGAATGACTATCAAAAGGTAAACGTTTATTAAAAACAACAAGAGAAAACAGGCAAAAAGTAGCATGCATGTAAGAAGAAATGCAGAAAAGTATGGCATTAACAGCTACAGAGTTTATAAATAAAGCATTGAACATTTGTTGAATATAACTTCTAAGATAAAATTTTACTTTTTTGGTAAATTTTATATATTGTATAAAAATATACAAACACACTATTATACAATAATTGTACAATTAGTTAATAGTTAAGTTCTTTACAAACTATTCTGGCATGACAGTACACAAATAAACCACAACATTAACACTGATATTATAACATTTAACAGAAGCATATGTGTGTGAAATAATGTGAGCATGTCTATGAATGTAAACTCTGAGTGTAAACTCCATTTCTACTAAACAACACAGAACAAGCATTTAACATTTTGTTTTTACAAATTATACACTTCCAGTTTGTTTCATAGTCCATGAATACTGATCATGCATTACTGCCAATTTTCATGATCTCTTTAGCATAATTGATGTAGTCATGATGAAACCCCATCAGCACAGCAACATTTTACATCATCCAGGGCAGCGTTCTCCTTTAAAATCACTGTTGCATCAGTTTGGGGGAAAGGTCATTCCCCTCTTTGACCAGCATTCATCCCAGTCACTGCCTGTTCTTCAACAGTGGCCTAAAAAGAGAAAAACATTTGAAAAAAGAAAACATTATACTATCCATTTTCAGACAGAGGTGCATCCACATCAGTAAGAATAGGTAAATAGTCTGTTTTGTAATTTCAACCACTTTGTGTGGTTGTTTAATGTCTGTGTACCACAGCGCTCTAGAATGCTATAATGGTGGCACTAATGTGAGGGCATGTAATATTGTTTAAATAAATATATTGCTTTCAGAAAGCTACTTCTTTACCGAAGCATTAAAGCAGACATGACATTCACAAACCTCACAAATTTCCATGTATGTGGAGGGCTGCTCTTTAAAGGGTTAGTTCACCAAAAAATGAAAATGGTCATAATTTACTCTCCCCCATGTTCTTCCAGACCCATACAAACTCTGCTAATTTTTGGAACACAAATAAATATATTTAATATTCTCTTAATTTTTGTCCTCCATTGCAAGTCTGGGAGACCTTTATTTTCTTCTGAACAGACATGTTCGCTATGATATAATTTAAGATTTATTCATATATAAATATTGGAATGGATTACTTCTACAATAACTCTGTATTTATGAAGCTTGAATACCGATTATCTAGTGATGGATTAACAAAAAATTATGAGAGAAAATTAAAAATATATTCATTTGTGTTCTAAAGACAGACAAAAGTCTTATAGGTTTGGAATGACATGAGGGCAAGTAAATGATTTTTTTGTGTGAACTATTCCTTTAAGAAAGGAAGACCAAGAATGATGACTCTCCAAATCAGACAACTCCAAAGTTGGTTTGAGTTCTGCAATGAAAAATACAGACATCAATGGTTTACATAAAATACGAACACGTAATCACACTGTTGTTGCATCAAAATGTGAAGTAAACAGGCAGGAGACAACAGAAACATTTATTTTCTAAAAATAACTTACATCAATCTCAAAAGAGTGATGCTCTCCTATATCTCTGGCTTTCAACATCTACAAAAAACAAATTTTTTTACTCTTAGTAAAAAAAAAAAAAAAAAAAAAAAAAAAGTGATAACATGGAATTATGACGTTTACTTGCCTTTAACTAATTCTCCCTCTCTTACAAAGAAGCTGAGAAAATCTCATCCTCACACAAGCAGTCTTCTGTGTCCTTAACTACAAAGTTAGTTTGAGTTCTGCAATGAAAAAAGGGACATCAATGGTTTAAATAAAATATGAACATGTAATCATTCTGTTGTTGCATCATAATGTGAAGTAAACAGGCAGGAGACAATTGAAACATTTATTTTCTAAAAATATTATATTATATAATAATTTCTTATCTTATGTCTCTGGCTTTCAACATCTACAAAAACAAACATTCTTTTAGTCTTAGTAAAAAAAAAAAAAAAAAAAAAAAAGTTAACGATGGAATTATGAAGTTTACTTGCCTTAAACCGTCTTTCCTTCTCTTCTGAATCTGAGAAAATCTCCTCACACAGGCTTCAGTGCCGTTACCTCCCGGCACAATGAAGACACAAGCTCAACAAGTCTGAAATATTACATGCAAAACATTACTTTTAACAATTATCACTTCATCAGTCTCAAAATAATTATGCTAATCTTTATTACATAACGCCGTTTCCTTTAGGAAACTACATTCAGTTTAACCGCGAAAAATAAGATAACGAATTAACATGTAAATGTGTTAATAACCGTCTATTAACACCTCAAAAAGTGCAGATATTGTAAAATCTTATGTAAATATGACATAAGACACTCACGGACGTTATATTAAAGTACCTCTTCAGTTCAGGAAAAGAGGCCGTTATGACCTCCGTTTCTGAGGCGAACCGCGTCCCTGTATTTTTCAATATAAGCTCTTTTCGGATTACTTCCGCCTTCCATGAAACCTCAAAATACTCTCGGACACAAACAATGAATGATGACTTTACATTTTTAATATTTACTTACCATAAACGTATTTCACTTGCTTCCACCTGAAGACGCTGAGATAATGGCGGCTTCTCGCGCTGGTGTCGTCCGATGTTAACGTGACGTGCGTGCTCTCTTTCACGTCCGCGTTCCCAACCCAGCGCCGCTTATGATCAAGACCGATTTTCAACCCAAAATTGGGTTAAAACAACTCAGCGTCCAGCGGTCTCAACCCAGCGTCCAGCGGTCTCAACCCAGCGTCCTTACCCAGCGGTCTCAACCCAGCGTCCTTACCCAGCGGTCTCAACCCAGCGTCCTTACCCAGCGGTCTCAACCCAGCGTTTTTACCCAGCGGTCTCAACCCAGCGTCTTTACCCAGCGGTCTCAACCCAGCGTCCTTACCCAGCGGTCTCAACCCAGCGTTTTTACCCAGCGGTCTCAACCCAGCGTCTTTACCCAGCGGTCTCAACCCAGCGTCCTTACCCAGCGGTCTCAACCCAGCGTCCTTACCCAGCGGTCTCAACCCAGCGTTTTTACCCAGCGGTCTCAACCCAGCGTCCTTACCCAGCGGTCTCAACCCAGCGTCCTTACCCAGCGGTCTCAACCCAGCGTTTTTACCCAGCGGTCTCAACCCAGCGTCTTTACCCAGCGTTTTTACCCAGCGGTCTCAACCCAGCGTCCTTACCCAGCGGTCTCAACCCAGCGGTCTCAACCCAGCGTCCAGCGGTCTCAACCCAGCGTCCTTACCCAGCGTCCTTACCCAGCGGTCTCAACCCAGCGTTTTTACCCAGCGGTCTCAACCCAGCGTCTTTACCCAGCGTTTTTACCCAGCAGTCTCAACCCAGCGTCCTTACCCAGCGGTCTCAACCCAGCGGTCTCAACCCAGCGTCCAGCGGTCTCAACCCAGCGTCCTTACCCAGCGTCCTTACCCAGCGGTCTCAACCCAGCGTCCTTACCCAGCAGTCTCAACCCAGCGTCCTTACCCAGCGGTCTCAACCCAGCGGTCTCAACCCAGCGTCCAGCGGTCTCAACCCAGCGTCCTTACCCAGCGGTCTCAACCCAGCGTCCTTACCCAGCGGTCTCAACCCAGCGGTCTCAACCCAGCGTCCAGCGGTCTCAACCCAGCGTCCTTACCCAGCGGTCTCAACCCAGCGTTATCACTAGCATACAAGACAATTTTGCATGTGTTTGTTATAACTACGCAAATTACTATAGTCCATTGAAAAAGCAAACACATTAGCCTGCCCAATTAAAATAGCAGACAATTATAAAATATTACCTCTAGGTACGGGTTAAACGAAATTAAAAGGTGTTGCTACAGATACTTCAGTGAGTCATGCACAAAACTAGGATCACCTAAGGTGAGGCGTCACAATCCGAAAGTGATTATAGCCTAAATGTAGAAACTTGAGAAGATGCACTGTTTTAGTATAACGCAGTATAGCTAAGAAGTTGTAGTATAGCGAAATAAACTTAAAAGTTAGATTATGTACGTAAGAACACTTATTACTTGGCGCCGATCAGTTCGCTAACAGAACGCGCGGTCGCCTGAGGTGGAAACCATAGCAACAGTAACCGCTCGAGCGCTTTCCGCGGGAATCTCTATAGGAGATTTTATCTTAAAACATAAATAGAGTGGGGGAACTATGACGTCAGAACCCGGAAGAGTAATTCGCCGCGGGTTCCTTCGAGATTTTCCTATGGGGTTTTTCAGTTTATGAGTAAAATAAAGCCTGTGGTAAACATAACTTGACGATACTTTTAGGTTTTGTTCTACAATGTAAACTGCACACACTCACAGCCCAAACGTTCTTATCTAGTTACTTATTAAAAACATACGTTTTCAAAAATGAACATAACTGCTTCAAATTTTTAGTTTTGAGTATGGATGTGTGTAATTTACGTTGTAGAACAAAACGTAAAAGTATCGTCAAGTTATGTTTACCACAGGCTTTATTTTACTCATAAACTGAAAAACCCCATTATAAAACCCCATAGGAAAATCTCGAAGGGACCCGCGGCGAATTACTTTTCCGGGTTCTGACGTCATAGTTCCCCCACTCTATACCGTCAATATTTATCACTTTATTCTAGATGTACACAAGTTCATAAAGCAGTTAAAGTTGTACAAGTAAAGTTTGTAAAAATGAACTGTGGCGTCTTTTAAAACTATCTAGCGTTAAAAAACGCTCGCTGTGTTGTGGTATACCTATGTATATCTATGTAAATGTAACAAAAACGATTATGTAAATAGTTATGTTTTTGTTGATCTTCTAAGCAGCACATTGTTGCTATAGTTATCGGACGCAATAGTTTGGCGCATTTCATCAGCTGGCCAATCACCTGACTATGTTCTATACAGGTAAAGTGGGACACTTAAGCATTGACCTACTTCATTTATGATGGGTATTATTCATATTTCTAGTATGTAATTCATGTTAAACTAGTATAGAATGATTTTAAACACAATGCCAATCAGAAAGTATCCAGTTTTACCTGTATTTATCCTACCTGTAGGTACTATAGATAAGTAATCTTAAAATGTACATTATAGACTTGCAGTCCCATGTCAAAGTCTCTGCAGTCAGTTAGAAATGGTCACAGTCCAATGCTGATATCAGTGTAATCAAACTGCTACTGCACACATACACCATTTTAAATAGCTTGACGAAACCCAAAACACCACGTAAACAACAAAACTGACCAGGCTTACATTATATCACCTCAAAAGTCACCTGGCTTGTATGATTTATCAGCGTTTTCTGCATCACTCTAAGCAACACAGCAAAGAGTGCTGCGTATCAGCTCTTAGGAATAAGATATTTGCCCTTCGAGACTGCCTGACAGGTTTACTTACTATACCAACAAACTATTACACCCAACTGTGTAAATACCAAGTCTAAATTTGTGTGTTTACCTCTCACACTACAGAAGCATTATGAAAAGGCACAGTCTTGGATGATATATACCCTGCAGTATTAAAGTAAGTTGTTCTGGTGCAATACACAAATGACAATGCCCTGCAGTGTGAAGTCTGAAACTTCCTTGTTTGCAGTTGTCGCCTTGATACGTGAGGTTTTAGTGACGCCAGGAAAAATTGGATTTAGGGAGTTAAACAGGGAAATGGCATAAAAACGGAGTCAACCTTTTTCCGCACCAGGAAACATTGGCTGATAGTTAAACACAAAATGCTTAAGGCTCATTTGACTTAAATCAGTGTTTTTATACAAGACCCCATTAACATCAGCTCAAGACCACAGAATTTGCCTGCCGCTTCAAACTCCCAGAGCCCACACAAGTACTTGTGAGTCTTGGGGAAGAGCAGCTGTCAAACCAAGAGGAAATGCTTTGCATTTGTTTAAGGTCCTTCTATAATCTTACATGTTTGTCAGGTGGGTAATAATATGATAGTGCCAAGGCAAGTTGCACAAGACCTGAGATGTGAGCAAATATTTACCTAGATATGGTCTCCTCAGCAGAGATCAACACATCCCATCTATGTTTAATTAGATTAAACAAGGTTATATTCTTCCTGAAGGGCCATAGAACATCAGGGTTGTACTGGAATTCAGTTTACGATGAGAAATAGACATGGTTTTGGTTGTAAAAGGCATAAAAATATACTCTTCACTAGTGAAATTCTGTTGAAATTGTACAGTAATTAAACCTGTCTTGAAGAGCAAATATCTTTAAATGAGTTAAAATGAGTTAAAGATGTGTGAATCTCACTGATTAGATATCAAAATATCACAACAAGTGGTTATTTTAAATAGCACATTAAAAGCAAAACACTTCACAAAATAAGTTTGATGGATGTTACGGTATAGGGACTCAG
Organism: Spinibarbus caldwelli; assembly: GCA_039654775.1. NCBI lineage: Eukaryota > Metazoa > Chordata > Actinopteri > Cypriniformes > Cyprinidae > Spinibarbus > Spinibarbus caldwelli. Next base: position 30,628,565 of record CM077237.1, read on the forward strand.
TGGTTGTGAAGGTTAGTCTGAACACGTCCATAGTTAATGTGAAAAACAACACCTGTGGTTTCTCTGCTAGGACACCTAGGTGAACCTGAGAACTGACTTCATACATCCACTAAAAATCACCAGAATTCAAATGGATTAAAAGACATTGAGACTTCAAACATGACGAAGAAATGTGAAGTTAGTCGAAGAGACAAAGATCCTACATTTTAGCTCAGGTAATGACATTCAGGGTTTTGGAACCAGAGTGCAAACAGCTGAACAAAACATCACAATGATCCAAAAGTAATCCACATGACTCCAGTCCATCAATTAACATCTTTGTGAAAAGATGTGTGACAATAAAACAAGTTTTAACCCTTGCTTCCAGCTAAAATACGAGTCCATAAGTGCCAGTGCCAAAACACTCCTCCCCGACATGCCTGAATGACTACCGTCCCGTAGCACTCACACCCATTGTTATGAAGTGCTTTGAGCAACTGGTCCTGGCACACCTCAAGAACTGCCTCCCACCCTCACTGGACCCACACCAATTTGCCTACCGTAGCAATAGGAGCACGGAGGATGCAGTATGCACAGTGCTGAACTCGGTACTCACACACTTGGACAATAACAACACTTATGTACGAATGTTGTTTGTTGACTTTAGCTCAGCATTCAACACTGTCATTCCCTCCAAGCTGACCACTAAACTTGGAGACCTGGGCATTAACACCTCCCTCTGCAACTGGATTATGGACTTTCTGACCAACAGACCTCAGCATGTTAGGTCAGGCCACACCTGCTCCACCACCATCACGCCATCACACCGGCGTACCACAGGGCTGTGTGCTGAGCCCATTCCTCTACTCCCTCTACACCCATGACTGCAGGCCTGTGCATGGATCCAACTCCATCATCAAGTTTGCAGATGACACCACGGTGATTGGCCTCATCAGAGACAACGATGAGACTGCCTACAGGGAGGAGGTACAGCACCTGGCCGCATGGTGCGCTGACAACAACCTGCTCCTTAACACCAGTAAGACAAAGGAGCTTATTGTGGACTTCAGGAAAAAGAAAGGAAGCACGCATGACCCCATCCACATTAATGGGATGGTTGTTGAACGTGTCTCCAGCTTCAAGTTCCTGGGAACCCATATCTCGGAGGACCTGTCTTGGACCACAAACACCTCCAGCCTGGTCAAGAAGGCTCACCAGCGCCTCTTCTTCCTTAGGACACTGAAGAAGAACCAGTTATCTTCTGCCATCCTGGTGAACTTCTACCGGTGTGCGATCGAGAACATCCTGACCAGTTGTATCACAGTCTGGTATGGGAACTGCTCAGTTGCTGACCGCAAGGCACTGCAGAGGGTGGTGAAAACCGCCCAACGCATCACAGGGACACCACTTCCAGCTATTGAGGATGTCCAAAGAAAACGCTGTCTACGTAGAGCTTGCAGCATTCTTAAGGACTCCTTTCACCCTGACCATAGACTGCTTAACCTCCTGCCCTCCGGGAGGAGCTTCAGAAGCATCCGGACAAGGACCAACAGACTCAGGAACAGCTTTTTCCCTTCTGCATATAGTGTACATACACTTATACATATCCATCTGTATAGTATGTTCATAGTACACCTATCTGTATATCATGCTGATAGTATTTAACAATCTGTAAATTATGTCCATACTTATTGTACATTTGTAACATATTGTAGACACTGTATATCCTGCACTTACTGCTTATTGCAATTCTGGTTAGATGCTAACTGCATTTCGTTGCCTTGTACCTTACATGTGCAATGACAACAAAGTTGAATCTAATCTAATCTAATCTAATCTAATATTGCTTCCTCCAGTGACAAAGTCTGAATCAGGAGAGGAATATGCACAGATCAAGCACTGTTTACGAGCCAACACAGTTCTAAACAAAGGATTTGGATTTTGTGGATTTTGATTTGGGAGCATAACTGGAGATGGATTTTCTCACTTGAAGAATAGTTATTATGGGCTATTTTAGCCAGAAGTGGCAGTTTAAAGTTAAAATGCCTTAATTATGGATATGATTCTTACAAACATGCAGTTTTTTTTAACTTAAGACGTTAAATGATGGACTGGAGTGGTGTGGATTACTTGTAGATTATTCTGATGTTTTTATCAGCTGTTTGGACTCTCATTCTGACGACATCCATTCACTGCAGAGGATCCATTGGTGAGCAAGTGATGGAATCTCTCCAAATCTGTTCTGATGAAGAAACAAACTCATCTACATCTTGAATAGCTAGAGAGTGAATGCATTTTTAGCAAATGTTCATTTTTGGGTGAACTATTAGACAAAAATTTTGAAGGTCATGCTTCAAAGTAAAAGGTTTATAAAAAATAAACAATTAAAAAAAGGCAAGATGTTTATCATTTTTTTTTGGGAACAAATCACTGCTCACGTAAGCTGCACACAAAACACAATCATTTGACAGAATCATTTGTTTCAGTGTTAATTTAATCATACAAATGTTCAATTATACATACAGGAAAAGGCTTTTCATATTTTCTTTTTTTCACTGTGCTATCATAGGACTCTATGCAAACTCTCCGCTCAATCATACACCATGCCACGGTGCGGAAAACCCAACAGATCTAACAGAAAAAAGAAAGAAATCAGAAAAAAAGACAATAATGCAGCAATGAATCAATCACACTTCTCACATGCATAAGCAACACCAAAAAAAAAAAACAAAAAAAACAAACAAACAAAAAAAAATAATAAAAAATCCAGAGTGTAATTATAAATTGGAAGGAGGCTGTGAAGTGTGCAGCGCTTGGGATGAGGACATTCACTAAGAACAGCTCAAAGGAAGACTTGACTGATGAAGCGATGGTATCATCCAATGAGCTGTTTATGGGCCGAGCACTAGGCGAAACGTCAGTTTACTTCTGTCCTAACGGCAACATAAAACGGCGACCAGTTTCAGAACATTAACTTCTTTTATGCTTCAACTGTGAGTGCAACTTTTTGGAATATGGAAGGGACTGTCCCTTAAAACACTGCATAGATCATTGCAATGTAAAACTCAAGCCACAGCATTTCTAAAACGCTGGACGTAATATCGGTATCGTTAATGGCGAAATTTTCCAGGTGCATAGAACTGGGGGGAAACAGACAAGAGTTGCCTGACGTGTTAAATTTAACAGGACATGCTGACACTAATCTCTGTTGCCTGGACATAAAGGTCAATTTGGGCTCATTGATTTGCATACTGCTTGAGGATAGCAGCTAATTTGTTTAAACGCTTTCATCTTCGTGATCTAACGTTTATCTCAGTAAATAGACCAATAAAGAAAAACAATATAGGAGACTTGTTAACATTTTTTGTTTATGTCTTATAAATTGCCTAACCATTGCAGCAAAACAGAAAATGATGAGTAAAACAGCCTTTCAGATATATTTAGCAAGATATAAACATCCAAGAAGCTTTCCATCATACCAAACACAGAGGCACGATTTAAACCAAATAAACTCCACAAAACTCCTTTATGCATTAAAATATTATTTGGAGCGTTCCAGCTCGAAATCTGCCATTTCAACATTTAGCAACAACTCAAGAATACAAATTAAAAAGAATACTTTTGGTTAAATGTAAATGCTACCACAGAATATAACTGGTACCTTAATAAGATTAAAAAAAAAGTGTAGGGTAATGCCCTTACAATGGAAGTAGTGCGCTTGCTACAGACTTCAATTGTAGGCACATACATGTCAATGCATTTTTAGGTAGAGAGGTACAAATCCAAATTATTTTCTGTCGCAGATGACGTCCACTTGCATTTAACCCAAAATATTCCTTTAAAATGAACTCATTCTCACACTTTCCCCTCATTAAAACATCCTCAGCTCATTTAAAACAGCTTAATACCATCATAGGTCTAGGTGAATGACAGAAATGTATGATTGGGAAAATCAATGACGTGCTTGTGAACTCTTAGGTCAGTAAACAAGGGAACCAAAGCCACATCTGCTTGCTATCATCTCTGATGGATTGAGTCATTACAAGTGGAAACCAACATCAGCACTCTGGAACTCCAGAACAACATCAGTGTAAACAAATATGATAACAGCAACAAGATCTCTGACGACAGCTATGACTTGACCTGTGGTGGCAGTACAGATGTATACTTCAATATAATGAGACGTAATGTGCTCATATATGCTGTACAGGTTGCTGGGCTTTTTTTTTTTTTTCCTACTGAATCCAGAGAACAGTTTTGTAATAAACAATTACAAGTGGCTGGCAAAGGACCATATGAAAGCAATTACACAATTTAACCTCCAAGTAGGTTGACCTTTTTTCTCAAAACTGTTCAGTTTGTAAAGAAAAAGTCAGAGAACATTGATGAAAAATTATAAAACTACTTGACAGGCATTAATTCTTTGTTGATGGCTTTTGTGCATGGCTGAAACACTCAGTTGCACACATATTGAGGTGACTCCCGCAAAACCTGTCAAGAACAAACCCAGTCATATTCACCGCAAAATCAAATGGAAGAAATGAAAAATTATACTTTGCTTAAGGAAAATGAAGCCTGTTTTTAGGACTATTAAGATTTCCTTCATTGTGACATTATTTTCATGGTAATTAATCATTTGATGTAATGCAAAAATATTTATTTAAATTGTAAAATATTTTTGCCATATGTTAATTGGATACATTTAAATTAGGTTTATAAAAAAAATAGTGCAATTTTAAAATTCAATACAAAAATTTAAATTAAATGTGAGAGCAATTGGAATAACCAAAAAAAAAAAACAAACAAAAAAAAAACCTGAAAAATAAAATGCCCAGTTTTATTAGAGTAATGAAAATGGGGGGGTGTGCTTAATTATCATGAGGCAATAAAAAGTCCTAAAAACATGTTTATTTTCTTTACGCAAAATATAAAAATTTTATGCTTTCCTATTGATTTGAGTGAAACAGGACTCGAACACGTTCTCGTAAGATTCACTCATCATTCATTCATCCACCCATCCTGCCTCTCTTTCTCCTGTGCATTCGTGCACTCACTCACACATCTGAATTTACTGCTGTAATGTGACAATACAGATCAAAAAACTGTGTATTTTTCATTATATCTCTTTAGAATTTCTAGCACTCATCTAAATCGAGCATTCACACATGCGTAACTCAGGTGTTGGTTCAATATTGATTTGGAGCCAAACAGCTTTGTCCACACATTTATGTGATGTTGTGATGCGTCGGGGGAGAGGAAGGGTCACCAAGTCTTTAGAGTGAATCTGTTCCTCCTCTCACTGAACCCTAGAAAAGGGCAAAAGCAGCAGCTCAGATGAGCTACCGGGTGGTTTCTGTATCTTAAGACTGTCCGAACGGGAAGGGTCCATTAATGCCCTGGGAAGAAACAGAAACAATGAGATAAAACTCTAATGTCAAAGACCATTTGTAAATACATTTTCTGAAGAAATGTTCAAAACTTTTCTCGGGTGATTGCTTACACCCTTAATTAAAAAAAAGCCCCTAGTCTCTGGCTCAAGTACCTCCTTCAGTGTAAATCTATGTGATTAATATTATTATTGCTACATGGACTAATACTGAGGGTTAGTTTAAATATGATGAGCAATGAATGAGTAACAACAGTATCAACACCAAATTTTACACAGATATTTGTCCTGCAGGTGGTGGTTAAAGCAAACAGTCTCTAACTTTACGTTACACTGGGAATATATGTATGCTATGGGTTTACTGTTAGTAATCTGAGATTTCAACACTGACTACTTTAACTGGATAATAACATTTCTGCATCAGCTCACATGCTTGTATGGAACTCCATCTTGTGGCCGAGAGGCAAAGTTTAAGCCCCTTAAGGGCCTATTAAACAGTCTCTAGATTGACATTCACAGATGTAAACCCTGACGTTAACACAAACACATCAAGGCCAAATTCAGAACGACAAATTTTTACATGGGGCTGGGCGATAAAATGCCTCTCATTATTTTTCAGCCTAGATATTCATCTCATTATCAGTTTATGAAATAGTTTGAAGGGTGTTTTTGTAGATCAGAAAACAAACCAAATAGCCAAGATGTAGATGTTTTTTTCTTTATCAGAACAGATTTGGAGAAATTTAGCATTACATCACTTGCTCCCCAATGGATAAACACCTTAATGAAGAATTTGTTTCTTACGAACATGCACCTTTTCACTTCAAAAGATGTTGGATGGACTGGAGTGGTGTGGATTACTTGTGGATTATTGTGGTGTTTTTATCAGCTGTTTGGACTCTCATTCTGACGGCACCCATTCACTGCTGAGGATCCATTGGTGAGCAAGTGATGGAATGCTACATTTCTCCAAACCTGTTCTGATGAAGAAACAAACTCATCTACATCTTGGATGGCCTAAGGGAGAGTAAATATTCAGCAAATTTTCATTTTTGAATGAATTATACCTATTTTGAACTATTTAACTATTTTGATGCATGAAAAATAGAATACGTAATGAACATTTCTGAGTTATAATATCTATTGAAATAAGCAATAACATCAGCCCTTTTTGGTTATCTGTATGGAAATTCAGTACAGGTTTTTCCAGTATTCCAAGGAAAATGTACAAGAAAATGCTGTTGGTTGGGTTTGGGAACTATTTAGTCTATTTCAACCAAAATAGAAGAAGAAAGAACTGTTTTTGCGTAATCATTAAAAAACGTTGTGGAATTCACCACTTAATCATCTAATAAAAATTAATATTGCTATTTATTACAATGTACTGTTATATTGGTACATATAATAAACTAAAATGGTCAAATTAAGTTATTGCATTAAACATGTTGCATATGCTTAAAGACCAATTGCTGTCGAGTCAAAATAATGTAAAGAAATCAATTAAAATCACCCTTTATAAGACATTTTAGAGCAGATATGTACAGAATCAAGATATTTATTGAATCCTCAAAATGCTGAAACTGTTTTAGCTGTCTCTCTCAGCCCTAGCTGTATTACACATGTGCGGAATGAGGAAAGGTGTAACCAAACACGGTGAATCATCACAATGTGCTTTTCTTTGGTAAGATGTCACAAAACAGGGCAGGGAACAAAAAGGTGACGCATTGTTGTTACATGACCTTCTGTGCTAACAGATCATACAGCGGTCAACACATTGAGAAGTTTCCATTGTAGACTTTTCGCATGAAAGGAAGATTTTGAGAGGGTGTTGAAAAGACCTGCTGAGTGTTTCATCTTGGTTTTCTGAACCCATCTTGGCCTGACCTTTTCACTTACCTTTGGAAAATGCCCCTCAATCATGAACATTTGTATTAGGATCACAGAACTGGACTTGTCAAGTTAGTGAACAGTAGTCATAATCGTTCATTATTCTAACATACAACTTACACCTAGAGCTGGGTGATACTGAATATTCAAAATATATCTGTGACGATTTTGTTACTGATATACACTGTCATTCAAATGTTAGGGGTCAGTAAGATTTTTTTTAAAGAATTATTTTATACAAATGAAGGCTGCTATTATGTGATAAACAATATAATAAAAACAGTGTTTTTGTGAAAAAAGCATCAATTTAAAATAACCGTTTTCTATTTAAATATATATTATAAAATGTAATTTATTCCTGTGATGCAAAGCTGAATTTTCAGCGTCTTTTACTCCAGTCTTCAGTGTTACATGATCATTCAGAAATCATTCTAATATGCTGATTTGCTGCTCCAGAAACATTTCTTATTATCAATGTTAAAAGCAATTGTGTTGCTTAAAATTATGGAAACTGTGATACTTTTTTTCAGGATTCATTGGTGAATAGAAAGACATTATAAATGTCTTTACTGTCAATTTTGGTCAATTTAATGCAGACTTACCGAAGTAAATTATTTATTTCTTTCATACTTTTTTTATACTTTTGAATGGTATTTAAAAGTCTCTCCTTCTTGGGACTCAAGACTAGGAGAGCATTTAGAAAGATTTTAATATAATTTATTTTTATTGAAATATCAGCAAAGATTAAATTCATGCCAGTAATTTTATAAACTTTATATATACACAATTGAACTCCCTACAGCATTACAATAATGAGAGATTATTAATAGTGCCCCTGATTAAGCAATAGTAGAAAAAATGCCATTAAAAGTTCTTAGTCTTTTTCAGTGAATTAGTTGAAAAACTATTTGCTCTATATCACCCAGCCGTACTCACACTGCATTTTCATGCTAATCTTCATTCAAATCAATGAAATACACCAAACGGCATACATACCTGGGTGTAAGTCACTACTGATAAGTTGTTTTGGAGACCATTTGGTGTAATATTTACAGAGCTGTGATTGAGTCCATTTTGATCTTGCTGAATGGAGTCCAGAGGGGCCTCCCAGTGGCCCCCAGGGTCTTTTAGATTATCCTCATTGGTGTCCTGCTTGTTCTTCTGTGGTGAGGCAAAAGGGTTGAAGTCTCCCTCCAGACTGCGGTGTGGCTGCGTGTTGAACTCTGTCTCGAAGGAGGATAACTGCTGTGTGACACCCAGCAGGCCTCCCTCTTCCACACTCAATATCACCCAGATCACATCTGCACAACAAGGGAATGAGGTGAACCACATCTCCTCCCGTCACCAAAGTTGGTTGTAGTACTCAGAACATGCAGAACTAATGCTCTGAATGGCATACTATCATACTAACTGTACTATTTGTAGTAGAGCCCGACCGATATGAGTTTTTTGGGGGCCGAAACCGATGTTAGGACGTAAAAAAAAGGCCGATATCGATATATCTGCCATTATTCTTTGTGTATATTATAGTACAGTACCAGTCAAAAGTTTGGACACTTCCCCATTAGTGTGTGTCCAAACTTTTGACTGGTACTACATATAGAATACAGTATATACATAAAGAGAATAGCCTATATATACATAAACACATTTTTTGCAACGATCACTCAAATGTGGTGATCAAACACTTGACAAAGATAATGGAGGCAGGGCATTTAACAATTTAACAATAAACTTTATTATCCAAAATGAGTCTGACATCAGTGCACTGAACAGGAAAGTTGAAGTTTATTCAACTTTATTTCAATTCAATTCCATTCAACTTTATTCCGTTGAAGTTTATTTCACTTCGGAACATTCATTCACGGATTTGCGCTACTGTCTTCACACACAGATGAAACTTACTAGAGAAGTGTGAAGTGTGACATAATATACCAATGTAAATAAATACAATTTAAATTCACATCTCGGGCACTTTAATGCCCTTTGAATGTAACGTGTACGTTCCCTTGGAACTGGAATCATGGCGGAATATCTTGTGAAGTCCACTTCGCAGGGCACTTACAGTCGAATAAGACAAACGCTTGAATGCTGCAGCCTGAACAAGAGACCTCTTTACTGAAGTTAAAGTGCTGGCTGATGTCATTATCTCGCGAACGCGGTGGCGGATCTTCATCAAATTTGGGGGATCCCTTCAGCTTGAGGAGCCCTCTTGAACGCCACCCTCCACGCCTCGGTAGCCCCCCGGGATCGGCGAATTTAAACGCCTGTACCTCCCGGACCCCGGGGGCTATCGACGCGGGGGTGGTCTCATTCGAAAGGGGGCCTCGAGACGTACACTCGATTCGGCGTTCGAGAGGGTTCCTCGAGCTGAAGGGATCCCCCGAATTTGATGCGGATCCGCCGCGCTGTTACAGAGATATGGCCGTTCAACATTTCAATGGTATTCCATACACTTAAGCTTTAAAGCGTTTCATTCTGGTCGCCAGTAGCAACCAATGGAGCGCGCTCTGCTGGACAAACTATGTAATTACACCATTTACAAGCATTTTATCTGCATTTTATGTTCTGTAAAACAAAAAAAACAACAAAAAAAAAACAATTCATATCGGTGGCATATCTGCGGCATATTCGCCGATACCGATATATCTGCGACAGGCTCATATCGGCCAATAAAATCGGTGAGTAAATGACTTTAAAATGTTTGTCATTGCATAACGTTTCACATATTATTCTTTTTTTGAAAGAATAGTTTACCCCAAAATTAATATTTGTGGAATATTTACTCACCCTCAGGCCATCCAATATGTAGATGAGTTTGTTTGTTCATCAGAATAGATTTGGAGAAATTTGGCTATACATCACTTGCTCACCATTGGATTCTCTGCAGTGAATGGGTGCCGTCAGAATGAGAGTCCATACAGATGAGAGAAACATCACAATAATCCACAAGTAATCCACACCACTCTAGTCCATCAATTAATGTCTTGTGAAACCACAAGCAGCATGTTTGTAAGAAACAAATCCATCATTTAGACGTTTTAACTTTAAACCATTGCTTCCTATAATCCATAGTCTATAATCCATAACAATGCATTTACATTTATGCATTTAGCAGACGCTTTTATCCAAAGCGACTTACATTGCATTCAAGTTACAGTTTCTACATTTTATCAGCTCTTGCTTTCCCTGGGAATCGAACCCATGACCTTGGCGTTGCTAGCGCCATGCTCTACTATTTGAGCTACAGGAAAGTCAATGCTTCCTCCAATGAAAACGTCCATCCCCTGTTGTCTCCTCAAATCAAAATACACAGACATATTTGTTCAGAACTTTTTTAGACTATTTTTGCTTGTAACCGGTGCTTGATCTGTGTATATTTCTCTCCCGATTCAGACGAGATGACATTTTTAACTGGAGAAAGCATCTTTATTGAACAAAAGTGACAGTTTGAAGTTAAAAAAAACATTGAAATGATGGATTTGTTTATTACAAACAAGCAACTTTTCACTTCATGAGACATTTCTTGATGGACTGGAGTTGTGTAGATTACTGTAATGTTTTTATCAGCTGTTTGGACTCTCATTCTGACGGCACCCATTCACTGCAGAGGATCCATTGGTGAGCAAGTGATGGAATAAATTTCTCCAGATCTGTTCTGATTAAGAAAAAACTCATCTACATCTTGGATGGCCTGAGGATGAGTAAATATTCAGCTAAATTTCCTTTTAAATAGTTGTTTCTTAGCCTAATATCTTGAAAACATTTACTGTTGATTTATCGTTTGCATCTCACCTCCGTAGAAGAGTCCGGTGGCAGTGCACATTCTCCACTGGCCCTGGTACATGCCAGGAACGGCTGGACTGCGCATCTGTACGCTCACGTCTGAGATCTCCTGCGGGTCCAGAGAACGCACCATCACCATGTTCACATGACCAAACTGATCCCCGCCAACATACTTCAGACACACACCCGGGGGCCACGACTCTGTACCTGCAGCGAAGACAGGAACAACCAAAAAAAAAAAAAAAACATTATTCTTATTCTGATATCAGTTCATTTTAGAAAATAATAGTCCATAATGCAGAAATTAACAGACATGAACATGAAACAAGCATGTGATAAAAGAAAATACTGCTGATAATAAATAAATCTAAGTTAAACTAGGTTTATTACAGTTCAAAATGATTACTGAATACATAAAGAATTAGACAGACATTTAAGTCATCCTACGAGATTCCATAATAAAGTAGTCTTAATTGTAAAATGTGCTGTTTTGAATTACAATCTGTTAGAGCATAACACAGATGTTCAGCCTCTTCATATCGAGAAAACACTCACCTGTGTTCTGTATCCTCCATGTCTTTGTGAACTGTGTGTCAGGAGGAACAGACTCCCCCTCTCCAATCGTCACATCTTCCACAAAAGACATTGACGGCGTGTTGATATTTGGACTCTCAAAGTCATAATACGCACCAATAGCTGCTTGTAGGTTCCTGATAAGACACGAATACAGACAGATCAACATTGGAGATTCAATGACAATGTAGTTGCAGAAAGAAAAACAACATGCACAAATAAAATGTATGAAAAGCAGATTAAACAGCCAATAGAAGGATATTACGAGGCCGACACCAACAAACATGCAACTTACATTTAGCAATCTTTATCCAGTGAGTTACAATGTAGGAACATAAGCAATTCGTCACAGAGCCAACAAGATTCATAATGTACAATGGAAGATTTATTAAAAAAGCTGAACTAGGAACTTGGCAGAAGCGTGACATGCAGCTTGTGTCAGTCTTAAAACTACAGACTAATGTTCACTAACTTAAAAGCACCACAATGCATCATGATACCACTTACAGTCATGGCCAAAAATATTGGCACCCTTGGTAAATATGATCAAAGAAGGCTGTGAAAATTAATCTGCATTGTTAATCCTTTTGATCTTTTATTTAAAAAAAATCACAAAAATCTAACCTTTCATTGGATAATAAGAATTTAAAATGGGGGGGAAATATCATTATGAAAAATGTTTTTCTCTAATACACATTGGCCACAATTAACGGCACCCTTTTATTCAATACTTTTTGAAACCTCCATTTGCCAGTTTAACAGCTCTAAATTTTCTCCTATAATGCCTGATGACGTTAGAGAACACCTGATAAGAGATCAGAGACCATTCTTTCATCCAGAATCTCTTCAGACCCTTTAGATTCCCAGCTCTATGTTGGTGCTTCTTCTCTTCAGTTCACCCCGCTCATTTTCTACAGGGTTCAGGTCAGAGGACTGGAATGGCCATAGCAGAAGCTTGGTTTTGTGCTCAGTGACCCATTTTTGTGTTGTTTTTGAGGTTTGTGTTTGGATTATTGTACGGTTGGAAGATCCAAACATGACCCATTATAAGATTTCTAACAGAGTCAGTCACTTATTGATTTTTTTATCTGTTGGTATTTGATAGAATCCATGATGCCATGTGTCTAAACAAGATATCCAGGACCTCCAGCAGAAATATAGGCCCACGACATCAAAAATACAGCAGTATATTTCATGGTACACATGGGGTACTTTTTATCCCTGTGTTCACCAAACCCATCTTGAGTGTTTGCTGCTAAAAAGCTCATTTTTTAGTTTTATCTGATCATAGAAGCCAGTCCCATTTGAAGTTCCAGTCGTGTCTGATAACTGAATATGCTGGAGTTTGTTTTTGGATGAGCTAGGAGAATTTTTCTTGAAACCCTCTCAAACAACATGTGGTGATGTAGGTGCTGTTTGACATTTTTTTTTTTTTTAAGGTTTTCTGACCCCGAGACTTAACTATTTTGTGCAATTCTCCAGCTGTGGTCCTTGGAGAGTCTTTAGCCACTCAAACTCTCCTTCTCACCGTGCATTAGGACGATATAGACACACGTCCTCTTCCAGACAGTTTCCTAACATTTTATGTTGATTGGAAATTCTTAATTATTGCCCTGATGGTGGAAATGAGAATTTTCACTGCTCTAGCTCTTTTCTTAAAGCCACTTTACTAATTAGTGATGCTCAATTATCTTTTGCTGCACATCAGAAATATATTCTTTGGTTTTTCTCATTGTGATGGATGATTAAGGGAATTTGGGCTTTGTTTTCCCTCCTATTTATATTTCTGTGAAACAGGAAGCCATGGCTGGATAATTTCATGTTCATAATCACCTTGGAGTGCTCAAAATTGTGAATATGAACGGGAATATACTTCAGAGATATTTTACTCATAAGAATTTCTAGGGGTACCAATAATTGAGTCCAATGTGTATTAGAGAAAAATATTTATTTCATAATGATATTTCCCCCCATTTTAAATTCTTATTATCCAATGAAAGGTTAGATTTTTTGTGATTTTTTTAAATAAAAGATCAAAAGGATTAACAATGCAGATTAATTTTCACAGCCTTCTCTGATCATATTTACCAAGGGTGCCGATATTTTTGGCCATGACTGTATATACCCCCATATATATATATATATATATATATATATATATATATATATATATATATATATATATTAAATATATATATAAATGCCTGGTATCAAATTAGAAATTTAAAATGTTGTGTAGTTCCACCTTTCCATTTTTGTTTTAAAATATTTTAAGTTATTATATATATAAAAAACACAGATTGAAAAACATATAGCAAATAAATTGGCCAGAAAGTAAAGTCATGTTCAAAACAAAAACAAACTTGCGTTGGCCTGTGTGTAAGACCTCAGATGAAAGTACACTCGTGCATTACATAACTCTGAAGAAAACTTTATAACAGTCCTCCCATGTCAACAAACACCAAATTTACACAAAAAAACAACGTATAAACACTAAAGTATGCTGCTTATTACCAATAAAAACTAATATATCACTGTCGTTGAGCAACATTGTATTTTTGAAGAGTCGTGACTGAATAACACTGGACAATGTGTCTCAAAATATAGCGAGCCCCTACCTAGGCAGCATTTTGAATGCACGATCCTAGTCAGCAGCATTTCAAGTCAGAAACACCCCCCCCCCAAAAATGCTGCTTAGATAGGGAACTCAAAAGGTTTTGAAACACAACCACTACTGTAGCGAGCCACTAGCACAAACAAGCTACATGTTTTTGACAAATGACATAAGACAAATTAAATTATTTAAGAACATGTTTGAGAAAACGTATTTTTAAGAGGCTAAATGTCTAAAATATTACTTCTATAGTTCATATGAGCCGAAACGTTACATTTGCTGTCTTTTTAAACAGTCAATTAAGTTAGCCATTAGCTTGTTGTGTTTTTCGCTTGGGATCCATTTAAACTTCAGTGGGTTCATGACAGCTGCCCTAGCGATGCTATTTTTGACATGCAAGATATTTTAAAGCAAGAAACCGCAGTGGAGAAGTTTTTATGTTCAGTTCAGCAGTAGGCCGCGGCCGAATCCCCGGACTCACCAGTTGGTCATGTCCAGGAAGAAGGCGCAGCCTGCCGGGTTGAGCTGAAAGCCCAGCAGCCTCTGGAACTCCGAGATGAGGACATCTTTATCCGTGGTGCCCATGCAGCTGAATTTTTGCATGAGCTCCGGATCCAGGTCTATGTCCATGCCCTCCATGAGCATGCGGCTGTCCCGCGGATAAGTTTTAATTGAGTCCGAGGCCTTCTCCAGTCATAACAAGCGACCCGATAACAAGCTCAGTAAGCATGGCTGCGGGCGGGGCGTGACGTCACGTGAGACGTAACTATGGTGCGGGGGACGTCAGCTGTTGCTATTCGACTGTGTCTGCGGCGCGTCGTAATCCAACCAGTAGGCCCAATGTTACTATAGTGCCATAGTGGCATAAGGTAAAACCATTGTACTTTGATACAACAGTATTAAACGATTACCTAGTTAATTTACCGCTGTATTCACATTTTATATTATGTCCAACAAGCCACTGTATTGCCATGGAACATGCTCAGTGAACACTGAATTACTAATGAATTACTAATAAAGTTGTGTACTCTTACTAAAGTACTGTGGCAGTACCATAGTAATGATTTGCAGACCCTTATTCAGTATAACCGATTGTATATTATGTATAAACTAAAATAACAGCACTGGTTTCCAGGTATTCAAGTAAGAAATCCAATGCACATTGGATTTTTAATTCAGTTGTTTTAAATAAAATGATTTAAAATAGTCTTATATTATTTTTATTCAAATTATTAAATTTTTTGTTTTTTATTATTAAAATAAATAAATAAAATTATTGCATTTATGTAATGAATTCTACTTTAACCCATTGTTTCTAAAGTACTAACGTAAATATCCAGTGCACATACTTCAGTTGTTTTAAATAATATTATTGTAAATTACTTAATTGTTTTAATTATTTTAAATAACATTTATTTTAAATATTTTGTTTTAATAATTTAAATAAAATTATTTTACATTTACATTACATTTAGTCATTTAGCAGACGCTTTTATCCAAAGCGACTTACAATTGGGGAATACATAAAGCGATTCGTCTTGAAGAGGCAATCAGACAGAGGAAGTGCTCGTAACAACAAGTCTCAGGCATTGTTCAAATAAGTACAAGCTGGAAAGGAAAGGAATAAATAAAGAGAAAGAATTTTTTTTTTTTTTTTTTTTTTTTTTTTTTTTAAAGTTTAGGATGAAGTCAAGTAGTGCTGAAAGAGATGAGTTTTCAGTTGTTGCTTGAAGATTGATAGGAATCCAGCATTCCGGATAGGGGTGGGAAGATCATTCCACCAGCCAGGAATGGTGAATGAGAATGTTCTGGAGAGTGATTTTGAGCCTCTCTGTGATGGTACCACGAGGCGTCGCTCACTAGCAGATCTCAGACTGCTGGAGGGGGTGTAGATTCGTAATAGTGAGTGGAAGTAGGCGGGTGCTGAGCCTGTGGTTGTTCTATATGCAAGCATCAGTGTCTTGAACTTGATCCGAGCTGCAACTGGTAGCCAGTGCAAGGAGATAAAGAGAGGTGTAACATGGGCTCTTTTGGGCTCATTGAAGACCAGACGTGCCGCTGCATTCTGAATCATTTGTAGAGGTTTGATTGTGTTTGATGGAAGTCCAGCCAGAAGAGCATTGCAGTAGTCCAGCCTAGAAATGACAAGGGCCTGGACAAGAAGTTGTGCACCATGCTCTGTCAGAAAGGGCCTGATCTTTCTGATGTTGTGTAGTGCAAACCTGCAAGATCGAGCAGTCTTTGCAATGTGCTCTTTGAAGGTCAACTGGTCGTCAAAGATTACACCGAGATTTCTGACCGAAGTTGATGGGGCAATTGTTGATGAACCTAACTGAATCGTGAAGTCATGCTGTAGGGTTGGAGTAGCAGGGAAGACAAGAAGCTCAGTCTTTGCCAGGTTGAGCTGTAGGTGATGTTCTTTCATCCATGCCGAGATGTCCGCCAAGCAGCCTGAGATCCGTGCAGCTACTGTTGGATCATCTGGTTGAAAAGAGAGATAGAGTTGTGTGTCATCAGCGTAGCAATGGTAGGAGAAGCCATGTGCCTGTATGATGGGACCCAGTGATGTCGTGTATGTGGAGAAGAGGAGGGGTCCAAGAACCGATCCCTGAGGAACCCCAGTGACCAGTTGATGTGCTTTGGAAACCTCACCTCCCCAGGCCACCCTGAAAGACCTACCAGTGAGATAGGATTCAAACCAGCGAAGTGGAATCCCAGTGATGCCCAGAGATGAGAGGGTAGACAGGAGGATCTGATGATTAACAGTGTCAAACGCAGCAGATAGATCCAGCAGAATGAGGACTGATGATTTGGAGTCTGCTTTTGCAATTCGCAGGGCTTCAGTGACTGAGAGTAGCGCAGTCTCAGTTGAATGGCCACTCCTGAAACCTGACTCTTTAGCATCCAGTTTGTTGTTCTGTGAAAGAAACAATGAGACCTGGTTGAAGACAACTCGTTCGAGTGTTTTCGCTATGAATGGAAGGAGAGAGACAGGTCTGTAGTTTTCAGTAAGAGAAGTGTTTAATGTAGGTTTCTTGAGCAGTGGGGTTACCCGAGCCTGCTTGAACGCAGTGGGGAAAATGCCTGTGAGGAGAGATGTGTTGATGATGTGTGTGAGTGCTGGTAAGAGTGTGGGAGAGATTGCTTGGAGAAGGTGTGATGGGATTGGGTCTAGAGGACATGTTGTAGGGTGGCTGGAGAGGAGAAGTTTGGATACCTCAGCCTCAGTGAGTGGACCGAAGGAGAAGATGGGAGTTTTAGCAGTGGATGTGGTTGGTTGGAGGTCGTGTGTGTGTGGAGGAGAGAACTGACTACTGATTGTTCTAGTTTTGCCTGTAAAAAAAGTGGCAAAGTCATCAGCTGTTATAGAAGTGGTGGGAGGTGGTGGAGGGGGACAGAGGAGAGAATTAAATGTTCTGAAGAGATTACGCATGTCTGGAGCGCTGTTGATTTTGTCGTGGAAATGTGAGGATTTGGCAGTGTGGACTTCAGCAGAGAAAGATGAGAGCAAAGACTGATACCTACTCAGGTCCGACGGATCGTTTGATTTGCGCCATTTTCTCTCTGCCGCTCTGAGTTTGGTCCGATGTTCACGAAGAACCTCGGATAACCAGGGGTTAGAAGGGGCAACCCGTGCTGGGCTGGAGGAGAGAGGACAAATGTCGTCAAGACAAGAGGTTAAGGTCTGGCATAGAGTGTCAGTAGCTGCATTCACATCCAGAGATGAGAAATGGGTAGGTGAGAGAAGAGAGGAGGATACTACAGAGGAAAGATGTGAGGGAGAAAGGGAGCGTAGGTTTCGTCTAAAAGTAACCGGTAAGGGGGTTGATGGCACATGGGTATCAAAAAGTAATGTAAATGAAATGAAGAAATGGTCAGAGATATGTAGTGGTTGCACCAGAATGTTATCTGCAGTGCAATTGTGTGTGTAAATTAAATCAAGTTGGTTGCCTGATTTGTGCGTGCTAGAAGTGGTAAGGCGTTTGAGATCAAATGAAGCTAGGAGTGAATGGAAGTCTGTAGCATAAGGCTTGTCTAGATGAATGTTGAAATCGCCAAAGACTAAGAGTGGAGTGCCAACCTCCATGAAAGAGGACAGCAGCCCGTCCAGCTCCTCTAGGAAGGTGGCTAGAATTTGGCCAGGGGGACGGTAAATTTTAGATTATTGTATTTAATTTATTATTAAAACAATTGATTTAATTATTTATTGTATGTAGTTATTTAAGGGACCCCACTTTAAGATTCTAACCCCATTGTTTCTTAATATGTATAATGTGCATTGGATTTCCTAACTGCATAATTGTAACACAGTGCTGTTATTTCAGATCAGAGTTTCTCAGAGGATAACCCCACTACTTGCATCATATAAAATGAGAAACCAGGCCCACCATCCTGTGTGAGAGTCTCAGTAACCTGATTAGCCAGCCTGTCAGTAATAATAAGGCCAGGTCTTGGATCTGGGACCCATCGCTGTGTCAGCTAGTGTGAGATGACAAGAAAGACTGGGAGAACTATAACCACAACAGGAGACAAAGGAGTGAGTAACTTAAGATAAAGCAAAATGTGTGTGTTTCAGATGTTTTTTGCTTGCATGTGTGTGTTGTGGGCTGAGCAGACATTATTCTCCAGCACTTGCAGTTGTAACATACTGTTTTACAAAAGTGTGATGTTAGTATACTTTTAATGGTGTAAATTTAAATAAGGAAAAATGGTTCCAAATAGAATCAGAACCACTTCAGAAACCTTTTTAGTGTTAAATGCAATTGTATTTTGTGATTCCATATAGAACAGAAATTTTAATACAGGAATAAAGACCTTAAACCATTATTATTGTAAATTCAGTTTTAATAAATTAATTACATTTTATTTTATTTCATTTCATTTTATTACTCAAATTTACTTATATTACTTAAACAAAAAATATTACTTTTTAATTTCATTTTCATTTTATTATTAAATAAATTAAATTATTTAGTAAAGCGTAAAGACCTTAAACTCTAATATAAATAACTTTTTTCAGCATACTATTCTAAATTGTACTTTAATAATCTAATAAAATTTAATAAAAGTTTATTATTTAAATAATACTTTAATAATTTAAAGAAAATTACATTTAAATTTAATTTTTATTATTTAATTTACATTACTATTTATTATTTAATTTACATTACTATTTTCTTATTTCATTATTTATTTTATTATTAAATTAAATTATTTAGTAAATAGTAAAGACCATAAATCCTAAGGCAAAGATTTTATTTCATTTTTATTTTATTATTAATTTAAATTAAATAGTAAAGAGTAAAGACCTTAAAGCCTTACACAAAGAACCAATTCAACATAATTTTCAAAATTTAACTTTAATAATCTAAATAATTATTCTTTATTACAATAAATGATTTATTTTAATAATTATTGTATTTATTTATTTAAACAACCCTCCTTTAACTCTCTAACCTAATTGCTTCAGTTCATGTACACATTTGTACTGTATTGTACACATTTTAATGTACGCTGTTGATTGATTTGTGATCAATTGTTCTGAGTTATGCACTGCAGAGAAGCGGGGCGTCTATAGTGAGCGTGGTAATGAGTCAAACAGACAGACAGACAGACAGACAGGGAGGGGAAGGAAAGAGTCTTTTCAAAAAACCCATGGAGTTTCTTGGCAAGGGGAGGGCAAAGGAACACAAACTGTGGGTGGACCCCTGTGACAATGTAGATCAGGCACCTAAACCCTCCCTGGTTGAAAAACACTAGTACCACGAATGCTTACAGTAGTTAGTTCTGCTGTAGATCCGGGAGGCTGCTAAGTTTAATTCCATGGATAATACAGATTTACGCTGAATAATACCAGGTGGACAAGGATTAATAGTCTGCTTATTGCAGGTAAAGAGGATTCGTGTCCAGACCCCCAGACAGACCCCTGCTTCGCTCTTCCAGACAGAAAAACCCACAACGCCAAGCCAGGAATGTCCAATCCCGCACCAGACGCTCAGGCCCGTCCGGACCAGACTGAGAGTAATGGGTCGTCCGAATCGTCACCCCAGGCTTTGAGGAAGCCACCTGGGCATCTGAAGTTGGCACGCAGCCTTTCTAAATCAGACTCTGACCTGCTGGCTTCCCCTCATTGTGAGGACGACGGGCCTCTGGGTGGCCGGAGCGAATCCCTGTCCAACTGTGCTGCTGAGAGGAAGGAAATGGAGCAGATGCCCTCGTTTGCCTCCGAATGGGACGAGGTAAGAGCTGATGAGCTACAGATTAAAGAGCAGAGGAGGGAGAACATGAGACTTCCTCTCATGAGGGACTAACCAGAGCAGGCACGTTAATAGTTTTGAATTTAAACTGAAAGTTATTTTTAATATACCATTCAAAAGTTTGGGTTGAGTATGATTTTTATTTTTTTTTTTTGAAAGAAATTAATGGTTTTATTCAGCAAGGATGCATTAAATTGAGAAAAAGTAAAAAAAAAACAAAAAAAAAAAACAACAAAAATATGAAGCATCACAACTGTTTACAACATTAATAACAAGAAGAAATGTTTGCGTGCAACAGTATGTCAGCCTTGTCCAAAATTTAAAAAAAAAAAAACTGCTAGCCAAGCATAGTGATAGCATTTTGGAAAAGAGTGCTTATTATTTATTTATTAAAAATGACAGTTTCAAACCTCTCACTTTACCATAGCATAGTCATGTAACAATTTCATGTAATTAGTCTTTTTTTTAGGAGTAGTGCAATAATATAACATGTTACTTTTATAAAATTTTTTACCTATATACCTACTTTACTTTTCTTTTTATATCAAATTTATGACAAATGCTTTTTCCTCCTTCCTTGTAACATCGGTGCAAAGGCCTACATAATCATGTTAACTAAAGATTAAAATTGTAATTTAAAATAAATAAATATTCTTAAATAAAATACAGAAAATAAAATATAAATATTAGATGAAAATTTAAAAAAAAAAGTAAAAGAAAAGAAAATTAGAAATGTGTTCTTGGAAACTAACCGAAATAAAATGACTAGAACTAAAACTGAAATTAAAATAAATTAAACCTAATATAAAAAACTAATAAAAATGACAAAAGCACATAAAATATTAATTAGAATTAGAATTAAAACGAAAATGAAAATCTAACTTAAAATATTAATAAAAACTATAAAGGTATGTAAATAATACTTTTAACAAATAATACAGAACAAAACATAAGAGTAAAGGATGACAGAATTTACATTTTTGGTTGAACTGTCCCTTTAAGAGAGCGAGCCAAAATAACAGTAACATAAAAAGTAACAATGTAACTTGTTATTTCATTTTTAGAACATTTATTTACAACAATGTAAGGTGTTACTTTTAAAAGTAACAGTCCAGCACTGGTTGTGGGTGGGAAAGGAACTCTAGCGGTGCGTAAGTTGAGAGGGAAGGGAAGGAGTCTTGACAATATCAGTGCCAGTGGCTGAATGCTGAACGCTTGGCTGGGCCCATCAGTCCTTCTGCTGCTCTATGCTGGCCGCAGCACACGGGGCTAATTGGGCCTTAACTGTCACTCCACATCTTCTCAGGAAGCTTCCCAGGGGTCGGCCCATGCTCCCCTCCTCTCTCCTCCCCTCGCACCAGAGCTTTAGTCATCATCACCCCAACCAGTGCAGCGTTGCCTTCACACCTCGCACTAATCACAGTGACAAACACTCATGCAGTGACGGGCAGTAGTGTCGCTACAAGTAGCGAAGCTCTATTTTTGATCAAGTAGCGCGGTAGGGTCAACAAAAGCTAACGTTACATTATCCAAAGCATTTCTGAAACTCAAGCTCAAATCAGAAATATAACTTGCTATGCATCACTGATCCTGGATCAGTAAGTGATGACACCGCCACTAAAATGCTGGTCAAAAGCTTGAACTTGATTTTGGTGAAATGTTAATAATATGACATATGTAACGATACAAATAGCCAGGCCTATACATCTATATGGTAAAACTATACAATGAGATTTCATTAATGCTAGCTGTATTAACTAACATGAGCATACAATGAACAATACATTTATTACAGTATTTATTTATCTTTGTTAATGTTAGTTAATGAAAATACAGTCGTTTATTGGTAGTTCATGTTAGTTCACAGTGCATTAACTGTTAACAAACACAACTTTTGATTTTACAGTTTTTCTCAGTCACTTTGGAGCATTTCTCGAATCATCCTTAATATTTGCAAAGTATGTGCATTTCTAAAAACAATTTGTACAAACAGCACCACACAATGGATTACCTGCAAAAGCCTGAAACCTATTCAGAATCTTTAATTCATCTCTCAAAAGTATTTATGTCAATGAACATATCAGACAGTGCCATCAGAATGAAAAGTCCTTGTGTCATTGTTCACAAACTAGATAGTCAAAATGCTTAGTCATGTTGTCAATATAGGCCTAACAGTGCAAACTGTTCGTATTACCTGATATAAACTATGGCAACAGTTTGGATGGCAGTTACTGTATTGAAATGCAGAAGGCTGCGCTTCTTATGTTTGCCATATCCATTTCAAAAGTATAATTTACATATTACTGTATGTGGGGATATTGATTGAAAGAGACTGGATAGGATTCACAGTTACACTTTTACTAGTGATCTGACCAAAAAATAAAAATAAATAAAAAACTTACAACGTCATTGTGATATAGAAAAGAAAAATAAATATGGGCACAAAGGGAAAAAAATACAAAATTAGAAAGACAAACACAGCCAGAGCTTTACTTTTGCATGTAGCACTGTATGGAGGAATTTCAGAGAACTGGTTTATCATTGATCTACATTCTCTTCATTAGTGAAAGCTAAGATTCACCTGCACAATCCATGGCATATTTACAAAAAGACTAATAGAAATGTTTAGAAAATATGCTTACAGTTTATGACTACTAGATCAACCATTTTGCATTTAATAAATTATACGATGAACTAATGACTAGATGTTTTGAGGGGTAAGACAATTGCACAGAGAACTATATAATATATTTTGAGCAATATAACATTAGTAACTGATAATGTAGGAAAACGCAGACAAATGTACATAATCAGTTGCATGAACGTACCAAAGCAATTGCAACTTGTTCAAAAGAATGAGAAACTGCTTTTATGATGTGCACAAGTGACTAGATGATGTGGAGCTTGAACAAGTAGTTTTGAGAATTTCATTTCTGATCTGAGAAATGCACCAAAGCAACTGAGAAAAACTGTAATAGTGCATTAGTACATGTTGAAATTAAGATTAATAAATGCTGCAGAAGAATTGTTCATTCTTAGTTCATGTTAACTAGTTAACTAATGTTAACTAATGAATCTTATTGTGAAGTGTTACCATTTATATAAATGTATCTGTGTATAATAAAGCCACAATACCAATGACCAATAGGAGGTTTCCAGCCGACAGGAAAAATTTATTCTGCCTATGTCACAATATGAGGTAAATCCGGCCCTGTACATGATAGTGATTTTTGTTGCTAAATTGGTTTGGAACAGTTGTTGAATAAACAATTAAACTGAATGCCTGTCTGTCTATCTTGACTGACAGTTTTATTGATCACTGAGAGAGCATTGACTTGGTATGATGTTGGTTCGATATAAAAATGATTAAAAACAAAAAATAGCTTAGATGTAGTAAACACTTTTGTCATGTTGCTGTAGCTTAGCTTGCTACATTTCCCAGGGCTGTAGCTTTAGTGTAGTGAAGCTTCATTTAATGAGGAGTAACTGTTAGCTTAGCTCACTACATTTTCCAAGTAGCTTGCCCAACACTGCACGCATGTTGATTCAATCACTGATCGCCATTATTGGCGCCATCAGATGATACAATATTGCTGATACAAAGTTGTAACAATATCTTGACTAGACAAATGTATTGGTATTTTCAGTAAATAAGAAAAAGTCTTAAACCACCCAAACTTGGACGTTACAGTGATTTTTTTTTTCTTTAAACTTGGTACAAACCCTGTATTGCACTGCCTTGAGTGGCTTTAAAGGGTTAGTTCACCAAAAATGAAAATCAGAACGACATGAGGATGAGTAAATAATGGCAGAATTTTCATTTTTGGGTGAACTATACTTTAAATCAAACAGCAGCGGATTGCTAAGGTTTTATGGGTTATTGCTATAGCATTGCTAAGATATTTGATTAGGTTTACTTGATTGCATGAATGTTGTTAGATGGTTGCCCACAATGTATATTTATATACTATTACATTATTAATATTTTGCATTTATTTTTATATTTTCAGGTTTAATTTTCATTTTTAATTTGAAGTTTTGGTTATTTTATTTTTTTAAATAGTATTTATTTATTTATTAGTATTTCTGTGTAGTTTTCATTTATTTTTATTTCATTTCTAATGTTAGTAATTTTAGTACTTCAGTTATCCTTATTTATTTCAGTTATGTAACATCTCTGATTTTCATTTAAATTTTTTAAATTTATTTTATTTCAGCCTTACTTCAATTTATTGAAAACAATAAAATAGAATAGAAAACAAAAGAGTTTTAATATAACAAGTATCTAAAAATAAAACTATTAAAAACATTTTTGTTAATTGAAATAAATAAAATAAAATAAAATAAGATAAAATATTAATATTAGAAGAAAAACCTAAACATATTTCTGTTAGCTGTTAAGACAACATTTCTAATTTTTGTTTAGTTGAAGTTGAAACACTAACATTACTAACTGGAAATAAATAAAAACTAAAACTGAATTAAAGCTAAAAAAAAAATAAATAAAAAATAATTAAACCTGAATGGTAGTATTAAAAATCAGCATAATGACAAAAACATATAAGAAAAAAAAAAAAAAAAAAAAACTAAAATGAAAACAGAAAATAAAAATAAAAACTAATTCAAACTAAGAACTAAAATAGTAAAAAAAACTAAAACAATAACAATGGTGATCTGACTGGTATCTAAGGTGTTGCTATGCGATTGCTTTGTTTTTCTAGGTTTTTACTAGGGTTTCTAGCTCATTGCTAAACAGACACAGATAATGCGGTAACTTGGCACATTAATATTAAATTCAGTTGTGCAGTCACATGAGTGCACATTTCCAGTATTTTACAAAAGCTTGACTTGCGCAGCTCATCCAATCAGAATTCAGAATCATAACAATCCGTTTTGTAATAAAAACACTTACCACTTCTTAACTTTGATCACATTTATACTCAAAGCTTTCTGAAACATTGTTCTCTGGTGGTGCTGGGAAGGATAATATTATCAGATTTAGGAGCATTATTCAAACTGTAGATTTAGCCAGTTTAATAGAGCTGCTGTCAGATCATCTATACGGCGCTCAGGGTGGAGGATCCTGTTCTCAGAACATCCTGTCTCACATTATATATAGATGACATCTATAAGTCTGTGAGCGGGAGGCAGAAAATGAGAGCGGTTGGGTTTGGAGAAATGACTGCAAGGATGAGGTGGTCCTGCTGTTAATACACTGATACAAACCACCTCAGAGCTGAGCGCTAATATACAGCCAGACAGAGCCAACATGCTGGCACACGCTCTCGCCGTATCCCGCCACAAAACAGCTGCATCAGCGTTTCAGCGTTAGTCACGGTAATGAACATTCCTCGGACACAACTTCTGAACCGTGTGATCTTTTTGATATAAAAAATGTTCTCCTATATGCCTGTACTGTGGCAGTATCCAGTATGGTACAGTTGTTTTTTGTAAGAGACTGATGAACTAAAATGCTTACAAGTTCTGATGCATTTATAGATTTTACTTTTGATGCACAATATTCAAGGCATTCACCTCATGATGATCCAATAAGTTGCTGTAGAGGTTTTCACGATAAAACTATTCAAATGTTACTAAAATCACTTTTTTATTTTATTTTATTTTATTTTATTTTATTTTATTTTATTTTATTTTATTTTATTCAGTTGCCATAGAGGTTTACATGTTAAAATGACTCAGAAGTTTATACTAAAGTATAATTTAATGTTATTTTAAAATAAGTTGCCATAGAGGTTTACACGTTAGGATCTATTAAAAGTTAATACTAACATTTTATTTGATTTTATTTTAAAATCAGTTGCCAAAGAGTGTTTACATGTTAAAAGCTCTTAAAAATTAATGCAATTTTATTTTACTTTATTTTATTTTAATACTAAAATGTAATTTAATGTTATTTTAAAAATAAGTTGCCATAGAGGTTTACGCATTAGAATCTCTTAAAAGTTAATACTAAAATTGTATTTTGTTTTAAAACCAGTTGCAGTTTTAAGTAGAGGTTTACACATCAAAATATTTTATTTTATTTTATTTTATTTTATTTTATTTTATTTTATTTTATTTTATTTTATTTTATTTATTTTATTTTATTTTATTTTATTTTATTTTATTTTATTTTATTTTATTTTATTTTATTTTCAGTTACCACACTGGTTTACACAATAAAATTACTCAAACAATAATAAAGAAAATATTTTATTTTAATTTTTTCTTTTCTTTTCTTTTCTTTTCTTTTCTTTTCTTTTCTTTTCTTTTCAGTTACCAGACTGGTTTACACAGTAAAATGACTCAAACATTAATAAAGAAATTTTATTTTATTATAGTATTTTTAGAGATTGACATCTCTAACATTTGAGATTGATTAAATGACTCAAATGTTAATATAAAATTTTATTTTATTTTATTTTATTTTATTTTATTTTATTTTATTTATTTTATTTTATTTTACAATTACCTTCTCACACCTGTAGATAATCAATAGGTGCGTAGGAAAAACGACCAAAAAACAGGTCCAACTTCCTTCCAAAAAACCTTCACCGGCCATATACAAACAATTCCGACAATCCTAAGTAGCTTTAATAATGTATTACATCATTGATTTTGATTGGTAATGATGTGTCCATGTATTGCAGTGATTGGTCATGTGTTGTTTTTAAATTGTATTGTCGGAATTGTTTGTGTATGCCTGATGAAGGTCATGGATGGAAACATTGTGAGTGAATACATTTATATTTTGATACATTTGCAAGTGCGGATAGTATGCGGGATTTATTCTTTTTTGTTTTGGTTTTGTTTTATTTTAAAATCAGTTGTCATAGAGGTTTACATGTTAAAATGACTCAAACGTAGCCATAGAGTTCTACTTGATGTAATGACTCAAACATTAATACAAAAATGTTGTTTTATTTCAAAATCAGTTATTGTAGAGATTTATACATTAAAATAACTCAAACATTAATACTGAAATAATTTCTTGACAGTGTTGGTCATAGTTAAATGTGCACATTTTTAACTCTGTCAGTGTGACTATAGCCTATAGCTCAGTGTGTTAATGTTTCAGCACTTCCGCAGAAAACCTGTTTAAAAATAATTTTGTGTTTGAGTGAGTGGTCAGACATGCTTTCCACAGATGGCAATATAAGTCTCTTCATAATTCATATGCAAACGGAAGATGTCAGGGGAAGCGTATCTTCAGATGGCAAGTGAAAGATGTGCACGGGGGGAAAAGAAGTGGGCGGCAAATGCTTTCACCTGTCAGAGAGCTTCTGAGACTTTACGGCCCGTTCCACACACACGGCCTGTATGTTCACTCAGCTTTTTTTTTTTTTTTTTTTTTGCAAATTACCTGCAATCGCTTTTTCTTCAAAACGGAAATTTATTTGCATTCACATGAATACAAAAATGGAGGTAGGAGTACAAGTACAGGGAGCAAATAATATAATTATAACCAAAATAATGCATTAAAAGCATTAATGCATTTAATCATGCTCCATGACTCGCACAACTTGTTGCTTGTTACCAAAAATTAATGATTAAAATAAAAATATGTTGCAAATTGAATGCATACTACCCAGTAAATACTTGAACTCTTTTTTTTTTAATATAAAATAATACATTTAGAAGTATGAAATGTATCATCATACTTTGATGTCTTGTCTATGCTAATTATAATTTTTAAAATCTATTTACTATTTTTGACCAATTTTACAGGCAAAAAATGAGACTTTCAGTGATGCAGGAACCCTATTTTATTTTATTTTATTTTTTATTTTATTTTTCATTTTTTTATTTATTTGTTTGTTTATTTATTTGAATTACAGTAATTAATCTAATTAATAAATTAAGTAATTTGTATAATTTTATATAATGCTGTCAAATCGATTAAATCGATCAAACCGGTTGTGATTAATCGCATCCAAAATAATAGTTTGTATTTACATAATATATGTGTGTACTGTACATATTTATATGTATATATAAATATATACACATACCATTTGAGAAATATATGCAATTTATATTTGTATTTATGTGTAATGTAAATAATATATAAATATGATTATACATATACATGTAAATATTTATTAAATATATACATGCATGTGCGTATTTATATATACATATAAATATACATAGTACACACACACATATATTATGTAAACACAGTCTTTTATTCTGAATGCGATTAATCGCAACTAATTGATTTGACAGCACTAATTTAATATGATTATAATTTTTTATAATTATTTTAATAAAAAATGGACTGACAACCCTAGTTTCAAAAGGTATACAAAAGGTTTTTTTGTGCTATTCTCATTTTTTGGATGTAAAACTTGGCTAAAATAGTGTTTAATTAGAATATACAATACTTTTTATTTTCTGATATGGATTTTCAAAGTACAATCAAGGTATTATGCGTTTATAAATATATTGTTTTATATGATTCATCAAATTCTGATCTTATATTAAATTTGACGTAGTACAGATTGCGGTGTAAAACTTGATCACAGATGACAGTCGCATTTACAGATTGGTATCTTCACTCTCCATTCTTATGAACTGTAAAATGGCAAACTGTGTAATTTTCCGAATGAGATCATATCCCAGTCTCATGGTGTCTCTGCTTTAATCAGAGTCGCTCTGTAGTGTCAGCAAGCCATTGGCCATCACTCCAGTCTCTGAAGCCTGTAATCTTGTTACTACTCTGGCACGTGGGAGGAGGCAGAGCTGTATGAAATCTTTATTACCCCCCGACTTCACATTTTCTCAAGCTGCTGGCTTCTTCATATTCACTCATTAGGTTGGACATTGTGTGATGTTCCTTATTGCTGTCACTGCAGAATGAAAATGCTCATCTTTCATGAACTGTTTGTGGAACTCCATGGCTGGAGGCGACGACCGCAATAACTCTCCCGCTACATCTCTGTCTCTCTCTCTCTCTCTCTCTCCGTCTCTCTCTACACTTCAGCGAATTCCTCAAAAACTAAATTCTACACATTTCGAAGAAAATGTCACGCTCCCCACGTCACACTAATAAATAAAAATTAATTTAAAAAAGTATTTAGACATACAGAAAATACATACATATTTAAAAAAAAGTATATATATAAAAAAATGATAAAAACACAATAAAATTACTAAAAGTGTAACTATAATTAAAGTGAAAATGTAAAATATAAAAAATTCTAAATATTGACAGAGTATATCAGTGTTCTTAATGATAATGATTAATAATGATATTAAATTATACTTGCTTGAATTTATTATATGGTATTTAATGAAAAAATACTTATAAAATTAAAACAAAGGATGATCTTTATAATATTTAAGATTTATACTGATGCATTTTTGTGTCGAGATAAAAATAGAAAGTGAATTTTACAATATTACATTTTTCAAATTGGTTGTCGTCCACCACAATAAAGAGCTTCTGACATGAAACCAACAGTATTATTATAAATTAATCAATATGAAAGATATTACGAAAGTGGCAACATAGTTCAATATAAAGAAAATGGGTTTCCAAATAAAACAGTATGTGGTGTAGGACTTCATTTCATTTGATAGGAATTGATTAGTTTTATTGGAATAGCATGAATTTTGCAGAAAAGACTTACATTAAAAAGCAGCCTAAATAGAGTTCATTTTGATTTCAAGTTGACATTAAGCCTAGTTTTGGTATAAATGTCCTACGTTCAGCATTAACCTTTATATAGAGCCGAGTATCTCTTCTCTTAATGTGAGCTGGAAAATGTCTGTACTTCTGAACATGTATAAGGAGCTGAGGGATTCTGGGAAGTGTACCATATAACGGCGTGATGATGCATTGTGCATTCTATAATGGATAGACATGAAAAGTGTACAGAAGTAAGTCAGTACAGTATGTAGGTTACTTGAGAGTGGGAAATGCAAAGGCCTGTATGGCTAGAGGGGATTTACCACGTGGACCGTGGCATCTGACTGCTAAATGAATCTAGGGGCTTGCCAGCATGTTGACGCCACAAGCACACAGCAGATGAGTTTGCCAGACTTTAAATATTACATCAAAAACCAGCGTTTTTCTATTTCAGGCCTCTCCTAAAAGTCTATTGATTGGAGAGTAATCTTCAAGCTCTTACACGGATGGAAAAGTGTTCTTATGAATGTGCTTTCGGTTTGCTTGTCTAGTCAATGTGTTTTTTGTATATCACTCAGGGTGACTGGGTTATGAATTGTTTTTAGGTTTTTGCCGATTCCATTTCATGAACATTTACAGTTCTGGCTTCTGGTTCTGGTTTACGTTGTTGTCTTGGCAAACAACACATATGAATTATGAATTAAAATCAGTTCTAACGAAGTCCAATGAAGACTAACCTGTCATGGCAGATTACAGTGAAATTAAATATTTAACTGTATTTTATAACCCTTCTTTTCTTTATGTTGTATCGTAGATTGAAAAGATCATGAGTCTAATTGCCGGCATCGAGATCTCCAAGGAGCATCAACCTGCATCGGAAGGTAAATAAATATTAGAGCTACATATGAATGATGACATATATATATATATATATATTTATATATTTGTATTGTTTTAGAGTTATATAGTTTTATATTGTTTTTATTTGTATTAATATTATAATATATATTATTTTATAGAAAATATTCTGATAGTATTAGTACGCTAATAGTATGCATTCTGATACTATTCTGATTAGTTCTGATACCATTACTGTACCATGGTACTGCCAAAGTACTTTCTTATATTTTGTACTGTGGAATTTACATGACACTCCAAGATACTTCAAAGAATACCATGATACTACCATAGTATGTCAAAAACATGGTATTATCTTGGTACAAAAGACAGTGATGTTGTTATTGCACCATGGTATAAGTAAAAAAAAAATGTTGAAATGATTGGCTTCTTTTTGGTAAATTAGAGTTGCTGAGAAAGAAATTAGGAATTCATGTTGCGTTTTATTTTTTTTTTTTTCTTAAGAGAGGAAACAAATGAGTCTTTGAAGGAAAAATATAGATATTTATAGACAAATGAAAGCATTTGTCATGTTAAAGGCAAAAACATTATGAGATTAATGCTGATTTTAATTCATTGACCGCCTGGTTATAAACATTCTTATTAATTAATTAATTAATGTCTAAACAACTAATCCAATATGTTAACAGTAGTCTAGCCTCTGTGACAGCCCACAAAGCTTTGCTTTGGCTGAATCATCCCTCGGGTCAGAACTATTTCACTAGCATCTTTAACAACCAGCGCTTTTCTTTCTCAAGCACATGCTCTCACTTTTCACCCCAATTTGGTCTGTCTGATATTTCTGTACCTGATATTTTGACACAGACACTCTCCAGTACACAATGGGCGCCGAGGGCCTACTTTAAAAAGATCACGATCCATTTACTGTGGCCATCGCAACGATACTCAGTAATTAGGACTTGATATTCTTTTCTTCTTGAGTGGAGCCTCCCAAGGTAGTTGCTATATATGGCGAGAGAACACTATATTTTAATGGACTTTTCTAGGAGAGATACAATTATTTAGAAATTGTACAGCAGAGGATCACTTCTAAGGAACAGACAGCGCTATTGTTCTGTGAGACTTTGTCCTTAAAATTCTCATGGGAGTCTGTGCGTAATGAGACGCTTGTTGAGTTGTTTGCTGTTGTTGGTGATGAAAATGCCAGTGTTTTCTGAAATATATGATTTTATCACACCTCAGATTCTTACCGTGTCAACATAGGCCATTTTTAAAGTCTACTGTTTATTGGAAAAAGTTGAAGAGCTCTTAAGAGGAGAACCGTGATATTGGAGATGGGGGGGGAACTTTCTTTTTCTGTATTTCTTTATTTCTTTTTGAAAGAAATGTAAAAGAAATATTAATTATGTAAAAATATTAAGAATTATAATTATTATTAAATTATTATCAAATAATAAATATAAATATGAATTATTAAATTATTAAATATTACTAATATTAAGAATGATAAATATGTGTTTATCATTAAATATTATTTTATATTTATTTTATATTTTTTGTTATATATGATTACATTTATCATTAAATATTTTATTATTATATATAATTAGTTTAATATTATATATTTATTTTATTATTTATTATATATATTTATTATTTTATATTATATTAATTTTTATTTATATTATTACTATACACACACACACACACACACACACACACTTACGTTTTCTTTGCAAGTGAATGTTCAGACTACCATGGTATTACATTCTGATACCATCACCGTACCATGGTACCGCCAGAATACTTTCTTATCATGTCAAATCTAGCTTTATTGTCATTCCGCTACATGTGTGGACATACAGTGGAATGAAATGTTGTGCCTCGCAGGACCACGGTGCTGCATAAATTAAACAAACATAAACTTACAACAGTAGAAGTAAGAAACAATTATGAACCTATACATTGCTAGCCTACTGAGAGCGGTAATCTAACTATACATATACTATAAATAATACATATACTATAAAGTTTTTATTTCTAAATTAAATTTTACTTCTGAATTTTTTTTAATTTTTTTTTTTCTTATACTATGGCATTTACATGTTACTCCAATGTACTTCAAAGAACATTATGATACTACCATAGTACATCAAAAGCATGGTTTTTACATGTAAAACCACAATATTTGTAGCACCATGAACAAAAATGTTGGAATTGCCAAAATGATTGGCTCCTTTTTTGCTAAATTGCTAGTGTTTTTCCTCATTTTGCTCATGTTGGATAAAGGTGTCTGCTTAATGAATTAATGTCAATGTATGCAATGTGTACTACTATGTTACATGTAAAAAAAAAATATGATGATAGCAATTCACTATGGTGGCATTGCTAATATTGCTGACTAAATTCTCAGTGTTCTTCCTTGTTTTGCTAGTTGTTTTGGATAAAAGCGTGTGCTAAATAAATAAAATGCACCATAATACTTATACCTCCTTTAGAAGTGAGCGTCCTTTTGAGCTCGCAGATGTTTGGATGCACTTTACATATCAAGCCTGATTCAGTGTCTGTATGTGAATAACGCCCTGGCAGGCTGACAGTTCATATGATTCCCCTGCTCTCAGCTGCATGCAGATAATGCCCTACATGCACGCATGAAGCAGCACTCATGTGTGACACTGAATTAGACCACATCACGCTACGGAAAACGCGGTCGGCGTCGTCTGCACACGAGACGCGAGTGCTACAGTTTGATCACGTCTGGCGAACCTGAATTCTCACGATTGGACTCAGATGTGTCCAATATGAAGGTGGGATTACGTTAAGTGTGGCATGTGCACGGTGCGTTTCGCTGACTTAACGTTTAACGCGCAACCCCACAACCAGCCCCCCCTCTCCCCACTGGTACAGTGACACATTCATGAATTTAATTCCTCTGATGATTTACCATGGTATGCGGCTTGGCTGCGATTTAATTTTTCATAGAGAGAGTGCAGAGGCTCTGGAAGCACTTAAGTGTGGAGGGGATAGGGATGGGGTTACGGGGTGCAGAGTTAGAGAAACCTATACGGCTTTTTTTTACCCCTCCTGGCTGATCCTGGTGTGGTTTGGGTTTGTCTCTTGTTCCTTTTTCTGATGGTGTCCTTTCTGCACCAGCAAGATCAGAGAGCCTGCGTGCAATTTTAATCAGTACAGGGAGCAGGGAATAGATAGAGGGGCAGAGAGCGAGAGAGAGTGAGACAGAGAAAAGGGGGTGGGGGGGGATTGATCGCCACAGAGAGAGAGAGAGAGAGAGAGAGAGAGAGAGAGAGAGAGAGAGAGAGAGAGAGAGAGAGAGTGAGCGTATGTGAGACAGATAGAGAAAGAGAGGCATAGAGACGGGAGGGAGGGGGGTTTGGAAAGAGCAGAGCGTATATGCTGTTCAGCGGGTCTCAGCATCAGACGGCATATGGCAGCCCTGCAGAGCTCTCGGAAAAGACTCTGTCAATGAGAACTGGGGTAAAAAGCAAGTCAAAGAGGAAAGGAAGCCGGAAACACTGAGTGCACAGCTGAACTGAGATGTCTTTAAGGTGATTACCAGCTGCGACCGACGCGCTACCGATGGCTTTCTGGAGGAGCACTATGTCATTTGGATGTTTTGCTTTGTGAGCACCGAATGCAGCTGCTGCTGTGACTGAGCGTTCCCAGATCAGGGATGCAGCAATCCTTGCCCCCGAGCGCAAGACCCTTAGGAACGTCTGCAAGAGGAACGGAGCGACCAGAGCAGGGGGCTGGGCTGCAACAAGAGGGACCGTGCCGTCAATGGGGTTTTCTTATGGGGTTATCCGTCCATTGTTGGAGCTCACCTCATTTCGCTTGGATGTACCTCGCT
The DNA here is from genome assembly GCA_039654775.1 of Spinibarbus caldwelli. NCBI lineage: Eukaryota > Metazoa > Chordata > Actinopteri > Cypriniformes > Cyprinidae > Spinibarbus > Spinibarbus caldwelli. The sequence goes on from CM077237.1 coordinate 30,663,407, forward strand.
TTGATGGCGTGCTCCGTTCTGGTATGTTAGCGTCTGAGCTCGGAGGGACCAGCACTCCTTGGATTACCGTGACCGGAACGCTGCCCAAACGGGGCCGAAGGACCCTCAGGAGCATTTTCTAGAAGAACGACCAGTGCAAGGGGGCCGGGCTGCAAGAAGAAGGACCGAGCCATCGACGGGGCTTCTTATCAGTTGTTTCCACTGGATCAAGGCTTGTTTCGATGCTGCTTTCCGCTCTGGTATGTTAACACAGCGAGGCGCGTCTAAGTACTTGGATTACGGTGACCAGAACGCTACTTGGACTGCTTGGGGAAGTGTTCAAACCGGCTGCTTTCTAATGGTGGGAGGGGCTCCTCATCAACAACTCAAGAGAGGAATGGGAAAACGTGCCATGAAGATCTTTCGAAGGACGAGCTGGCATCACGCAAAGCTTCTGGTGGCATTTTGGTGGACTGTTGATCAATGAGTTGGACGGCTTGGCTTGAGCATCCATGACTCTGTTGTAGCAAACTCACTGACATTGGTGTTCTTACTCTCCAGCTGTTCTTAGGGCTTTACTAAAGGGTTTAGCTTCCAATTTCAAGGACAAGTCTGTTTTATCGAGCCTTGCGTTGTAGAGGAATGTTTGTTTCATAGGGGCAGAGCAGGGGCAAAGCAGGGCACACTTTCCTGCAACTTCCTAGTAGCTTCTCGTAGATCTCGATATTTTGCTGCAAGCCAAAAGCTCTCCTTGAACTTTTATGTGCTGATGACCCTCGGCGTGATTCTTTGAATCAGATACAGAAAAGCTGAGTAGACGTTGCTTTGTTTGTTTGCCCTCTTCTCGAGGAGCGACGCCAAATTGTCCCAATTAATTGACTTGACACTCTTCTTTAAAGGACTACCTGCCAAGGTCTACCTCCATACCCCATCAGCCTTGGCCCTCATCTCCATTGCAGTGAGGGCTTGTGGAGGAATCTCCATTACTAGTTTAGTCTGTATATCTGGGGCCCTGCGTCTAGCGGAGGCCCATCGCTCAAGCCTGGACACTGCCTTGCTGTTGCTGCTGCTGCCCTCAGCTCTGCTGGCCAAAGATGATGTGGCAGTGCCACATCTCGGCCTCCGAGTGCCGCTGCTACAGGCTAAATGGTTTTTCGTTGCTCAAACGCCATCCTTTGTCGGCAGATGCAGCTGGGAGCCGCGTGCTGGAGCAGTCAGTGGGGGAGTGGCTGGAACATGTGGGCTTTCCTCAGTACGAGAGCAAACTGGTGCTCAATGGCTTCGATGACCTGCGCTACATGGTGAGTGGCTTTTGTGTGTGGGGATTGATTGACACAGCAGGTTGGTCAGGGCATGTGCTGAGTTTTTATATGTCCAATTTATAAGAGCTGAAAATAAGACAAAAAGTAACTTTTTTCTTAAAAAAAATATATACTTGAATGAGTGTTCAGTATTTATGTATTTTTATTTTATTTTATTATGTTTTTTAGAAAAAAAGTTACTTTTTCAGCTGTTTGTTTTTTCTTCAGTGTAGATTCAGTGTGTAATGTGTTTTTAATTCTATTTGAATTCTGTTACATTTAATTACTCTAATAAAAAATTGTTTTATAATTCAAACAAAAATAATTTCACAGTAAAAGTTTATTTTCAAATTAGAAGTATAATTTCAGTGTTTCAGAATAAAAGGGTACATGGTATTTCAAGCATTGCCTTGCATTTTCTACAAATCTATAATTATTAATGCATTATTATAATCTCAGACTACATGGAATATTTGTTTGTCATTTAATATGTCACATTGCAGGACTATCTAAGTAAACTGCAAAGCAAAACAGCTAAAATGTGATTAAAATGGAAAAAATTAAAGTAATTTAATAATAATTTAAGTATAATTGTTAAATATATTTAATAAGTAAATATATATATTTATACACACACACACACACACATATGTGTGTGTGTGTGTGTGTGTGTGTGTGTGTGTGTATATAAAGTAGTGATGTCAAATCGATTAATCGCATCCAAAATAAAAGTTTCTGTTTGCATATATGTGTGTGTACTGTGTGTGTGTGTGTGTGTGTGTGTGTATATATATATATATATATATATATATATATATATATATATATATATATATATATATATATACTGTATATATATATATATATATATATATATATATATATATGTATGTGCACACCCATACTTGTATATATTTAAGAAATATATGTAATATTTATTTTTATTTATGTAGAATATAAATCATATGTAAATATATAGATGTACAGTACACACACATACACAGTACACGCAAATATATTGTGTAAACAGAATTTTTTTTGGATGCAGTTAATCGCGATTAATTGTCTTGACAGTACTAATATACATATATATAATTGCATATAGATAGCTAGATGGATATGTAGATACATACATTTTTTATATGTGTATGTGTGTATGCATTTATAAATTCGTAAGAGGTTATTGGTTACTGTTGTGAATATTCTTGCAAGGCACTGACTAAATGTCTGGTGTTCACAAGTACTAGATGTTAGTGATGGGAAATTCGGATCATTTTACCGACTCGGACCTTTGAGTCTTGTTCAGCAAAATGAACGAATCTTTTTTTGAGTCATTTCGTTCATTTCGTTCATTTTAGCAAAATATAATTAAAATGTTACGTGTTACTTCCCTAACACGACTACTACTTACGCAAACGTCGATCACACTACAAACAATACAAAACTATAATGCTATAAGAAACAGAAAAGATTAATTCATTGTTTACCTGGGTCTTCAGTCTATGATTAACTCACCTCATCTCTTATCTGACAAGTCTTCGAGTTTGAGTCGTTCGTTCATCACGCGACAGCCCCATAAACATAACCAATGCAGTCAGAGCCGGAAAGAGAATTGATTAGTTCATCTCTCGAGTCTTCGGGTTTTTTCGAGGTGTTCGTTCATCACGTGACAGCCCCATAAGCTTTAACCTATGCAGTCTGAGTCGGAAAGAGAATTGATTAGTTCATCTCTCGAGTCTTCGGGTTTTTTCGAGCTGTTCGTTCATCACGTGACAGCCCCATTAGCTTTAACCTATGCAGTCCGAGCCGGAAAGAGAATTGATTAGTTCATCTCTCGAGTCTTTCGAGTCGTTCGTTCTTTTGTCACGTGACGTTACGGCATTGGATAGAGAAATTAGTTAATTTACAAGCTTCCTTACAAACGGGTGCATAGTTGTTATTATTATTATTATTATTATCATTATTATTATCATTATTATAATTATTATTTACTCTGGTCTCAAATTGTAGCTTTTTATTTCTTACAGTTTATAAATGTGTGAATTTCTGTCATGACGGTCCTTTTCCATGTGGTAACAAAGGTAATAAAGAGTTGGTTATTATTATTAACTCTCTTTTCGGCTCAGACTGCATAGCTTATGGGGCTGTCACGTGATGAACGAACGACTTAAAAAACCCGAAGACTCGAAACGGGTGAACTAATTCCAGTACAGAATCTATAGGATGTTGCACATGCGCGACTGAACGAATCACTCCCCGAGACAACTCGTTCTTCCTGAGTCACATTAAAGATTCGTTCAAAATTAACAAATCATTCAAGAACGACCCATCACTACTAGATGTACCTGAAAGTGTTGTAGAAAACTACCTCTGCTGTCACTTTTATGCAACACTTGGTTGTTCTTATGAACTGAAGTAAAGCAGAAACTAATGTGAATGTGCATACTTTCAGGGGAGTAATGTGATGGAAGATGAGGACCTTCATGAAATTGGCATCACCGACCCAGGCCACAGAAAGAAAATCCTTCATGCAGCAAAAAGCCTTCCAAAGGTAGCATGTTTCAGTCCCTAAATAGTATTTGGACACTATGTGTGAAACCAAGTGGCATTTATTTTTAAAAATATAGCACATTTTCAAGCACACATTTCATCCACTTCCACTTTAAATGACCTTGGGACTAGTCGGTTAAAAGTCATTGCAAATATATCTCAGAAAAGTGAAGTTACTTCTGAAAAAAAGATTTTGTTTGCACTTGGTTTGATATTTTGTCATCTAATGCAATCACATTCTGACATTTAAAGTGTTACTTAAGTGTCCAAGTGTTTCTCCTGGCTTCTCAGAGTGAATTATATATGCTATGCTATGCAATTTATTTTGAGACAGCATTTTTCTCCTCCTTTAGGTGAAAGCTCTGGGGTGTGACGGCAGTACCTCTCTGTCCTCATGGCTGGAAACTTTGGGTCTTGGAGAGTATCTGCACAACTTCCTGTCTAGTGGCTACCGCACCCTGGACTGCGTCAAGAACCTGTGGGAGCTTGAAATTGTTAATGTAAATGTTCTCTTCAAGCTGGTGTGTAAGCTTCTGTGTGATGTGTGTACTGTGATCAGATACATTGAATTTTTTTCTCTATGCAGGTGTTGAAAATTGGCCTTCTTGGTCACAGAAAAAGAATCATTGCCTCAATAGCAGAGCGACCGTATGAGGAAGCACCTTCGAAATCCAACCGCTTTTCCCAACTCAAGGTAATAGATACTATTTAGCATAATTTAGGCCTGAAATGGATTTAAAATTTCAATACATTACTGTATATTTAAGTATAAAAATAAATATGTTTTACCTTGCTAATGTGTATCAGATTCAGGACCTGTTGTCTCAAAATACGTCACCGCTCAGTTATATGGACCCGTACACCAGTCGCTCCATGGATATGTTGCTTCCGCTGGGAGAATCAGGCAGAAAGAGCAGAGCATTGGATCAGGATGGCAGTATTTCCCTTCGCTCCTTTGGTGAAAGATCACGCTCACATGTAAGCACCTCTGTGACTAAGATCACTGTGATTATAATGACTCCTTTCAAGTAATGAATCACATTGGGGTCATTCTGTAAGAAATGTTGCAAACCGTGTCTAAGCAGTTCTACATTACATATAAAAAAAAAACATAGTTTTTATTAATATTTTGAATCTTTTTTTTTTTTCATAATTTTGATGTGGGGTTTTTTTTGTAGTTTTTGGGGCTTTTTATGTCTATTTTTTAAAAATATTTTTTCAATTTTAGTTTTAGTTATTTTAGTACATTAGGTTAAACTAAATTAAATGAGAAATGTTGCCTTGGCAACTAGCTGAAATAAAAAGTTTTTATATTTTATATTATTTCAGTTAACTTTTATTTTATTTCAAATTAACAAACACCATTTTTTATGGTTTTCATTTTAGTTTCAGTTGTAGTTAACTATAATAACCATGGTTCTTAACAAACACTGATGCAATTGTAATTCTTAGAAATTAATGTAATAAAAAAAATAATATTAAAGTAATTATTAAAGAAACAATAGTGTTTTTTTTTGTTGTTGTTGTTTTGTTTTGTTTTGTTTTTTGCACTTGGGAGCTTTGACATTTTAACCAAATTAATTAATTACCAAATTAATAATTTTACAAAAACTCAGTAAGAACTGTTTTCTCTTTGAAGAAGCATATTTTTGTTAAAAGTGTCTAAAAATCTGAAAATTTTAGATCAGATTTTGTGGTGTCTGTACTGCTATTTTTAATACTAGAAGTGAATTTTTCATGAAACATATTTGGTGATATTTACTATTTATGTTTCCACATGCTCTCTAACAAATGAGTTAAAATGGTTATGAGATCTTTGTGAACAATTCATTCTTGTACATGTTTGAATGCTGATGTCTGTTACCACGGGGCACAGTAACACATCTGAACACCACAGAGCATGAATAATTCATACCGCTTTTAAATAAGGCAATTTTTTAATAATTTAAACTCATTATGCTTTTAAATTTATGGAGGAACAATAGTAAAATGCTGCAAAATACCATTAAATATAACTCCACTTTGAATATAAATATACAGTTTATCTTTTTTTTAGTTGCTGTGACTTTGACTCAGATTTCACTTGTGTTTTTTCATTAGGATCGTCATGCAGATCGACATTCACGTCTAAGTATTCGCCCTTCCAGCCACTCTGCCACATATACCACAGTTTCCACCTGGCACCATCATCCTGAGAAACTTATCACAGAATCCTGCGTTTATGAGGCCAGAGTAAGTCTTTTCTATGATGATTTGTCAGTTTATACACTTCACAATAGATTTATCTAGACTTATGCCACTTTTACTGATAGGAATGTATCAGGAAAAAAGTATCAGAGGAAAATGTTATTTTCATGTCCGTGTTTTTATCAAACAAGTTGAAATACATCTGAATTAACAACATAAAGATGCAATATTTCAATAGGAATAGTTTGCCCATTAAAGAAAATTTGTTGAAAATTTACACATATTCCAGCCATCCAAGATGAGTTTGTTTCTCTTGAATTTAGCTTTACATCACTTGCTCACCAATGGATCCTCTGCAGTGAATGGGTGCCGTCAGAATGAGAGTCCAAACAGCTGATAAAAACATCACAATAATCCACATCACTCCAGTCCATTAATTAAAGTGAAAAGCTGTGTGTTTGTAAGAAGCAAACCCATCATTAAGGCGTTTTAACTCCAAACCGTCACTTCTGGCTAAAATACGAGTCCATAATCCATAATAACGCTTCCTCCAGTGAAAAGTCCATACCCTTTTGTCCTCTCACATCAAAATCCACACACATATTTGTGCATATTTCTCTCCTGATTCAGATAAGATGACATTTTCTCTGGAGGAAGTGCTATTATGGATAGAGGACTCATATTTTAGCCACAAACAATGGTTTAGGGTTAAAAAGTCTTAATGATGAATTTGTTTATTACAAGCATGCACCGTTTTTTACTTCTCAAGACATTATTTGATGGACTGGAGTAGTGTGGAATACTTGTGGATTATTGTGATGTTTTTATCAGCTGTTTGGATGCTCATTCTGACGGCACCCATTCACTGCCTGCAGAGGATCCACTGTGATGGAATGCTAAATTTCTCCAAATCTGTTTCCTTTAAGAAACAAACTCATCTACATCTTGGATGCTCTGTGAGTGAGTTTCAGCAAAACTGAATTTGCCAAAGGATAGTAGAGAGAGGTCAGGAAATGATGGTGGATCAGGAAGTGAGTCAAGTTGGCTTCAGAATCTCAGTGCCTGTGCGAGCACCACACCTCTATGTGTCAGAGCCTGCGCACTAACCAGTACGGCTCAAACCCCAAAAGGATTGTGACTCAGGTCATCAAGATCAAAACCAGAGTAAGACAGAGTCTAGATTTAAATAATAAAAGATCCATTAATGAGCACCACATTAAAAATGAAAGTGCTCTTTTGAACCGTCATTGTTATTTTTAAAATCTGAATCCTGGGATGAAACTGAGAGAGTAAGTATTATGTACCATAATAGTGATAGATATATTGATAATGATAGATTTATACATTTATAATATTACAAAATATTTCAGTTTCAATTAAACGCTGTTCTTTTGAATTTTCTGTTCATCTTGTTTTCCACAAAATTATGAAGCAGCACAACTGTTTTCAACACTGATAATAATCAGAAATGTTTCTTGAGCAGCAAATCAGCATATTAGAATGATTTCAGAAGGATCAAGTGACACTGAAGACTGGAGTAATGATGCTGAAAATTCAGCTTTGATCACAGAAATAAATTACATTTTACAATATATTGAAAGAGAAAACAGCTATTTTAAATTGCAATATATTTCATCAAATTTTCATTTTTATTGTATTGTTTATATTGTATATTATTTATATTTTAGTACACTATTCCTCACATATAACTTGATAAAAATACCAGCTATGTGAATAAATGTAAATTTCTGGCATGTTTCACCCTTGGAAAATATTTTTCTGTCCTTTCTTTTCCAGTATTTGGGGTCTGTGATTATCCGAGACTTACGAGGAATTGAATCTACACAGGAGGCCTGCGCTAGAATAAGAGTACATATACATATATTAATCATTATGCTATTATATAATGTCTTAAATTGTTGTTAATTTTTTTGCACAGTTTTATGAGACTGCTTTGGTCCGTCCATCAGTTTTTTATGAATTATTGCTTTCTAATGTTTACCAGAAATCAAAGGATCACCGGAAAGGTCCTGTCATAATACTGAATATCACCTACAGAGGAGTCAAGTTTGTTGACGCAGCCACCAAGGTAAGAGCAACTGCCAGTACATCCTGTAACTAAAGTTAACATTGATTTACCTTAGTGAAAACCAGGAGAATTGAACTGTTTCTCATTATTAGTGGTGTTTGCTGAGCCATCCCTATCAGAGTTAGAGATTTGCTCGACAGTAACCATTCCTGCACTATTTGTGGCACGGACATGAATGATAGATTATGGTTATATATGGTTACATAGGCCTGCATGGTTATGAATTAGTGAAGTGCTCATGTTTTTCGTGGATGTTTGAAAATTGTGATGGACTTGCTCGATATTTTTGTACTTTTGCAGGCAATGGTTGCAGAGCATGAGATCCAGAACATTTCTTGTGCAGCCCAGGATCCGGATGACCTTTGCACATTTGCATACATCACAAAAGATCTGAAGTCTGGTTATCACTTCTGCCATGTCTTCACTACAGTAGAAGTGGTGGGTGTTGTTTTATCTGCTCTTTTATCAGGAAACTAATCAGACTTCACAGAGAATAGGTTTGTTAAAATCAATATAACAACAAAATCAGTCCTGAGCTACTGTGCTGATAATACAGTCTAAAATCTAAATCAGTATTTACAAGCAAACATAACTTTATTTATTTATTTTTTAATAATAAGGTGTCAAGGTGTTTTTCACCAAAATGTAATTTAATTTTCATTCATTATTTAAATGTATCTTTAATTTTTTTAAATTAGTTAATTAATTTAATTTCACATTTAATTTATTATTTTCTGACATATTGAATTGAATCTACACAGGAATTTAATTTAATTTAATTTAATTTAATTTAATTTAATTTAATTTAATTTAATTTAATTTAATTTAATTTAATTTAATTTACCCCCCATCTCTCTGACCCTTAGAATTAAACAGTGGACTGCTTTATTTAAATGAGCTCTATTGTGATTGCCTGTCCTATTCACATGTGAAAATGTGTAACACTTACAGGTTGCAGTTTGACTGTCAGGTCCAGTGTAGTTTTCTCTGCCGCTTTTTATAGCCTTACCAGAATGAAAACACATATTGTGTAATTATTTAATGGCTGTTCCCCGTACAGACACAGACCTATGAGATCATCCTGACGCTGGGACAGGCATTTGAGGTAGCATATCAGATGGCTCTCCAGGCACAGAAGGCCCGTCGGCACAGTTCATATGCTGGTCCAGCCTCCGAAAACATAGAACCCAAGACCAACAGGCCCACCTCGCAGTCCCGCAACAGTATGCGCCGCTCGACTGTGAGTATGAGTTCAGCTAATATCTGATATTATAGTATCATGAATATATTGTATTCACATGTATTCGATTGTCTCAGAAAATTGTTCTCCCTCAAAAAAGTTTGTAAAAAGTAGCATTTACAGTATTGCACTTACAGTGGATGTCTATAGGCTTTAAAAGCAGAAATGTGCATCTTATATTTTTTTGTTAAAATTCTTCTGATTCTGTACAAAATCATGTTTTATTTGAGTTGTAAATTTCTAAATAATACACATAGTGGTGGCATGTAGTTGGGTCTACGTAAACCTCCCATCTTGGTATCCTTGTGCATAGTGTGTGAAAGTTACCTGTATGTTCAAGGCTAGTAAGTCTCATGTCACTAATGTTTAAATCTTTTTTACTTTAGAAACGGTGTGTATTTTTTCTTTATTTTAAAGTTTATTGCAATGGATCATCCTCCATTATAAATGCATCGCTGTAAACACAATTTTTTTCTTGCTTATACAAATGCGACCAGTCAAAATGATTTTCTGTGTTAATCGGCAGTTTGTCACAGATGCTGTCCATAAAACATGAAACCTAAACTAAAATATTGAAAATACCCAGAATCAGCAGACTTCAGTCAGAGTAAATGGCTGTGAAGGATAGAGAAAAAACTGATTCACGGTTTCTTAATGTTTTTCCTAAATGTCTTAAGGTCCTTGGTCGTAGATTGTTTTTACAAGCATTATTTTCTGGAGAATTGCAAAACAATAAACATGATGGAAATTAATGTTATCCTTTGTTGATCAAGGGATTGTTAGTTAGCTTAAATAACAATGTCAACAAGAGGAAAAGAATCATTTTGTTCAATTTTAAGTTAATTTTGAGATTAAAAATTTCTGATATTGTTTAAACATATTTTGAAATGTTGATATCATACAAATTTCAGTAATTTGATCAAACTGGATTGAATGTTGTAGAGTGAGACACAGCAAATATAAATAAATCAGCAAAAACTAATTTTATTCCCTAAAAAAATATATTGATTAGAGAAGGAAAAAAACATTTAGAAAATTTTGGAATATGTTTTTCATGTTATAAGTGGAGGATGAAAAACATCAGCTAAAACCAAGGTAGTGAAACTATTTAAAATTACCCTTATGATAAAAGAAAATATGATTTCCATCTTTAAAATTGTTTCTTATTTTATTAAGACATATATGGTAAAAATGTACTGCATTGTAGAAATGACCCATATGGAACAGGTTTAATTGTGTTGAGAGGTGTCACCTTCAGTCCTGATATATATTTGATGTCTTATATGTCTTTATTTTCTTGCGGTAAGCCTGTAATCTTTGTCTCTGTGCTTCTGCCTGGTCCTCCTTCCCAGGGTGCACCTGTGCTTGAATGCCGCTGCTGTTACTGTCACACGTGCTCCGCCCACCGCCCCTCCTTCCTCCCGCTGCCCTCTATCAGCCCTGGAGTTCAGGTTCTGCTCTCTTCTCTCTCTCTTCCTCACATTCTCCAGCACTCTTCTTCCTGCTACGCCTCTGGCTTTCTCTTCCCTGCCACTTATTCACTTTACTAATTTTCCTGTTACGTTTCCAGTTTTCACTGTTATCCACCTATTTTTTCCCCCCCATGTACATTTTTGGTTGACACTAGCAACAGGTCACAACTTTAAAATGTGGTATAAGTAAAATCGTTTAGATTCAAGTGGAGTTAAAGGTTGCAATCATGTACAAAATTCAAGGATAAGGATATGTTGTGTCAATGGCAAATTATTGTTTTGGCCTGAGGATGTTCTCGATATGTCAACAGAGTAAGGTTTAAGCGAATCTCACGAAACATGTCAAGAACATACCTGTCCAGATGATATTTCACTCGAGAGTCAGAAAGAAATGAGATATATTTTGCATAAAGAAAATGATTATTAAATGATTGCATCAAATTGTTTTGCATTGTGACATTGATTGATATTAAATATGCATATTTATCTATTTATTTATACTCATGTATAGATAACATGTGTACACACACACAAGCACACAAACACACACACACACACACACACACACACACACAATTATAGATACAGTATATGCAGTATATAGCAATATATTATTTAAATTGTTTTTGATTTTAGTATTTTTACTTCATTGTAGTGAATTTAATATTGCTTGATCCTTACAATAATACAGTAAAACATCCATAAACATTATGGTAATTAAAATTTTGTGCATAATTCTCTTGGAAGTAATGTCACAATGCAAAACTCTAATAGTTCTAAACATAGGCTTATTTTTAATGTATGCAAAATGTAATTTCTGAAGGGATTTTGGGGTGAAATGTTACCCAGACATGTTTTCGGGAGATTCATGCAGTTATAGTTGTACTTCACAGATCACTACACAAATTTTTCAATTTGGTTCACCATGCCTGGAGCAATGTCTTTGAAATTATTAGAAAACAATACTGGGCATTTCATAAAGCAGAACGAAAAGTTTGTCACCTAACAATGTCATTGAGAGGACTTTTCAAAAACAAAGTATTGCGTTTTAAGCAATACTTAAAATGTTGCGTCAGCAACATTGGAGACAGCTATCGTACATTTACACTCTCAAAACTGTCACTTTTTTGAAAACAACTTGAAATGACAGTATCAGGTGACCTTCTTAAAAGACACTACTTTAACGATTTTAAGATGAAGATTGTGTGCAAATTCAATTTAAGAATCCATTTGCAAGAACGATTGTCTAGTAACTAGCAGCTAGAATGAGCATCTGTTTGTGTATAAACGCTCAAACCAGCATCAGGTCCAGATATCAGTGTTGTTGTCTATATCTGCGGTGATTTCTTCATGGTGTTCATCCTCAACGGCCATCTCCTCACTTTTGTGAAATGTGGGTTTCCGTTGGCTGCCATTCTCTCCTGCAGTCTCACTCCTCGCTCCTACTTCTCCGGCAGATCGACCCTCTGGAGCCGGAAACGGACCTGCAGTCCCTGGGCAGCACCAGCTGGCTCTTCGAACCGCGGGAATCCTCCAGGCCTTCGAGTAGCACCAAGTATGAGACCACCATATTTTGAAGCAGGGCACGGCCCTTGTCCAATCCCGCCTGCTGCCCCATTTCAACCCCACGCCCCATAAACTTGAGTGCCCCGTGCCTTCTCACTGTGATTTGTAGCCTCCCTCAGGGCAAGACTACTTCCCACTCCAGTCCCGACCCCGGCCCTTGCCTGCATTGCCCTCTCGGAGAGCCGTACGCCTCCACCTTCCTTTTTTGTCGTCTTGACCGATGAGCGCTTTCTGGAATCCTTGGATTTGCCGTATAACCAGCCTCCTCAAACTCTTCCGTCATGGTCCGAAATCGCCTCTGAAAGCTTCCCTATTTTATACATTACGCTGAATGTTTACGGTTCGGTCCCTCGTATCAGAGGGTTCTCTATCACAAAACCTCCAAACTCGACGCGCCGAGTAGCTCTCGGACATTTGTAGCATTTCTACATCTCCTCATCTGGATGGACACGTTGGCAGAACTTTGTTAGAAATTAGTAGATCCACGAACTCTCTGACTGCAACAGCAATACTAGTACTGTTTTTCAAGTTTACGTACATTCACGGTCATGAATGCAACTTAACGCAGTTTCCCATCAGCGCTCCTCGAACCCTGTAGCACTAGATCACTTTTTTTCTCCCTGTAGTTGGACCCACGTTTCCCTCCCAAGCAGTTCTTCAGTTTTTCAAAAGAGTTGGGTCTGTAATCTCGATTCACATCCAGTGCTTCCTTTTGTCTTACCAGGCATCTGCAGCTCTGAGGCCATTGGAAGAATGACTATGCCTTTTTTTAGAGCGTATAGAGGTTGGGATTTGAAATGCAATACAGTTTTACTGGGAAGAGTAGAATACAGCCCCAAGAAAGTGGAATAACCAAGGCAACATTCCCATTCTGTTTTCTCGTTGGAATTTAATTGACTTTTTATCTAATAAGGGAATCCAATTTGTTTTGTAAAGTTCTATATTTGTAACTTTACATTGTTAACATCACATCGTAAGTGTGTGTATAACCTCTATGTTCATTTTGTGATTGATGATTTGTTCTGTAAAATTAGTTACCTCCGAGATTTCCACTACAAAGTCATTTGCAGACTAGAATATTTTCGTAGACATAATAATAGTAAATGTTACTATTTTGAATTGTTAAAGAATTCCCACGGTGACAATTATCTTCAGAGAGAAGATAATGAAGCCAAGAAAAGAAAAAGCACTAAGGCTAGAGAGAGAGAGAAAAAAAGCTCCAAACAGCCTTACGCATATTGTGACATGTACTGAACGTTTCGAAAAACCACTGTAAGTTTGCACCACTTTCTTTATTCACGCAAAAAAAAAAGAAAAAAAGAAAAAAAAGAAGTTATTTCAGTGAATTAGATGCTAGAAATCTACTATTTTACATTCTTGACGTTTTATGTTCTGTCTTGTTTCATGTGCCACATACACAGTGCAGCTAAATATGATTTTTTTTTTCACTCACAGTTCCAATATTTAAAGAATTAACAACCGCATTTTGAAACCAAATTCATGCACAGAACTTTTCAAAGGATCGTTAACCTAAAAATGAAAATTCTGTCATCATTTTCTCACCCTTAAGTTGTTCCAAACCTGTATGAGTTTCTTTCTTCTGTTGGACATAAAAGAAGATATTATGAAGAATGTTGGGAACCAGCAACTTCCATAGCATGAAAAAAACACTATGTAAGTCAATGGCTACCATCAACTGTTGGTTACCAATGGTTTGGTTACCAATATTCTTCAAAATATGTATTATGTTTAACAGAAAAAAAGAAACTCATACAGGTTTGGAACAACTTGAGGGTGAGTAAATAATGACACAATTTTCGTTTTTGGGTGAACTGTCTCTTTAAGTAGCGACAACCGAATTTGATTAAACCTGCGTAGCGTGTACGCGTACGCAAACGAACCGTTATTAACGCGGTGACGTCACTCTCGCAGACACTGACAGCTTCTCTGAGGTGCCAGAAAATCAAAGAAACTGAGGTATGTGTCTTGATGTGTTCGCAAATTTTTGACATTTTCTGTTACTAAACCTGAAAATTATTGGATATAAATACGCTTCTGGTCGTTAATGTTTCTTTAGTCAAAAATAACGGCGTCAGCGTTTGTGGTTTATAACCGCTGTCGTTGTGGTGACACTTTCGCAAAGGTCGCTGTATAACTGTCAGCCGTTTTGAGTCCACGAAAGATTCCTGTATTTCGTACAGAATGATAATTCAGGTGATTAATTTCTCATTTAAATGCTCTTGTGTTTCTAAAATGTTGCAGTGTGTACGTGGCTGTTTTTTATTGTGTGGAAAGGACTGTTCACTTTAGTTTGATTCTGGCTGTTAAGTTACTCACTTCTGAACTGCACTGTTTGTCTCTCATGTCCGGTTTTATGGAGTTATTTGTTAAAGTTGTGGTAATTTCTTTGTGACTGTGTTGCACATCCTCAACTTCCAGACATCACAATCATCCTCACTCATTAACAACCATCGTTTGCCATTGTTTTGTCCCGTTTCCTAACTCACAATTGCCAAAGAGGCTAAGATCCATTTCACTCATGCCATCACATCCTGTAACGTGAGCTTTGTGTATTTTTGACACTTTTCTTAAATGCTGTCTCATTTGTAATATTTCCAATTTAATTAGCAGTGCTGTCTGGGCTCTGACAACTTGATTGGAATTTTAGAGCATTCCCATTTCTGAATTCCAATATATTTTTCCTTGTGTAGCTGACTCCACCTTTCAAGTTTCCGGACACCAAGGTGTGAATTGAAGGGGACTCAGGTGAAACTTTATGTGTGAGTCCAAATGAGGAAGAAATTGAGTGAGTATGTGAGAGAGAAAGAGAAACACAAAATTAGCACTTAACTGCCGTACCAAACGGACTGTCCAAAGTTGCTCCTACTGCAAAAATAAACTTGAATATGGACATTACTCAGCCGATAAACTGATTTGCTGGTGATGTGGAAACGGACGTAACACATCAAATATTAAAATATGAATCAGCATGATATTCAATTTGACTGAATCTCACAAAGCAATGTCATATTTCACCCCAAAATCAAACTAAAATTTTTGCATAAAGCCAATGAAGACCATTTTCAGGACTATTAAGATGTTTGCATTGTGACATTATCTAGACACATTTTTGCACAATAATTACTGTATTAAAATCAGCGTAAATCAAATTCAGTACAACCAAGATGTATACTTATAATAGTACTCTACAAATGTACTCTTTTTATAATTTTCTCAATATGGTAATAAGAATTTTGAGTCGTAATTTGCTTAATTGTCATGACAAATATGTCAGTGCATGGTCCTAAAAATAGGTTTTATTTGCTTCTTATTTTGTTTTGGGGTGAAAGGTGAACATTTCTCAAGTTTCTCATGAGATTCACTCATTTATATCTTTAAAAAGCAAGCAAAACTTTGTGGAATCTCTGGAAAACTGGACTTCTCTTTCCTGAGCACTGTGTGAACATTGTGCATTTTAGTGTTCAATGTTTCCTCTTAAACTGTGGTTTATTTTCATACAGAGAAGGACTTTGTGAGCAACATTAGCAGATTATACCTAAAAAATAATGCAAAACGAGTTTTGATCTTTTTGGACTGTGTACATTGTAGAACTGCTTGTTGAAGATTTGTGGCATTTAAAACAAAATGGGTCCAAATGTGGACCTGAGATGGAAACGTTACGGTTGAGATGAAGTACTTTCATGTAAATCAAAAATATTTTTATCTGTATGTGAAGAATCCAGCTAAATTGAAATCAAATCAGTGGTTGATGCAATGATCTTACTGTGAAATAGCAAAGATGTAGCATATTTAGGCTATTGATTTGCCATTTGAAAACAAAGAGCTGAATTAAATGTCACTTTATGGCCACCTATCACAAAGCCTAGCATCACAACGAGTGTTTTATTTTTTTTAGTTAGCAGGCTCTTTGACTTAATGGAAAAGAAAATGGGCACATGCTGCAGTGGAACAGAATGATTTACAGAAAATGAGAAAAAAGGCGAAAAAATGCAAACCCCTCAGGCAACACTTGTCCCTCGCTTCCTCTTTGAATTCACTTGAATTTCTTTTGAACTTAACATAATTTGAGCAAATATTGACAAACGATTTAACACCAATTACGTTAGTATCCTCTTTTTTTCCTGGTTGGGAAGAGTATGAGGATGTCAGAAACATACCAGGATCAGGGCTGAATGCTTGCACTTGACAACACAAGTTAAAATACCACTGTTGGCCTATGTAGAAGGTAAAGTAACTACGATTAAAAGATGTCTAATAAATGTACTTTTTGTCCTGAATGTTCATACTATTCTGTATGTTCATTCCATTTACTTAAGGAACAATCATTATACTATCTCAATGCCATTGAACTAATAAATTCAGTAGACTTTTTGCTCTATATTTTTGTCTTGTGTTTGAATTGCATTTGATTTGATTTTAGCATACTCTATGAATTACACCAGCAGCTGGCTTTGATATTGCTTTGATTATATTACTGAGATTAATCAAGATGCATTTTACTGTGTTTCTATTTAAATGTTACACAAGCAGACCAAATCAAAACATAACAGATTTTCAAGTTTTTAATTTTATTTTCTCAGAATACATGAAAAACAAAAAGCTGAAAATCATCCTAACAGTAAATAACCAAAACATCCATCAACGTAATAAACGCACATCATACACAAACCCATTACGCCACACCCTCTGGTCTGTCATAAATATGAAATGAAAGCCAATGGAAGGTTCATTCGATTTTACAAGAATTTGTGGTAATCCAAGTCACTTGAGTGAACCAACGTTTTCTGAACCACAGACATTAGTCATCATAAAACGTAAATGGGCAATAAAACTCTTCAATCGACTGTAAAACCAGTGTAGATATTTGGCCGAGTCTTCTGTGGATATCGGGTTAGTAATCGTGGCACCGTAGCGTTATCGATCAGGTCGCACCATACCGGGTCTAACGGCCGGCATCATTGGCCGAGCGGGAGGTCGCATCATGTGTGGCCCGGGCATCATTTGCATAGGTCCGCCCATTGGTGGCCGCATACCTGGACCTGAAAGAGAGTCAGATGAATGTGATGGTCAATTCAGATGGCTATTAATAAAAATCCCTCACATTAACTTAGCAAAATATACAGATAAACAGTCTTACCTGGTCCTCCAGGCATCATGGCATGAGGAGGGGGACCCATCATGGGGATCATAGGAGGACCGCCCATGGGTGGAGCTGGTAACATGCCCGGTCTCGGAGGTCCAGCTGCAAGAAAAACCACGTTATTCCTTGTAAATTTTATGTTAGTAATATAATTTAATCAATTCATTAAAGTAGGGCTGTGACGGTCGCCGTGACAACCGCGTCACAGCGGTGGTCGGTTGTCTATTGCCACCGGCGGTAGTGCGTGTGACGTCACACACGCTATAACAAGCATAATACAAAGTTTTTTATACAAGTGTAATAATAGTAAAAGTTGCAAATTGTTTTATTTAGACTATAAGTCTATGCTAATTCACAAATTACCTCAAACGCCATACATTGTTCTGCATTCAGCAAATTTATTTCGTGTTGAGCAATGGACAACGATAAATGGAAGATGCTACCAAGAAATGTGGCAACATACGCCGCGATTCCTATTCCACACAGAGAGCGTGTGCAGATGAGGAGTTAACGCGCCCACTTGCTTGGTGGCGGAACAGTGAACCGTGTCAACCGGAGGCGACAGGTGTCACACCACGTCGCAACACAACGGGTTGATTCTGTCTACAGTACATTTGAGCTTTGTGTCAGTAACTCATAAATAGGACGAGGCCGATTACTGTAGGGATTTGTCATGTCGCGCCACATCCAGTGTAGACCGCATCACTGTTCTGTAGTATTTTGTCTGTCTCACCGGGCCGCTCGCGTCCGGTACACAGAGTATTTAACTTTCCTATTTAACTGTATTATTTCTTTTGATATTTTAGTGCTTTGCAGGCTGCGTGTTCACTGACAGAAGTACTAAAATAAACACGTGCATTTGTTAATATGATCGAGCCATTTATTTATTTTTTTGCGTTTCAAAATATTATATAGCCTATGTATATATATGTGTGTGTGTGTGTGTGTGTGTATATATATATTTATATTATTCGGTAATGCGATATCACGATAATGAATATGCACGGTATTGTTATCGTGGGCACTTCAAAATACCGAAAATAATTATTTATTAAACATTATTCCGAATTTTGAATGCATTTTAAGAATACTTTTCCCATCAACTGGTTAAATGCACAACACTGCTGTAAGCTGCTTAGAAGACGCGTGCGCACTCTGATGTAAACAAGCACAGATGAGAAGCACATGGCGGAACGCGTGAGAGACGCTCTGAATGAAAGCGCACATTCTTTCTCTGACAGCAGATGGCGGTGTACAGGAGAAATGCAGCCGTTACCCTGGAAACCTGGAAACAAAGCAGCTGCGCTACTTTCTAAAACGTATTTAAATTATTCAAATAGCCATTCAGGTTTTTGTATTCGCAGTGGTGTTCATCACAGCGCCAAATACTTTTAATATTTAGACTCAATAGGTTATTTATTTTAATACTTTTTTTACATTTTAATCTGGACTACAACATGCCCTAGATATTGTTTGAAAGTGTTTTGATTCTTTATTGTTCAGTCACACTTTACATTAGGGCTTTATTAGTTAACATTAGTTAATTCATTAGTTAACAAACTCCCAATGAAAAATTCTTCTAAACATTCATTAATCTTAGCTAATTCAAATACTTAACACAGTTAAAATCAAAATAAGTATAAACTGTATTATAAACTTTTTTTTTTTAAATGAACCCGAGCTAACATGAACTAAGAGTTGTATTATTTTTAACAAAGATTATTAACTTCTGTAGCAAATGTAGCTTTTGCTCATAGATAATGTTAATGCATTAACTAACGTTAACTAATGAGATCTTACTGTAAAGTGATACTTATTGGTCTTTTAATTCTTTTGCACTTTAATCTGTGTAAAATATTTAACTTTTTTTTTGTGTATTGCTTTATTGTATTTAGATGTTCAGATAATTTTGTTATAAGAAAAAAGTTATTAAACCTGTTATACTGTTATGACAACACTTTTTTGCAACTAAATTTCAATAGTGATAATACCGTAATAAAAGCATTAGCAATTAATCGCAACATGAAAATTTGATACCGGCATATCCCTAATATATACAGGTGCATCTCAAATTAGAATGTCGTGGAAAAGTTCATATATTTCAGTAATTCAACTCAAATTGTGAAACTCGTGTATTAAATAAATTCAGTGCACACAGACTGAAGTAGTTTAAGTCTTTGGTTCTTTTAATTGTGATGATTTTGGCTCACATTTAACAAAAACCCACCAATTCACTATCTCAACAAATTAAAATATGGTGACATGCCAATCAGCTAATCAACTCAAAACACCTGCAAAGGTTTCCTGAGCCTTCAAAATGGTCTCTCAGTTTGGTTCACTAGGCTACACAATCATGGGGAAGAATGCTGATCTGACAGTTGTCCAGAAGACAATCATTGACACCCTTCACAAGGAGGGTAAGCCACAAACATTCATTGCCAAAGAAGCTGGCTGTTCACAGAGTGCTGTATCAAAGCATGTTAACAAAGTTGAATGGAAGGAAAATGTGTGGAAGAAAAAGATGCACAACCAACCGAGAGAACCGCAGCCTTACGAGGATTGTCAAGCAAAATCGATTCAAGAATTTGGGTGAACTTCACAAGGAATGGACTGAGGCTGAGGTCAAGTCATCAAGAGCCACCACACACAGACGTGTCAAGGAATTTGGCTACAGTTGTCGTATTCCTCTTGTTAAGCCACTCCTGAACCACAGACAATGTCAGAGGCGTCTTACCTGGGCTAAGGAGAAGAAGAACTGGACTGTTGCCCAGTGGTCCAAAGTCCTCTTTTCAGATGAGAGCAAGTTTTGTATTTCATTAGGAAACCAAGGTCCTACAGTCTGGAGGAAGGGTGGAGAAGCTCATAGCACAAGTTGCTTGAAGTCCAGTGTTATGTGTCCACAGTCTGTGATGATTTGGGGTGCAATGTCATCTGCTGGTGTTGGTCCATTGTGTTTTTTGAAAACCAAAGTCACTGCACCCGTTTACTAAGAAATTGTGGAGCACTTCATGCTTCCTTCTGCTGACCAGATTTTTAAAGATACTGATTTCATTTTCCAGCAGGATTTGGCACCTGCCCACACTGCCAAAAGCACCAAAAGTTGGTTAAATGACCATGGTGTTGGTGTGCTTGACTGGCCAGCAAACTCACCAGACCTGAATCTATGGGGTATTGTCAAGAGGAAAATGAGAAAAAAGAGACCAAAAAATGCAGATGAGCTGAAGGCCACTGTCAAAGAAACCTGGGCTTCCATTCCACCTCAGCAGTGCCACAAACTGATCACCTCCATGCCATGCCAAATTGAGGCAGTAATTAAAGCAAAAGGAGCCCCTACGAAGTATTGAGTACATGTACAGTAAATGAACATACTTTCCAGAAGGCCAACAATTCACTAAAAATTTTTTTTTTTTTTTTTTTTAATTGGTCTTATGAAGTATTCTAATTTGTTGAGATAGTGAATTGGTGGGTTTTTGTTAAATGTGAGCCAAAATAATCACAATTAAAAGAACCAAAGACTTAAACTACTTCAGTCTGTGTGCATTGAATTTATTTAATACACGAGTTTCACAATTTGAGTTGAATTACTGAAATAAATGAACTTTTCCACGACATTCTAATTTATTGAGATGCACCTGTATATAATTAATATCACAACACCGCGCCACCGGCGGTAGTTGGTCCATTACCACCGCGGTGGTAAAAACCTGCCACCGTCACAGCCCTACATTAAAGTAAAATCTCAATTTATTGGTTTCTTTTCTGTTATTGGACAGCCAGAGAGCAGGGTGACTAATATAATGGCAGTACTTAAATAATAAAATTTTATACACAAAATTTCAGAATTTAAATGAGTTAACAGTATGTTAAGGCAAGACACTGCAGGTCAACAGGGTAAAAAATTAAAATTGAATAGATTTCACCATACTTCTCAAACTGATTAATGTCAGTACATTCAGAAACTTTGGAAAATTGTAAATGTCTAAATATGCAAATAAAGCATTAACTAATTAAATATACATTTTCATACATTTCAAGGCCAGAAATCTGGTTTCATTTTGTTCAGGTTAAGGATATTTTTTTATTACCACAAAAAAATCTGAAAATATTGTCAAAAGACAGAAAAATCAGCATGTTTTTAGGAATAAATGTTATATAAATTGGGTGAACCATTTATGAACAAACCCCTCGGTTAAAAAACTTAATATAGATATGAATAAATCTGCAAAGTTTATGTAAGCGCTGCTGAAGTGGAGAAGTGGAGATATAAACTCATTTTGAGAGAACAGCCTTTAAAGAGGAGCACTGTAATTGAAACCTACAGACGCAAATAGATAAACTGCAATAAATTAAACACCAGATGTGTATTCTTTCCTCTAGTCTCAAGGACGACATGTTATGGAAACAAAATAGCTCAAAATCAGTGCATGAAAGTGCATGAAAAAACAATGCTTTTGCCTGTAGTTTCGCCATAAATAAGCATAGAGTTCATTCAGAAATTGTTCAAGTGCTCTGTAGCTGCCATGAAAGGGAGTGAACATTTCAGAACTCTGAAACTTACTAATATTTGGATGCGGTAGCAGAGATCCGCCAGGTGGAGGGGCTCCTGGGAACGGGGTGGGTGGAATTTTACCCTGCTGGAAAGCGGCCGCTGAAACACAGGCAAAAATAACTTGAATACTCATCTTTTAACATATCAAGAAATGATTTAAGAGTATGCATGTTATGTATAGATCAATGGAAGCCCGTTTCCACCACAAAATAATAAAATAAATAAAAATATAATTGTGACTTTTTCTTCACAATTCTGACTTTATCCCCTGTAATTCTAATATGCAAGTCAGAATTGATATAATGATATACTCAGAATTGTAATTTTTTTCCCTCAAAATTCCAAGGCCACTTCTCTCAATTTTGACTTTTTTTCTCAGAATTGTGAGAAAGTCAGAATTGTAAAATAGAAAGTCAGATTTCTTAGTATATCTTGCAATTCTGACTTCATCAGAATTGCAAGGAAAAAAGTCAGAATTGTGAAGAAAAGGTTACAATTACTTTTAAATCAATTACCATTTTTTAACTATGTGGCAGAAACATCTATAAAGATCAGACATAAGGTCTTTATCAACATGGAAGAGCATATTGTTCACTCACTTGTTTTGTCAATGAGATTCTGAGCCTGCTCCTCCATCCATTTCTGATAATAGTCTTTCACATTTTCTTTATGTTTCCGTCCGCTGCAGTGTGTCTTTCTGACTGATGGCTGCAGAGATTAAACATACAAATAATGAATATTTCCACAGATAATAATGTCATGTTAAACAGGTAAGATTAACATCAGATTATAAAAAAGGTCTAAGTAATCTTACCGAATCATGTGTCAGGTATGTGTCACAATAATCACAATAAAATCTGAAAGAGACAAAAACAATAGTGTTAAACAAACACAACCCACTCTTACATAATAAATAAATCAATAAATAAATACATACCGCAGAGGTACTACAGTACAATGATTGTACTGATGAAAATACCATAGTAAAGTACTGTCACCTTCAAAAGATCTAACAAAGTACCATGATTTTGTACTATAGTCTTCATCTAATAATTACGAGCATCATATAAATAGCATAGTATGACCACGGCATTGAATTCATGGTATTTACATGGTACTCTTTTGTTCCGTGTTTTTGTCACAATTTAACTGTTAAAAACGGATTCCTGCAGCAAAAATGCCATTTAAAGCAGTAAGCTGTATAAATATAATAAGTAGTACACTAAACTGAAACATCTGAACCCATTTAAATGCTGGATTAGCTTAAAGAGCTACTAGCTCTTGTCTGAGAAACGCGGTTGTGTTTGCAGTGTGGTTTTCTAAAATGCCTAAAGGTATAACGGATATATGAATTAACCTTTCGCGACTAAAACGTGTCAGTCTGTTTTGTATATATCGTATAATTGTATAAAATAAACATAAAGAGAGACTCACTTCGGCATCTTCACAGCGGAACAGCGCGGGGCGAAAACCACCGGAAGTAGAACACCGGAATCCTTTTATGTCTTTGTTTGGGTTTGGAGCGAGAATGCGCACGTACTGGCGCCACCCCGTGTTTGGGAGGGAATCTGTCTCCGTTTACCACTTAATATGGTCACATTTGACCCCAAAATCAAATACATTTGTGTTTTTATTCATTATGGTGACAATTAAGCACATTTCCTCAAACATATTTAAATTTAAATTCCTCCGGAGTATAAAACATTCTCATACCTGTACAATGACAATAAAGAGCTCTGACCTTTATAAACTCATTAATGTAAAGAGAAAAAATACAATTCTGAAATATTTATACACCATGGTAGTATTTGCTTACTGTATTAATATTTGTTTATAACAAAGAATAGCGCATCAAAAATAATTCAGTTTGGTCCTAAAAGCCTTGATTTTTAGTACCGAAAGACAAAAAATGCTTTTTTTTTTTTTTTTCAGGGAAATATGACAGACATTTTCTTTAGAGATTTGCAACAGTGCTTTATTGTCTACCTTTTGAGTATAGCTATTAATACTTATTTATTATACAAAAATACAAATAAGTCACTTTGCAGAATATAGTTTTATTCTGACAAAACATTTGAGAAAATAACATCTTAAAGCAATGCTTGGGTGCCACAACATGTGTGAGAAAGCATGTAGCTTTGCACCATGAGCTGTTTAACTGTGCAGCTTTAAGAAGTTTCATGTTGTTCAGTCATCCAAAGCTACAAAGTCCCACCAAAAGCAAAACCATTGATGAAGGGCCTGCAACACAACACAATGTCAAACAGGTTGCAACACCCTTTGCAGTTTTACTATCTTATATTTTGAGCCTGAAGCATGACATATAATATTAAGCCTTTCTATAGTATTTTTTTTAGTAGTCAGTATTATGTGGTCTGGAAGTGTTTGAGAAACAGGATGTTGCAAGGTTAACAGAAAAAATACACTTTTCACGAAGCCAAAGCTCACACTTTTCACAAACTGAGATCATACAGATTTTGCAGTTTCTGATTTACTGTAGCATAAGTGAAAAATCTAGATGATTTGAATTGCCTCATATCTTCACAAAAGGGTCATATATCACTCAAATACTCATTGCAAACATCTTGAAAGAGATACTGATCATATCTGACGGTCATGTGGGTCAAAACTGAATGCAAAATACATTAGAGTAAACATGAGACATTATTAGCGACCCATTTTACTTCCTTAATGTGGGATATCTGAGAGAAAATGGATATTCAATGACAAAAAAAAAAAAAAGTAAAAGTAAGCAGTAACTTTTAACTTTGTCTTTTGGAATAACATGCTCAACAAGAACATGGATCAAGAAAGCAAATAGGGTCAGTTTTGATTTCATGTTGACTGAAACTCATTTTAAAAAATACTACATCTGAGATCAATGAAATTCTGCCATTGGTAATTGTAAAAGGATGACTTGATAAAACATGAAAACCACTAAACAATATCTTATTTCTTTCCAAAGCAATAGGAACCATTATCCAAGTATTCAGAAATACATAGCATTTTATTTAGATAAAGATTTACTCATGATGCTTTCTGTGCTTTTAAAACAGACCATCACTGTCATATTTTCAGTAGCCGTCCATGAATGAGAAAGAGTTGGTCCTAAATAAGAATAATTACAATAGTCTTTTTGAAATGATGCGAATGCCACCATAATGCTGATTGAGGGAAATCGCAGGATCATCATGCAATGCAGCATGAAACCCAAGTGGCACATCTCAACGTCATCCGGAATAAATACAGTGATGTGACCAAAACATCACAGAACATCCAAGTCACTTCTGCTCATCCTCCCAGAAACCACAGCAGCATTAGTCAACACCCTAGTCCTGCAGATGTGCGACCTCTTACACACCAGCTGTGGCACATCTGTCTCTAAACAGTCCTCACAGGTTGGATTTGGGTGCTGTGTTGACAGGGATGGCTCTGAGCTCTGTCCGCATGCACAAGTACTCGCCAATGACTGCCATGAGGGCCATGCAGGCCACGTTGACCAACCACCATGACAGAGCGGCTGGGAGATGGGCATTATAGATCCAGCAGCCGATCATGTGAAAGAAATGCACCGTCACGGTGAAGTCCAGACACTGCTTTCCCCGTCGGATGAAAAACCACAGGCCAAGAGCACTGAGAAAGAGACACAGAGCCAGAATGACTTCAGATGGCAGATAAATGTTTGGAATAAGAAGCCATTAATATAAACTTACCATGTGAGAGAATTCAGAATGAACGCCATCATAGACAAGCGACCTTGTGTTGTTGAAAAGCCAAGAACCTTGACAGAAGGTAAACCAGTTATTTGTAATTCTGGGATGACAACATCAATTTTATTCATCTTTATTTTGATGAACCCTATTTGGACAGTTACCTCATAACTGAATATCTGGTCGAGTGATCTACTGGTATGGACCAAACCATCAACACCAGCCAACCACAAACCCAAGAAGCTGTAGTAGATGCACTGCATGAGAATAATCTGGGAGATGATGAGGATCGGATCCCAGACGTAGCTGCGGAAATGACTGGCCATCTCGCAGGAGATGAGAAGGTCAAACACGTCCCCAAACCGACTCGATGGGAGGGTTAACAGCAGCCCCAAGATTTGAGTCTCAACCTGGCAATGACAAAATAATAACAGTGCAGGGTTCAGTTTGTTTGTCAGTCCACCAGCTTGAGTGTTATGTAAATATCATGGTGTATCTCAAACTACCATGGTACTTCTAAGAATACCATGGTAGATATCCATTATTTGTCAATAACCACGAAAACGTAGATATGCTAAATATAGTGTGCAATCAATTTTAGTGAAGCTAAATAACTACCACTGTTCAGTATTATTGGACAACATACGCACTAGTTAGCTTTCACACATTTTAAAGGCAAGAATACTAATGTGTTATCTTACGTATTTTACAATTACATAAATTTAAAACAATGTCAACGTGATGTCATTTTATACAAGTAAACAAACATATAAATGTAAAATGTAAGTGTTAGCACTCGCTAGCTAAACATCGCTAACCAGAGACTTTGTTGACATCCGTCTGTGAGTATTATAATGCTTTGAAAACACGAACCCCGAATAAAACACATCCGTAGTGTAATCCTGAGGTCCGTTAGGCCACTGACAGATCGGGATTATGGACAGGCAACGCTTTATTTTAAGGCTAATAATATTATCCTCAACCGGATGCGAAACTTGGAGCCGCTGTTCAGAGCGTGACGTCATCGCCTGTGTCCCGCGCCGCAGATTCGACACTTCAAACATCACCGATCATAAACATAATGTTAGTGGAACCTTGAGGCGTAATTTATGCCGTGAATTGATATTATTATTCGATTTCTCCTTATTTCACGTACCAAATTCATGTAGTTTATAATTTCATAGTCTGTGGAACGTAATCTAAGGTCTTCTTTCATTATGCAATGTAATAAATCAATATTATTTAAAATTAGAAAAGAAAAGTTTTAATTTTGGCTTGAAAAAGCCTCGTCAGGAAGTTTGAAAGTTAATATAAAGTACATACAAGATGGAAAGCAGTTGCTGTGTGGTGGCAAAGGTGTTATGAGTGGTTGCTAGGTTGTTGCTTAGATGTTTTGGGTGGTTGCTACTAGGATGCTACTAAATATTTGCTAATGTGAGCTTCATGGTTTCTAAGGGGTTGTGAGTTGCCAGGCTGCCTGTTTATAGTTTGATATTTGTCAAGCTAACATAATTAACCACATCAAGATTTCACAAAGATATATTGGCCCTGTTGTGTTTCTACCAATCACATTGTGGTTTATTTTTATAGATTTTTTTTAACCCGCTTATTAACTGGCATGGTGAAGGTTTATAATTACTGTCTGTCACATTTTTTTGGCACATTGTCAGGTGATTGCTGGGTAGATGCTTACTGGTTTGTGTATGTAATTTCTGCAATTATGATTGTTTTCAAACAGGTTTCCTGAAGACTCCCTTGTCTACCATTTTAAAAAGCTATTTGAATTTATAAATTTCTATTAATTAAAATGTGAATAATAAACTCATCAGGCTTGTGTTTGTTCCTGTTGCATGTCCTCAATCTGACAACCCACATGAGTGTCGAGTCTGAGAAGGAGGGAGCAAGAGAAACAATATTTTGTATTTGGACTGCAGTACCCATTTCAACCCCTAGCTGTCAATATTATACTGCACCTTAATAAACCTCTGGTCACAGAGATTTTTAGATGGATGTCGAGGCTTTTTAGGTCAGGTAGAATCTGCAATCTCTGACCCAGTTCGTTTGTTGGCTTCCATGGCTGCAATGTGCTGTGTTCCCTTTCACAGGTTCACTTCGATGCTGCGATGACGTATCGCTATGGGAACACCCCTCGGTGTGACGAATGTCTGAAGCCCTTATACCATCACGCCAATTCATTGGCCAATTTGCACCGCCCCGTGCATACGTCACGTATGCTCATATCGGCGTGCTGTGCGCTATTTCATCAGATTTCATTTCCTTCAGGAAGCGGATTATCTGTTGCCCATAGGAAAGCATTCTTTCGTCATGTTCTCAGCTATTTTCTTTCAGAAAAAGAGCAGTTTACTCCTCTTCATTGCAGGAGGAAACACTCATGACAGGTGCGTGCTCACGCTCTTAACAGCCTTTCTATTGTCAACACTACGATAGCCTACGGCTAAAAGTATTGCACTTGAGGCTCGCGGCCTTCCCTAAGAAAGGGGGCCTCACGTCTACCCCCACCATCCCGTTTCTGTGGTTGCTGAGGCGCCGCACGAGATGGGCGCTTGGGGTGACACATGCGAGCTGGAGCTCATGGACAGCGAGACGACGGATTTCTCCCTTCCTCTCGCTCTCTCTGGGCCACGTTCAAGCGTTCGAGGTGTGAATATATGGATCCGGTTGTCTTTGTCAATATGATTTACGGCCTACCGGAAGGTCGTAATGCGATTCTTTCAGTTGTGAACTGTATGACGAACACGTGCTATGTATGAGCTCACGTATTTAAGAGATTTTTCAAAGATACATTCATATAAAAACACCTGTGCTGCATTTTAATTTTGAAACGTGCAGTGCTCAGTTTATTCAAGGAAGTATAAGACTTTTGGAAAATCTATTTGTGGCGGTCAGTTTTGATATTGTGACGAGCCGCCACAAATAACTCAATGTATGGGAAACACTGGACACTGCTATAAGTCAAATGGCCATAGTGATAACAAAAATAAAAGAGTTCATTACACAACCTGCTGATCATAACTGCTTAAGAGTGCACTGGCCACGAGCGATGACATCGTGGAGGCTATTGTCGGACCCACACACACATTTCATAAGGAAAGTTAATGTGCACGTTATAATCAGCCCAGAAGTTTCGTCTGAATTTAATATGTTTCTACTTTCACATGCAAATGACTTGTTGCACTTATGAATATGATAATTTTCTGGCATCAATTCTAGTAGGGTAAAACGTAATTCCGCTTTCGAAACGGTCTGTTCTGCCCTGCCATTGTTAGCTGAAGCTGTGTGTGAACAAGCCGCGGCTGCAGAGTGTGAGCTGCTCCGTCTCACGCCGCTGCAGAGGGAGAGAGACTCTCCGGCATTCCGCAACAACGCTTAGCTGCCCGCAGATGCGCCTGCCTATAAATCAGACTAATTTGCAGCACAATCGGCCGATGCCGATGAATGAAATATAGGGGTGCACGATAAATATCGGGCGATAATTAATGCACATCTTGTCAGTAAAGCCAGTTCTCTAATCAGCGGTAAATTCCAACACGTGCGTGATTTCACATTGACCAGCATTTACTACACAGAGCCGTTGTTCACTGACAAGCTGCGCAAAACCACACTGATAATGAACATGGATTTGCGCAGCTTGTCAGTTAACAACGGCTCTGTGTAGTAAATGCTACTCAATGTGAAATCACACTTGTTGGAATTTACTGCTGATTAGAGAACCGGCTTTACTGACAAGATGCGCATTAATTATCGCCCGGTATTTATCGTGCACCCCTAATTAAATAATGCCAAAAATCGGCCGATTAATCGGTCGACCTCTAGTTATTAGGCACGGACTATTAGGAGTCCTGCAGCAGATGTTTGTCGTGAACTATGGTTTTGGCGCTTCATGCTACCAAGCATTAGTTTGCCTGACTGATTACTATTTCTTTCAGCTCTGTTGCTGCATTGAGCTGAAATAAATAAGTGTATAGCTCACGTATAAGGGCATATTTCTTATAGCAAGCAATAGTGAGCAGACGGTTTTCAGATCTCTCTCTACTGCACTAATGCAGACACGTTCATTTGATTTGGCGCTTAAGCTTCCAACTCTAGTTTGTGTACTGTTCTTAGGCACGGACTCTGAGAGTCCTGCAGCAGATGTTGTCGTGCACGATGGTTTTGGCTCTTCATGCTAACAAGCATTAGTTTGGCCGTCTAACTACTATGTCTTTCAGCTCCGCTGCTGCGTCGAGCTGAAACAAATAACTGGATGAGCTCAACTATTAAGAGTTCTTATAGCGAACCTTCTTATTGAAAGCTAAAATAGTGGCTCATTCGGTAGAGTGAGCAGATGGTTTTTCCTATCTTCTCTCTACTTGCTGCGCTGCACTAATGCAGGCACGTTCATTTGAACGGTGCATACGCTTTCAGCTCTTGTACGTGTACTGTTGGGTGGGGACTCTGAGGAGGCCTGCAGCAGATGTTTTGTTGTGCACTATGGCTTGGCGCTTCGTGCTATCGAGCATTGGTCTGCCTGACTAAATATAATAGTTCTTTCAGCTCCGCTGCTGCATTGAGCTGGAACATTAAATGGCAAGCTGTTTCAACAGTATGCTATTACGGCTCAGGCTGTAGAGCGAACAGACAGTTTTTCCTATCTGTTTCTCTCTCTATTGCTTCGCTGCACTAATGCAGGCACGTTCAACTGAATTGGTGCTTACGCTTCCAACTTTTTGTGTTTTGTGTACTGCTCTTAGGCGCAGACTCTTGGAGTCCTGCAGCAGATGTGTGTCATGTACTATGGTCTTGGCGCTTCATGCTACTAAGCATTAGTCTGCCCAGCTGATAATATTTCTTTCAGCTCCACTGCTGCATTGAGCTGGAACAAATGAGGCAGACTGCAGAGCGAGCAGGGGTTTTTCCTGTCTCCCTCTACTTCTGCACTGCACTAATGAAGACACGTACATTGATTTGGCGCTTTCACTTCCAACTCTTGTTCACGTGACTGCTTTTAGGCGCGGACTCTGAGTTCTGCAGCATTTTGTCATGCACTATGGTTTTTGGCGCTTCATGCTACCAAGCACTAGTCTGCCCGACTAATAATTATTATTATTCTTCTTTCAGCTCCACTGCTGCTTTGAGCTAGAATAAATAGTGGACTCTGCTCTATAGAACTGTGTGAATGAGTTCACGTGTAAGAGTATTTCTTATGGCAAGCTATTGCTCACCATGATCAGCCTACTTCATGTGATTGATGCAGCGCTTATACTACCAACACATCGCTTCACATGACTGGCTGCACTATGTGACTGCACGTTTCATGCTTCAAGCAGTGATTTGCATGACTAATTACTCTGTTCTTGTCAGCTCTATTGTTGGATTGAGCTGTAACTTTTGCATGAATGTGGGCAACCTATAAGTGTGTTTGCCTCTCTGTCAGCTGTTCCGCCGCTTTTTCCATTTCGGACTGATTTTGACCGTTCTCAACGCCTTAGCTTTCAGAGAGGGAGAGGACAGCCCTAAGGCCGTTGGTGCAGGGCCTATGTCGACATCCATGCCTCCACTTCTGTGGTTGGCGCTGGCTTGCCTGATTTTAGGTTCTATTTCCTGTTTCAGAGGTCTTTCCCGCAACTCAAGTGTTTCGGGGCCTCATGAGTGAAGATCAGTCTGTCGTATGGTTACACCATCCAGCTTCTATGGTGACTACCCATTTTGGAAGTAACGCTGTCACTTCTAGTATGACTGGTTGCGTCGATTTGGATTTGCGTCACCTAATCTTGTGCTTGAGTAGCAATTTCATGATGCTGACGTAGAGGTTCATCCTGTCTCTATCTGAACCGGAGATTGGTTCGTGACCATCGATGCATCCAGATCGTCAAGAGACACAGGAAGTTCCTCAGGCTTACTTTTGGAATAAAGCTTGCCAATACTGTATTCTTCCATTGAAGTGGCCTCGAACGCAAGGTGAATGGACACGTCTCTGGCCCCGTTGTGGCTCCAGGGTGTCTGAGTTTGAGTAACTTTGACGATTGGCTGGTATTAGCTCATTCACATAAACCGTTTGGAGATGCTGGCAGTGTTCTGGCACTCAGACAGTTCTTACCCCAATTGAGGGGTTGTCACATTTAGGTTAGGATGGACAACACGGCTGTGGTTTTGTACCTGAGTCATCAGGGAGGCTCACGCTCTCTCCCCCTGTACAGGTTGGCGAGATATGTCTTCATTGGACTCAGACCAAGTCCCTGTCTGTCAAAGCAGTCCATGTCTCAGGTCACCTGAACTCAGGAGCGGACTGGTTCTCGAGACAGGAGAGGCAGGAGAGTGGAGATTGCACCCTCAGCTGGTGAGTCTCATTGGCAGAGGTCCGGCCGAGCGGAAGTGAACTTGTTTGCTTCGAGCATGACTTTGCATTGCCCACTCTGGTTTTCCCTGTCACCTCTGGTTGGACGCTCTGGCCCTAGAGTAGACCAGGACCAGTTTTTATACCTTCCCGCCGATCCGTTTGCTACCCAGCGGTTCTGTTCAGAGTACAGACAGACAGAGTAGAACGTCTGCTGTTGGTGGCCCCATTCTGGGCCACTCAGACGTGGTTCTCGGAATTGGTCAGTCTGTTAGCCGGCCCTCCTTGGGAGGTTCCCCTCAGACACGACCTGCTGACTCATGCTCAGGGCATGATTTAGCTCCCCTATTCTAATTATGGGTGTGGCCCCTAAGCGGAATGCGTTGATGTGTTCCGGTTTCTCTGCTAAAGAGAATACGGACACTATTATTAATTCTAGGGCTCCCTCGACAAGACGCTTGTATGCCCTTAAGTGGAGACTTTTTTGCCTCTTGATGTAGGCAAGGCAATCTGGACCCAGTCCGTTGTTCTATCAGTTCGGTGCTGGAGTTTCTTCAGAGTCGTTTTTCTAAGGGGGTGGCCGCTGCCACTCTTAAGGTTTATGCGGCAGAACAGTATACAGAACAGTATATCTGCTGAACCTATGGTTGATGTTCCAGTTGGAGGTCACCCTCTGGTTTCCCGTTTCATGCATGGGTCGAGACGGCTTAGGCCTTTCCGCTTGGCACGAGTTCCTTCTTGAGACTTATCTATTGCGTTGGAGGGCCTGGCAGGCCATCCATTTGAACCGATGGAGACTGTGTCGGAGAAACTGTTGACCCTCAAGATGGTTCTTTTGATGGCTTTATCCTCCCTTAAAGATTAGGGGATCTGCAGGCTCTTTTCATTAGCCCTTCATGTATGGACTTTGCACCGGGGCTGGCTAAAGTCTTACTGCGACCCAGGCCTGATTATGTTCCCAAGGTCACTTCAACTCCGTTTCGCTCTCAGCAAGTGGTCTTAGAGGCTCTCTCCCCTGCTACGCAGGGTCAGGTAGTCTTTGTCCGATGAGGGCGCTTAGGATCTACATCGACTGCACAGTCTAGTGGCATGGATCTGATCAGTTGTTGTGTGTTTTGGTGGTAGAGCAGAGGATCTGCTGTCACCAGACAAAGGATGCCACACTGGACCCAGATAGCAACAGAGTGTGGGCCAAAACTGGCTAACATTCTGCACTTCTGGCTTAATTCTGGCACTGTTTTTTCACAATCTGGTGTGAAACAGCATTTGGCTGAGTTCTGGCTGGAGTCTGGCCAACCAAAGAAACTAAAAGCAAATTGTGTCTATTTGGCTGAGCTGTGGATGGAGTTTGGTCCGCCAGAAAAAGGAAAATATTCGGCTGAGATCTGGGTGGGTTTTTGTTAGCCGAAGAGTAAATAAAAGATCTCTGGCATGAATGTGATTTACAGTAGAACAGACTTGTGTAAGATCTGTCTTCCTAATTTTATAAATCCTTTACGTTTTTTATTCAAATAGCAGATACTTTTGGATATTATAATTAATTAAAGAAACGTTTATGTACTGAAATCGACTGAGAATTAAAACATGATTGTGTTTTTATCCAAAAAAAAAAAAAACCCCGCGGCTTCCCAGTACTGCTCGGTCTAATGTGATGGACGGGCCAATGCGATGAAGTAGTTTGCAATGCATCTTGGAAATCGTAGTTGATTTACATCTATGGCGTTAAATCCGCTTTACAAAAAGGACTACTTTTCCCAGAGCGCACCTCTAGACGAGAAGATGCACATACCCCGCCTACCAGAGGACCCGGAAGTTGCGTAGCAGTCAGCCAGCCAATCACATTTACCAACACATTTTGGCGGTGAAATTCAAACTGCCGCTCGCTTTTGTGATCACGCTGTACCTTGGT
The DNA here is from genome assembly GCA_039654775.1 of Spinibarbus caldwelli. Classification (NCBI taxonomy): domain Eukaryota; kingdom Metazoa; phylum Chordata; class Actinopteri; order Cypriniformes; family Cyprinidae; genus Spinibarbus; species Spinibarbus caldwelli. Next base: position 30,697,454 of record CM077237.1, read on the forward strand.
CTTGTCTTTTGGAGATTTAACACATCAAGGTAAGTTAATTCTTTTTTTTTAAATCTCAACTAACATTAACGTAGGTTTCACCCATTCCTCTACAGTGCGTTACTTGATTGGCTTTTTGTTCGTGTTTAACTCTTTTCCGTCAATGGATTTCATTTGTTTTTATGTTAAAGGTACTACAATTATTCTCAGTCCTCATTTAACTTACAGAGCATAACGGAAAACATGTGGTCGTAACGTGAAAAAGGGCTGTTAAAATAGTCAATAAGATGTTTGACTCTGGGGGAAAACGAATTAAAAAAAATTGCAAATGGAGATTTTGTGCTATGCTTGGACACAATCTACACAACTATGACAACTAAAAGTCATAACTGCTTTTCTGTATTTATATTATTTGCATAATAACTTAACATAACTTAACATAATATACTTTATATTATCTTTTTTTAAAAAATAAGTTTATTCACATTTGTGTTTTGCTTGCAGAAATCATGTGCCACACCGTCAGCTTTGTTGACACTGAAGAAGTTGAGGTTGTGTCTGCAATCTAGGTGAAGAATTGTGCGTGTTTATGGCCTCCATATAAACATTTAAATCAATTTGATTGTTTAAGGTAGTTATTCACCTAGATCACAATAATAGAATTAAATCTTTTTTTCTAGGCTTAAGAACAGTCCCAGACACCAAGTGTTTCAGGCAACCTCTGGAGTCTTTGTCTGCATATAAAGTTAAAATTATGTATACTGCAAGTATGTATTGTATACATCTCTCTGTATACAGTATGTTTAATTTAAAAGGTTAAATTATAGAAAACTCAGATTGTTCTGATTTTTACATTCATCTTTCACAGATAATTACAGTGAAGCATGCTGGAAGCTCTTGCAGAACAGACCGATCTCCAGTCAGAGGCTGTGCCCGACTCCCTGATGCCACCAAACACAAAATAAAGTAAGATTGTGTGTATTATGTAATTCCTTGACACAGACCTGTCTAACAGGTTTTTGTAACATTGTGCAATTTAATTTAACAAATTAACATGCACATTTATTTTTTTATCAGCAAAAAAGGAAAATTTCGCTGAATAATATATTCACATGAACATAACATCCTCGCTTTATTAAATTTAGTAATCATTAAATTTCCTGCCTTCTCTAAAGATGATACAAGCGCCTACTGGATGAATGAGACACTGATGAGGAGGCCTCCACACCCCTAAAACATTTGCCACAAGTGTCGCAAATACAACCATGATCCAAAAGGATTTGTTCAGCTTCTAACCAAGTCCTCTAGGACAAAGAAAAAACCACCCACTGCAGGCACCGTGGCATCATAAAACACCCAGACTCCAAAGAAAAGTCCTCTCAAGCTGTGACTCATTCATAAGATGTAAGATTTCTCTTTGTTTTCTATCATATATTCACAGTTGTTTAAGGCTCATTTCACAGCATGGGTGGTGTGGTAAACCTTCTAATTCCTGTGTTTAATATTTTGTGTTGTATTTTTCAGGTACTTGAACTTGGATTGCTGGGTGGAGTGGATGTGAAGGACATGATCTGGCGAGTTATGAGGCAGGCAATCAAAAATGTCTTTGCTAAAGCGGTGATGGAGAAGTGTAAATGGGAAAACACCAAACCAAAGTTGGGAGCATAAAACATTGTTATTGGTAAGTGCATTTTATTGTAAGTCTTTCTTGAACTCCCCCCCCCCCCCCCCCCCCCCCCCCCACACATGTCATGAATGAACGTTGAAAGTCATAGTTCTTAGACTGGTGGTGTCTTAAATGTATTTTTAACTCTGTTTTTGTATGCTCCTATTGTAGAGGCTGTAAGAAGAAATCCTGTATGTACACACAACTGAGCTGGAGGTTGAAGAAGTTTCATCTAGCTGGTGACCGTGAGGGTGGCATAAAGAGAAGAACGACTTCACAAGATGTTAATGTAAACCAGACAAGTTATTGTTAAGAGTGAATCTTTTACATTGTTTTTTTAAGTATATTTTTTTGCACTTCTGTAAATATGAGTATTTTATTTGTCTTTTGTTTGTTAGTTTCTCTATTTTTATCACGTATGTGTTTGAAACAGTTTAATTTTTCTCTTTTTTTTTTTTTTCTTGTATTGTGACTATTTATTTGTTGCTTTTGTTTGGCCTTATTCTAGTGTTATTGGTTTATCTTTTTCCCCATTGTTTTTATTTTTACTGTTACCTGGCTGAGATTTTTTGTCCCTCTACATCAATAAAACACTATACTGCATTTGCATTGTTTTGTTCTTTTATTATACCTTGCACAATATATAAATATTATATAGGGTAATTTATGGTTTAGTTTTGGCATAATATTGGTCCAGTTATGGCTGGATAAGTTGTGGCTAAGTTCTGGGGTAAAGGTGGTGGCAGTTTGGCTTTTGTCCGGCTGACATCTGGGGCTTCCTGCACTGTTGTGGGCCAGTTATGGCTGCTTTCTGGGGACACTGTGGAGTTGTGGGTGAGTTTTGGTCTGCTTCAGGCATGGTTCTGGTATTCTTTAGGCAAGCAGCTTAAGGGCCATTTGAGGGCCGGGGTCCGTGGCGGTATTTGGGCCACAACAACAGCCTGAATTCAACCAGTTAAGGCCCACAACCAATTTGCTATCTGGGGATAGTCTCTACCCTATGAGGTGTGTGGTTTGACTTGGCCTCTAGGGGTACGGGCTCATTCTACTAGAGCAATGGCTTTTCTCAAGCCTTCTTTAAAGGGTCTTCATTGGAAGATGTCTGTGCTGCGGCAGGATAGTCCTCTCCTAGCACCTTCATCAAGCTGTACAGACTAGACGTGAGGACGGCTCCTGGCTCCCGGGTCTTTACCTGCATGAGCAGACGCTTTCCTTGGTCTTCCAGCTATCTTCGGTACGTGAAGGCGTTATGGTATAGCGTTCCCATAGTGATATGTTATCGCAGCATCGAAGTGAACCTATGAAAGGGAACATCTCGGTTAGGTATGTAACCTTGGTTCTCTGAAGAGGGAACGAGATGCTGCGATGCTGGCCGTTCCGTACCCTCGATAGCGCTTCCTTCATCATGTGGAAATCTGATGAAATAGCACGTGCTAAGCGCGAAGCGCTATTGGCCAGTGAATTGGGGTGTTCCCATAGCGATAACGTCATCGCAGCATCTCGTTCCCTTTTCAGGGAACCAAGGTTTCATACATAACAGAGACATTTTCCGCTCTCTGGCAACCCAGGGTGTCTAAATATTATTGGTAAAACTGGCAGTGGGTGGAGACCAAAACAAACAAAACAGACCAAAACAAAAACAGACATTATGACACAAAACGCACATTTTCAAAATGACTAACTGGCTGTAGCATTGTTTCTTCGGAGAAGCAAGCATGTTTCCTAAATATCTGCAAATGTATTAGGCCCTGATCACACCGAACACGTTTTTTACGTTTGAAAACGCGAGGCGCACCGCACTGCCTTTTTTTTTGTGACTTTTAAAAAAAAGAGCAGTGCCCTGCGGTTTTTTTTATGTTGCTAGGCAACCACCAGATCAGCTGTCTTGTCAGTCTAATCACAGGATTATAGCGCGAGCGCTCTAAAAGCTTTGGTTTTTGCTGTTAAGTAAACTGTCATATTAGCAAAGCCTTAAAAAAATACAGCTCCGAGTAACCCACGACAGACACCACAAGTTTCTCCTCCATTATTGCAGTCTCCGGACTTTCTAAGCAACGGTAAACGTTCGTCACCACAACAGAAGGCCCGCCTCTATGGCAAGCCGTTTTAGCATTTAAAACATTTTTTTGACTATCCATAAATATAATTTCGGATAGTCACAATTGTAATTCCAGATATCTATATTGCAATTATGACTAGTCGTAATTGGAATTAAGATATCTACAATGGGATTGTGACTAGTCATAATATGCATTGAAGATATCTACAATGCAATTACGACTAGTCATAATCTTCCATTGACTTCCATTGAAAAATATTTCCAGATATCTTCAAATGAGTTTTGACTAGTCGTAATTCCAATTCAAGATATCTCTAATTGAATTGTGACTAGTCAAAATTCTAATTAGAGATATCTCTAATTACAATTCGACTAGTCACAATTCAATTAGAGATATCTTCAAATCAGTTTTGACTAGTCGTAATCCCAATTCGAGATATCTTTAAATATGATTCGACTAGTCAAAATACAATTAGAGATATCTCTAATTCAGAATTTTTAAAGATATCCGAAATACATTTGAAGATATCTGCAATTCATTTATGACTAGTCAAATTACAATTGTAGATATCTTGAATTGGAATTTTGACTAGGCAAATCATATTTAAAGATATATTCAATTGGAATTACGACTAGTCGAAACCCATTTAAAGATATCTACAATTCAATTACGGATATCTCAATCAGATTTGTGACTAGGAAGAACTTATTTGGAGATATCTGCATTAAGCTTTGTGACTAGGCGAAATTGCAATGCAGATATCTGCAATTAACAATCTGACTAGTCAAAATTCCTTTAGAGATATCTACAATGTGCATGCAAATACACCTTTGTTGAGCCCCACCTTAAACATTTTATTTAACCAATCGTAGCTTGGAAACTGTTGTCATCTGCTGTTTTGTCTAAGAGTTGTATAATAAAGGTCCTGCGTCTCTGGGTGATTTTAAAGTGTTTTATACAGAAGTAATTGAAAAGTATGGAAATAAAAATGTTGCTAGAGCATGTGTAAAAGTGGTAGGCTATACAGAGAGGACTTAAATAGGCTTTTGTCCTGTTTTATATGGTAATGTTGAGATGTGTGTGCTGTGGATTAAATTTTGTTAGCCTTTCCAAATGAACACATGTATAAGCCTCGTGTCAGCCGCCGCAACATTTGATATAATGTTAAAAGAATCGGAGTGTCTATGTACACTAAGTGCAAATAGTTCGCCTTGTTGGCAGAGAATGGAGTAGCGGTTACAGCACTTGCTTTTTGACGCGATCGACCCGAGTTCGCGTCCGCCTTTTGACGAACTTTTTTTCTCCCTTTTCAAATCTCATATCGTTTCGGAAAGGCATTTCTTTTCAATAAAAATTAAGGAAATAATACAAAAGTTTAAAAGAAATATTGGGTAGGGATAGGGTAGGTGTAGGGAGGGCTTTATTGTCCTAATAAGGTGGCATCCATTTAAAAATTTGAATTAAAATTATAAATCACACTCAATACGTTATTATTGCCTACTGTTTTATAATGTACTACAATACTGAGGTGCAGATAATTGCCACTATTTCAAATAAGTAGTAAAAATAGCAGAAAATCTTGCTATTTTAACACAGTGTATATAGAATCTATAGCTATTTACACTTAGTGCAAATAGCCACTGCCATTTATTTATTATATATTTAGACATAATGAAAAACAATGGAATTATACAAAAAAAAAATAGTAGTAGTAAATCAGATGCAGTCAAGAAAGGTGAAGGCTGATTTAATAAAAGTTTAACTGAAATTGATGACATACGTTACTTTGTGTATGAACTCAGGTTCACTGGTGTCATTATGGCAGCTTGTTTCGCTGCAAAACGGACCAAATTCTGTGTAATGTTCAATAAAGGCAGAAAACCACAAACTGCTCGTCTGAATTTATTTATTATTTAGACATAATGAAAAATAATGGAATTATACAAAAAAAAAAAAACATGAAAAATAGTACTAATAAATGCATTACGGACAAGAACAATCCCTCATAATCAGATGCAGTCAAAAAAGGTGAAGGCTGATTTTAAAAAAAGATTACAATTTAATAAAAGTTTATATGGCATTGATGACATTTATTAGTATGTTACATTATGTTGTGTATGAATTCAGGTTCACTTGTGTCATGTGGCAGCTTGTTTCCACCATGGAATGAAAAATAAAGGTAATTTGCAGATTTTTATCTTACCATTCATTCTGACTTTTTTTTCTCAGAATTTCGAGATATAAACAATGCGAGTTATAAATTTTATAATTGTGAGATAAAAAGTTGCTATTTATTTATTTAGTTAGTTAGTGGCGGAAACGAGCTTCCATATGAAATAGCCCACAAGGTGGGAGTATTGTATTGTATTATAGCAAGAGATCCATGATGATGATATTCTGCTGTGTTCAGTGATCAGCGCCAATGTAAATAGCAATTAAATTATATTTACACTAAGTGCAAATAGCAATAGATTATATGTACACTATGTTAAAATAGCAAGATTTTCTGCTATTTCTACTACTTATTTGAAATAGTGGCAATTATCTGCACCTCAGTATTGTAGTACATTATAAAACAGTAGGCAATAATAAGGTATTGAATGTAAATTATAATTAGAATTCAAATTTTTAAATGGATGCCACCTTGGGACAACAAAGCCCTCCTTACACCTATAACCCTACCCAATATTTCTTTTCAACTTTTGAATTATTTCCTTAATTTTTATTGAAAAGAAATGCCTTTCCGATACGATATGAGATTTGAAAAGGTCGAGAAAATGTTCGGCAAAAGGCGGATACGAACTCGGGTCGATCGCGTCAAAAAGCACAAAACATAACTGCTACTCCACTGAACCTGATGCTGATGAAGCATCGTTTTGCAGTCTTGACTGGACATTGTAACAAGGCGGGCTATTTGCACTTAGTGTAAATAGACACTCCATAAACGAATTCAGAGGAGCAGTTTGTAGTTTTCTGCCTTTATTGAACATTACACTGCATTTGGTCCGTTTTGCAACATTTAAAATCACAGCGCTATACATACATGCACACTGGAGACCTTTTACCACATAAGGCTGCATCCAGATGTATTTAATAATCCATGAAGCACTTCATCCAGTATCTTATCTCTCCGTGACAACAAAAGCAGACTTTTATTATGTTGTTAGCAGTCAGCAGAGTAGGCGGGGAGGAGCTGAGTAAATTTATTCTGACGTCACACAATGACAATTCGACTAGGAGCAATTGTAATTCAGATATCTTAAACTATAATTGTGACTAGTCGAAATTGAATTAGAGATATCTCTAATTACATTTGCGGATGTATGACGCGCTATTGAAGATATCTCTAAAGTCATTACAGATATCTTAAATTGAGTTTTGACTAGTCATAAAGTATTTAGAGATATCTCTAATTCGATTTCTTACTAGTGCAATTACAATTGCAGATATCTCTAATTGTCATTGTGACTAGTCGAATTATAATTATGACTATACGAATTACAATTGTGACTATCTGAAATTATATTTATGGATAGTCAAAACACAGTTTTAAATGCTAAAACGGCTTGCCATACGCCTCTGCATTCATTCGATTGGATAATGGAAAAAAACGCGAATGGCGTTGCGCATTTTTCCGCTCAGAGTTTTTTTTTTTTTTTTTTTTTGTCAACTTCAGGCGCTCAGAGTGCTCCTGCAAAAACACGAGGCGCCCGCCAACCGAAAACACTTAAAAAAAAAAAAAGGCGCGTCACTGCAAAATACGCGTTCGGTGTGATTGGGGCTTTATAGTGTTTTATGCTTTAGTGCAGTCAAAATTGCATACAGCACTGCATGATATTGATTTGAATTACACTCACAACCTATACATAAACAATATCCAGTGTTTTCTTATAGTGTAGAAACACATTACATGAAGATCCTGAGACTTATGTGCAACCAAATCCAAGCCAGTAGCTGAAAAACTTACTCTAATGAGTATTGGTTGTTTGGGTGCTTGGTGGAAAATTGAAACCTGAAGCATTAGGACTTTAATGAATATTGGTTTGTTCTGCTCATTGGTGGGAAATTGGTTCTGTTAATTTCTGTTAAATTGTCCCATTTTACTCTGTTCACTAGTTGTTTGGTGTGCATTTCAAATGCATGACAAATGTAACAAATCATCCAGTGCTTATCTTTAGCCACATCAGGCCACAAAATATTTTTATTACATTCAAAAGAGATATCTTTGAAGCTGCAGAGTTTTTAGCAAAGTATCTCACAGTGGTAAATTCACTATACAGTTGCACTGCTTTTACATTCTATATTTCAGCACAAAAACAAAACAAAACAATGCCTTATTGACCGTATTCCAACTTAACCAGGTATGGTATAGCATTGCGCTTTGAATATTGAATTCAAGTTATTGTCATTCTGTCCAGTGCAAATGCACCTCCTTGCTATGCAAATAAGGCCCATTATTTAATGTTCACAAAACTTGATGTTTGTATACATTTTCGAGACATCGTGGAAGCAGTAATTCATCAAATGACGGAAAAGAGCATTATAACTAGGCATATTTCCAGACACACAGTGTAGACAAGTGCTCTTTCTGCATTTTAAAGAGCTGATTCAGGTGCATGAACTGCAGTAATGTCAGATTGCAAGTAGTTCGCTGCATCCTCCACAATGTAGAGCGCAGAATCAGAATGGAAAATTGAGAAATGCGTTGCATGAATGTTCTGCACTATTATTGGGTATATTTGTGCTATTTCCTGATTTGCATAGTTCCCTCAGCCAATGACTTGCAACGACCCCAGACAGTGTGTGAAAGTCTGTTCCATATTTGCAACACCTCTGGGCAGCTATTTCAGGCATCCAAGACCAAGTCTGAATAGGGAACTTGAATGGGGAAATCAACTAAATCTGACATGAACGGCCCCATAAATGTGGTTTCTTATGATCAAATTGTGTTAAAAAGCTTATATTTCAGGCTAAACCAACCAATGCACATATGCAGTCCTAAGTCCTAAAGTCTTTGATTCCCCTTAGTCTTATTTGCTACTGAACTTGGGTTTTCTCTGTGATCGGTCCAGAACTGTGCTGGCCCGGGATGGCTGATGGGGTTTTACAGAGCACAAATCGCTGGATGATTTGAATCAGCGTATCACGGAAGCGCTGGATGCGGAAAGCATACACCAGCGGGTTGAGTGCGGAGTTGACGTGTGACATAAAGATACCCACATAAACAGCACTCTTGGGCATGTCGCATGTTGGGCAAAAATACGTAATACAGTTCATAATATGCAGTGGCAGCCAGCAGAGTGCGAACAGAAACAGAACTAGTGCTAACGACTTCGCAAGTTTCAGCTCTTTGCGGTAGTACTTGCTCGAGTCGCAGGTGGCCTCGGCTCGGCGGTTGAGCTGGCGGCAGATCACGCGGAAGATTTCAGCGTAAAGTCCGGTCATGATGATCAGGGGCACCACCACCCAAACGAAGAAGTTGAAGTAGACCATGTAATCCATGCGCATGACTTCAGTGAACTGGCATTTGATGTGCGTCGTGCTGACGTTTGCAGGTGGGCTGAGGTGCCAGCCGGCCATCGGCACTAAACCAGTCAGAAACGAGATGAGCCAGCACAAACCCACAGCTACCCAAGCCCGCCTCTGCGTAACAATGATGTTGTACCTGTTAAAACAATGCAAAAACAATAACATGAAGTACTTTTTAAAACCAATCATAACCATAAACGATAATGCAGGTGTTGTTCTATATAATGGACACCGGTGTTGTTAGAAATATCATGCATTAGCACATTTCTAATAGTCTTAGTTTACCCAAACAGTTGACGGTAGCCATTGACTTCCATAGTATGGAAAACAACACCATGGAACTCAGTGGCTACCAGTTACCAGCATTCTTCAAAATATCTTCTTTTGTGTTGAACAGAAGAAACAAACTCATACAGGTTTGGAACAACTTAAGGGCGAGTAAATGATGACAGAATTGTTATTTTTGGGTGAACTATCCCTTTTTATTTATTTATTTTTTTAGCAAGTACTATAGTCCTAAGCAACTAAATTTTTTACATTGTCTGAGTAGGATGGTGTATTTCTCAAAACACTGACAATTTCTGTTACAACCAGAGGTCCTAACTGCAGCTGCAGTGATGCAATGACTTTACCAATTGGCGATTGGCTCTTTTATTTAGAAAGCGGGACTTATTCCACCATATTGCATGTTGCATCTCTTTCTTTGTATATCTAAAGTCTTTGATTCCCCTTAGTCACCTTTGTTGGTGGTTGCTATGTAGTTGCTAAGGGGTTTTGAATGGTTTTACTGCATTGCTAGGTGGTTGCAAAAGTGTACGAGTAGTTGCTCACTGATCTCTATGATATTCTCTTTCCAGATATGGCTAGACTGTGGGATATTTTTCCATCGTTTTATCATCCAGACAAAAATGTAAGTCCAAATGAATATGAAATTATTTTTATTTTATTTTATTTTATTTTAGTTTAGTTTAGTTTAGTTTAGTTTATTATTTTAGGCAGTACAAGTACATTTTCTAAATATCTTTATTTATAAGATATAAATTATGCATTTTAATATATTTTAATATATTCAATTCACCATTCACCACAAATGTGTTACATAAGCAGTTTAAGTCGCATGCCTTCAAACATCAAGCAAATGAGTGGTTAGGGATGCTGCCAAAATACTATCAGACCAGTGAACATCATTCCCTTTGACAGACAGCAGGGGTTTCATTTAGTTAAAAGCCTTGCATTACACTAGCCCATTGATTTGCATTAAAGAAAGCAACAGATATATTGCTGTCCTGCTGTCTGGCCAAGAAATATGATAAAACAAAGCGGATGCATTAAAGTTGAAGTCTAATCTCTATGTGACAAATGCAATTTGAAATAAAAAAATGTAAAAAATCAAATAGTTTGATTTTATCTTGGCGAACAAACATTATTTTTTTTTAACATATTTTTTTATCATAATCCTGTTGCAAGAAAGCAATAAGCTACTCAGGGCTGTTCAAGCAAGTGGTTTTACATTAAATTACTGCTTTGTTTTATACACAAGTCATTTTAAGTCATTTCATTGCAACTAAGTTGCCGAAATGTTTCAGCGTTTTTTATGCACCCAAAATGAGTTGGTTTGGCACAAACTTACACCCTGACATTTTAATTTGAATATTTCAGTAATTTAACAACACATTTGCATGTTCAGTGGTCTCTGATGTCAGGTAATGGTCACATGACATGAAAGTAAACAAGGGAAATATTTCATTTTTATTTAGTTTCAGACTCACCTGGTGGGGATTTTAACGCGTAGGAAGCGGTCGATGGCAATGGCCAGCAGGGATAGTATGGAGCTTTGGGTGATGGTGACGAGGAGGCAGGAGATGAAGAGGCAGGTGTAAAACAGCGTGTCGAGACCCAAGCTGATGACCACTGCTAGCGGAATGACAAGAATGCCGACCGCGATATCGGCCAGTGCCAGAGAGACGATGAAGCAGAAAGTCGGGTCTCTGAGAGCATGGTTCATGTAAACCACCAGGATCACCAGCACGTTCCCAAGCACCGACGCCAGAGCGATAGTGGTCTCTATGGAGACGTACATCAAGTCCACCTTCTCTGTTGACATCTTCACCGTCTGTAGCAGTGGTTCCTCTTCCACCATGGCATTGGGTCTTCTATAAGAGTCTCATGATGTCCTCAAATGCTGGTATGTGATGTCACTTTATTATTATATTACTCAGTCTTTTAAGCTATTTTTTTATTTAGTATTTATGGCACAGGTAGTAGCTGAACTGCCCTAACTTGTCAATAAAATCCATGAAAAGCACTTAGAGTTTCTTCAAACGCAGTTCCATGTGATCTGTTGTTACTTGGAGTGGCCGTGTGTCTTGTTCTCTTCATCTTCACAAACTCCTGCTTTTCCTTCTCATGTTACGGAGGCTCTGCTGGCTGGGAAATTCTCTGCAGCACTATTTCCTTGCCCACCGCTCGTCTCGCTCACTGTTTCTCTCTCACTTTCTCTCTGTTCGCACGCTTTCCAAACCTGAAAAACCACTGCCATTTAGAATTTGACTGAGTGCTACTTTTAAATTCCAGTTCAACTTTTGAATTTGAATCGGTGGCAAACAGGATATGGAATGCTAATTTGAATTTAAATTTAAAAAAGTGGATTTTAAATGGAAGAATTTAAACTCTGCTGTGAGTTTGTTTTCATACACACAACATTATTTCTAGAATTTTACATTTTTATTTTAGTTTCTTGAAAATAACTGATATTAATTTTGTGTTTATTTCCAGAAAATGAGTTTAGTGCCACATACAAATATATAAATTTGATTATACTTTATATAAACTGCTGTTCAAAAGCTTTGGAAAAAGTTCTCACCCAGGCTACATTTATTTGATCAAAATTACTGTAATATTGTGAAATATTATTCCAATTTAAAATAACTTTTTTTCTATTTCAATGTATTTAAAATGTAATTTATTCCTGTGATGCAAAGTTGAATTTTCAGCATCATTACTCCAGTCCTTAGTGTCACATGATCCTTCATAAATCATTCTAATATGCTGATTTGCTGCTTTTTTGTATTAAGTTGAAAACATGCATACATTTTTCAATAAAAAGTTAAAAAAGCATTTATTTAAAATAGAAATTGTTATATTATAAATGTTTTGTTATTGTTACTGTATTGTTAATTGTTCCTTTTTAACAGATCTTTCCTGAATAAAAGTATTAATTTCTTTCAACTATCAGCTTCTTTAAACTATTAAAAGATAGCGTATATACAGTAGTCAACATTTGAAGTGGATCAAAAAAGTTCATCAAAGTTGTCCTAAGACAAGAATGGGTATTGTTTTTCTTTTAGGACAACTTTGATGAAAGGTTTTGATCCTCTTCAAATGTTGACTACTGTATATTAATAAAATATTAACTGCTTTATATTTAATTTTTTATTCAGTTTGATTATATTTCATAATATTGATTCTATTTAATAAGCTCTTCAAAATGGAGCCAAACAACATGAAGTAGTTTTACAAAATGGAAACCTTGAACCTAGAAAGCCTAGAAACTGATCTGGTTTTGCTCATTTTGTTAAAATATCTTCTCATTTCAGTTCAGTAAATTACTTTTCCTGTCATTCCAGTTCAAATTCCTGTTCAACGTCCTGTGGGTCGTGGCTAATTTAATTCAAATTCATACTCCTGAACTGAAAGGGAGCCAAAACTTGATTAAATTCTGAATCAGGCACATGCATGTCCCAGAATCCCGTTTCCTGCCTCGTCTATCACTGCATGGAGAGACACATAATCTGATATTCAAATGTTTCCACCCAGGAAATCAGACATCTTCATCAAATTAATTTTTCAGTAATGTTCATTGTAGTGTGGTAATGGATTCGTCTCAGTATTGAGGGAAGCACTTGCCATCTATGATCATTTCATCTCGTTCCCTGTTCCACTCAGCATTATGTGGTTATTAGGTCTATTTTAGTCCTCTCGCGCGAAATTGAGATTTTCCTTTTTGAGTCTTGACACAGAGGCAGATCTTACTGCACTTTCAGACCTCAGAGGAATTCTCACTTAAGCTTCATTGTGATATCAACAAGATATCGTAGATGTTTCTACAGAATATTCTTTAGAGAATAAAAATATAATGGATGTAGATCAAGATTAGGGTTGCTGCGATAGACGGTGTTGGCGGTGATACCGGTGTTACGCCGCAACACCGGTTACGTCACTTGCCCACCGCGGCACCGCCCCTCACCATCATTTAGATTTTTTTTATAGTAATAAAAATAATTTAGTTCAGTTAGAGAACAGACACTACAATTAAAACTGAACACGGCTGCTCAATGCAGCACACCGAACGAACGACAGTCGGGCATCACAGATCAGATTTCATTTATCACGTAAGGAGAGTGAGTCGAGCTGAATGACAAGAAGAGTGAGGTGAGAGAGGCAAGACGATGGCAGAAGAGTTCCAAAACGAAATGTAAAAGCGCCTGTTTTAAAAATATTTTGGATTTTGAAAAGCCTGTTGACCTGCCATTTATCTAAGAATGAATGAATGATGCATTTATATAGCGCTTTATTGTGTATTGTTGTACACCCAAAGCGCTTTACAATCATGTGGGGGGTCTCTCCTCAAACACCACCAGTGTGCAGCATCCACCTGGATGATCCGACGGCAGCCACAGCGCTCACCACACACCAGCTACAGGTGGAGAGGAGAGAGAGCGATAGAGCCAGTTCAGTGGATGGGGATTATTAGGAGGCCATGATTGACAAGGGCTAGTGGAAGGAATCTGGCCAGGACACCGGGGTTACACCCCTACTCTTTTACGAGGAGTGCCATGGGATTTTTTAATGACCACCGAGAGTCAGGACCTCGGTTTAACGTCTCATCCGAAAGACGGTTCTTTTTGACGGTATAGTGTCCCCGTCACTATATTGGGGCATTAGGACCCACACAGACTGCAGGGTGAGCACCCCCTGCTGGCCTCACTAACACCTCTTCCAACAGCAACCTAGTTTTCCCAGGAGGTCTCCCATCCAGGTACTGACCAGGCTCAACCCTGCTTAGCTTCAATGGGCGACCAGTCTTGGACTGCAGGGTGATATGGCTATGGCTGTGGCTGTGGCTGTGGCTGTGGCTAAGGTGATATTGGAAGGTTTTTTTTTTAACATTCGTTTCTCATTTATTTGGTTCCACAGTATTTGCTGATTTTTATTTTATTTAAACTGTGTGATTCCCCCCCCCCCCATTATTTTACATCAAAGTGTATGCAGTCCGTGCCTCCAAACTTTCTTAATCGTTTTGCTAATAAACGTTCTACGTTTTATAATTTGTTCCTCAGTCTTTACTGATTTTCAGTTTTGTATACCTATTTAAAATTTGTAAGTTATTTGTAATTTTATATTAGGCATACAGCATGGTGTATTTTTATTCGTTTTGTTAATAAAAGTTATAAATTGTATTTTGTTGTTGCTTGAATTGAATTCAAGCAATTGATGCCGAATTGCCGCTAATTTAAAAGTGAAAATAAAATGCGCTCGGTGCTTTTACAAGCTATTTAAGCAAAGGAAAGTGGGGGAAAGTGGGAAAACTCAAACGAACTAAAAACAAACTGCTTGACGCCGAATTGCCGCTAATTTAAAAGTGAAAGTAAAACGCGCACGGAGCTTTTACAAGTTATTTAAAAGCGAAGAAAAGAGGGAAAACTCAAACCAAAACTTCATACCTATTCATTCCGGTTACATCACAAAACAATATACACACAAACGTGTCCCTGCTCTTTATATACGATGATCATCTTTGAATTTAATAAGGGGGAAAAAATATGTGAAGGCGGATTAGAACCCGGTGAGTTTGAGCACCCACCGGCAGAAACATAAATCGGCGCCAATGGTTTAAATTATGCACAATCCCGCGCCGAAATTCAAGCCCTGCCCACCAAACACAACAGTGGCCAAAAGTGATGTTTGGACGGGTTTTTTTTAAGGGGTGCACTATAAATATCGGGCGATAATTAATGCGCATCTTGTCAGTCAAGCCGGTTCTCTTATCAGCGGTAAATTCCAACACGTGCGTGATTTCACATTGAGCAGCATTGACTACACAGAGCCGTTGTTCACTGACAAGCTGCGCAAAACCACGCTGATAATGAACATGGATTTGCGCAGCTTGTCAGTGAACAACGGCTCTGTGTAGTCAATGCTGCTCAATGTGAAATCACGCACGTGTTGGAATTTACCGCTGATAAGAGAACCGGCTTGACTGACAAGATGCAAATTAATTATCGCCCGATATTTATAGTGCACCCCTAGTTTTTTTTATGACTCCACATTTCACTTAAACCATCAAAATATGAAAAAATATGAAGAGAAAAAACACTGACCATTGTTGCCAACTGCTTTCAATTGAAAGTAGCTAAAACAGTCGCTAAATGTTGCTAGATTACATCATAATGGTGAGTTCACTGATCTATATACATATAAATATAGATTGGTAGAAGAGTCTCGGAATCTAGATATGGTTTGTCCAAGAAATTGATTTTGTTGCTTGGCTTGTCTCAAAAGAGGTGAAGAAGTCACTAAATCTAGCACAAAATCACTAAATTGGCAACATTGACAATGGCTACAACATAATCAGTTATTAATATTTTGTTGGTCCTCTCTTGTTTTTGCATGTGTTCATAATTTCTTTGTATGACAGCATGGCCACACAATTTGGCATGTTTCATTGCATTATTATAACAAATAAAACAATTGACTTGACAAAATCTTACAGTATGCTTACAAAATCTTTAACACATCATTGCTCCAACTGTAAATGAGAAGACATACCAATAGAAAACAATTTCAAGGCATCTGTAATAATGTGTGACAGTGCAAAGCATTTAAAAAATATATTTAAATATTAAAATATTTCAGTGTCTTAATTAAATGATTTTATTATAGTTACATTAAATGATTGGTGTTGTGCTGCTGTGGCTTCATGTGAGCAGGCTCACTATTGGCTGTTTGAGAGGTCGAGGGCGGCCATTTTGGGTTGACATCATTGTAGTTCACATCACTTAATTGTCACCTCAGTCAACACTTAAGAATCAGTCATAGACTTTACTGAAAGTTGCTTTTATCTTCTTTATAATAGTCTCCTACTCTTAGAAAAGTCCTACTTTTTACTAAGAATTTTTTGACACAAGTCAACACTTAAGACTATTCTTAGGAGCGTTTCTGAGAAGTTTTAAACATATGGGCCCTGATCATTTGTTTGTGGGAGAATTTGTTAAGAAATGTTTGAGTTCATATTGAAATAATGGCATTCTTCTGAAAATCTAGAGGAGACATATGTGAGATTTACTGGGGTCTTTTCTTCTCAGGAGAAAAATATCTAAGAAACAGGGCCCGTA
Organism: Spinibarbus caldwelli; assembly: GCA_039654775.1. Classification (NCBI taxonomy): domain Eukaryota; kingdom Metazoa; phylum Chordata; class Actinopteri; order Cypriniformes; family Cyprinidae; genus Spinibarbus; species Spinibarbus caldwelli. The sequence continues at coordinate 30,714,082 of CM077237.1, forward strand.
TTCATGAAAAATCTTAGTGCAAAGAGTTGTTCTTAGTAACAAAAAAAAAAAGGAAAGAAAATTCTTAGAAATGTGGGTGTGTCCTCTTAAAATTAAAGAAAATATCCTAGTAAAGCAAAAAATAATTCAGAAAGCATCTTAATCCTTAAAAGAGGAATTTTTAGGAGTATGGACGAGGGCTTTTAAGAGGCTTACAAGTTTTTTTAGCAGTGGAGAAAATTGACAAAACATGAAGAGGGAGAAGAAATGTGATGCACACAATGCATGACAGTGAGTTAATAAGATGCTACACATTAGATCGTGCAGAGATCATGTTTGTGATCAGTATTATTTGAGACATGGCACAGGAATGCCATAGCACCAGAAATGGAAGTAATCACCACTTTAACTACATTAACATATTTGGCAACTGGAAAAATGCAACTATGCAGCATTGATGATTTGGGTCTGTCACAACCTTCTATAATCAAAATGATCACACAAACAATATACAGCACTTTCAGAACCTTATTGTGACACTGTTCATTTCCTATCAAATATGTTAAGTACGACATTAACAGCATGGTAAATAAAAAATGAAGAATATATACATATACACAGTATATATAATGTGTGTGTATGGTAAAGCAGGAAAAATTATGTCTTTAATTTCAAAGTGAAAGCTTATAATAGACCCTACGGTTAAAAGTACTCTTTTATTTCCTTCTTGGACAACCAACCAATCACAGTCTTCAAAAGGCTTTGTCATACCTAGCAACGGGGTCAGCCCCACCTCCTCACTAAGATAAAAATTTTTGTCTTTTCCTCACTCAGAGTTGCTCTTAGATTGGTCCTGAATCACTCTTAAGCTAAGACTCCTACGTAGAAATTTTTAAGCTAAATTAGGAGCTTTCTGAGAGGATTCTTAGAAGCTTAAAGAACACAGGCCCTGGAGACTTAAGTTAGAGTGTTTCTTTTTAAAATATTTATATTTTCTGTTTAAAAAAATCAGCTTTTCATCTAATCAGGGAAACCCTCAATTGGAAGATTCTGATTGGTCATTCGTAACAAAGTATTTCAGACAGCTGTGTCAAAATGAAATTAAATGGTGCTCCACCTTGCAAAGATCTCCTAAAATGTTCTGTTTGGATCTTCAGCTGTTTTAAGACTGTCTAGCACAGTGATGTTTGAAGTAAATGCTGTTCTTGTGCTTTTCTGAAAGGATGTCTTAATAAGGCAATCTCTTTGATTAATTTCATTCCATTAAGATGTTGCAAACACCTAAATGTCTTTCCAGGGAAATGCAATACTTCAGATTTAGCATTATTAGTGATATTTGCATTGCTATTGCTCATACTAGGGATTAGTGACTCATCATGCATGTTTGTGTTGAAGTGAGGTTGTGCATTTATTTTTTTAAGTGATCAAACCTACTACAAAGCTGGTTATAATTGCATTGCATGTCGATCTAATCTTGACCTTCGTTTGCATGCAAAGGATAATTTACAGTTGGTAAAACATAGCTATTGCTTAATGCATTATGCAACACTCATGCAAACCTTCTGGTAGAGACTTTTCATCATGCGTAACCGTCTGTGCAGTTTTCCAGAGACGAGTGACAAGAAAACCATAAAGGCCTGAGTTGTCATGGTGACGTATGCTGTCATCTAATTGAAGAGAGATCGACGTATAAAGTACAAAGGCTTCAGGCCGCCCCATAGGACTATTGACTTGAGCGGTACGCATGATGCATAGAGCAGTAATGAATATGTTTATGTCCGTCTTGAGGTTTAGCGATGATGATGGTTTGAAGATTAAATGGGAATGTGCTCTAATAATGTCTGCAATTACATACAAACTATTGTACTCATATAAAGAGTGTGACGTAAGTGATTTGGATTTCATACAATAATTTACCCTTTCTTTTTCCCCTAAAACAAGTGAAAAAATCCAACAGATATACACTGAAGGAGTGACCCAAGCCATATCTAGAGATACTGGAATATCACAGAGACTAGATATTAGAGTTATTTATTTTGGAAAAATTTTAAGCAAATCCATGTCAAATTTGCAGTATAATTAGTTAGGGAATTCAGCAATTCTTAAAAATTGTAAATGAACCACAACCTCTTTCTGTGTGGTGACAAGTGGAGAAGTTAGTGGTTAGAGATGAGTTGCGCAAAACCTGTAGTTCCATCAGTAGAGCTTTCGTTTTGTTTTGGATTGTCTGTCGAACATTATTCCCAGCAGGCACAAAACAGGCACACAACGTCATAAGACGTTGATATTTGGTTAAATTTTGGTTGCGACATTGGGTGACCAAAATTCAACGTAAATTCAACGTCTAATGTCAGTGTTAAATTGATGTCCAATACCGACGTCAGCTGATGTTGAGATTTTGTTGTTTTTAGGTTGTGCAACCAAAATCCAACGTTAAGTCAACGTCAAATTGACGTCAAATTTTGACGTCAACCCGATTTTCATTTTCAACCAAAATGCAACGTCTGTCCGACGTCATGTCCAACGTCAACCTGACGTTACATAGACGTCTGGTGCCTGCTGGGATTGTCTGAACAATCGACTTTCATGTACGCCTGAGCACAGCATATTGAGCGGCCGTACATCTCTCCCTCGCAGCTGTGTTGTCATTTGCATCAAATTAAATACGCCGTATAGATGTGTGGTTTCATAACCCCTGGTTTTCATGCTGCTGATGAGAATTGATTTGGATATTGCTTTTCAACGCAGCGCCAAAAGGTGTATTTCATATTTTTCAACTTCACTCAGCAAAATGAACTCAAGCGATGTTAGGAAAAGTAATAATGTGGAAGATGAACATCATAAATCCTTCTCATTCTGCTCACGCTGTTTGGACTGAGGCCGATATTACGCTGTATAAAGGAAGAACAAAATGGCCTGTGGAAACTGAGACTTATCTTACAGAAATCCAGTACTCCTCTCAGAGGAACGCCCCAAACGTTCCCTCAGGATCAGCATTGTTCACTTCCACATGGGCCGGCCTGATGCCAGTACATCAATTAAAGAGACTACAGTGGGAACGTCCAGTCTAATATACAGCAGAGTCCAACCATCTGAGAACACATTGATAATCTCATTTAAACCTGGAGCAAACAGAAAGTTAAAGGATTTTAAAAAGTGTTACGACGTGAAAAAAATATTTAACATCTTAAATTGTGATTCTACTCTTGGTCAGGATATTAAATATTTCTTTCTTAAAAAACAAAAAACAAAAAAAAAAAAACATATATTTAACATATATAATATTTTGAGTTAATTTTATGTATAATATATTAAATTTTATACTAATCTGAGTGATATATTTATGTATATACACATACATGCATACAGTATATCTATAAAATATATTAAATTTTTATAAAATGTAATAAAAATTGAAAAAGAAAATACATGGTAAAATGTTGTTTTTCTGATTCTTTTCTGATTTGTATTGTTTTTTTTTTTTTTTCGTCAGAGCTGAAAAGTAGCACTCTGGATGGACATACTCCTAAATATCTTTCACAGAAGAAATTATTACATTTTGAAACAACATGAAGGTGAGTAAATGACAACAGAATTTCCATTGTTGTGTGGCTGTTCCTTTAAATGTGAAATTTATGAAGTTATAAAGGAAGGATGTGGAAGCTCTGACATGCTGCACATTATGGCTAAAAAAAGGCTCAGAATGACTGTGCCAATCTCTCTTCTTTCATCACAATGACATGAAATATTTTTTAAATGCTTGTAATGCTTGTTTTTTTAAGTGACCGAGGACAATATTTAGAGAGCAGGGCTGCAGAAGTTTGATAGATTTTTATTTCACATAGTATTTATATATATATGTGTATATTATATTGTTTATATTATATATGTATACATTCAAATGAAAGATTTCTACATTTTTGAAAGAAGTCTCTTTTGCTTACCAAGGCTGCATTTATTTGATCAAAAATACCGTAAAGTCAGTAATATTGTGAAATATTATTACAATTTAATAGAACTGTTTCTAATTAAATATTTTTTTTAAAAAATTTAATTAAATGCTGTGATTTTCAGCATCATTACTCCAGTCTTCAGTGTCACATGATCCTTCAGAAATCATTCCAATATGCTGATTAATTTGCTGATCAAGAAACATTTCAGATTATTATTAATGTTGAAAACAGTTGTGCTGCCAAATATTTTTGTGGAAACTGTGATGCAGTTTTATTTTCAGGATTGTTTAATGAATAGAAAGTTCAAAATTGATCAAAAATAGTTTTTTTTGTAACATTTAAATATCTTTACTGTCACTTCAATTTAACACATCCTTGCTGAATTAAAGTATTAATTTATTTATTTCAAAAAAAGTCTTACTAACTCCAAACTTTAACAGTAGTTTATTTACATTATTCATTGCCAAGACTGTTGGTGACAAAAATGATATATATCTATAGTGGGGCAAGTTGTCCCATAAAAAGTTAAGAAACAAAACAAATGAATGTAAAAAAATATATATCCTACAGATATTGATAGTAATAAATTGTATACATATATACCACATCATAAATATATTTCTGAAAAACAGTTCAGCCTCTTATTTATACAGTTGGTCCTTGTTTTTAGGTAACTCAGTGTGGTTTTATGTTCTTTTGTTTAGTACAAAAATATGAAGACAATGGAATTACAGTGTAGTTTGGATGTTAAAATTCAGAAACAATATTCTAATTTAGGATCTAGCCACATACAAAACCACCGATGGGATTATTTTTAACTTTTGACCTCTAGTCCGTTTTCCCCTACTTATTGTATGTGATTGCAGACTAATGCTAACCGTCCTGATTTGCGATCAGAACGACCTGTGGTTTCATTTTCATGCTGCACCTGGCGGTGCTGTTGGAGTTGCTGCTGACGTTGTTATCCAAAGTCTGGCTGCTCTGATGTCCATTCTGCTCCGAGCTTGTCAGCTTCATCAGGATGCTTTTATATGCCATCTTAATCTTAGGGACCTTGAATGCGTACACTATGGGGTTAACGGCGGAGTTAGCATGAGAGAGGAGGATGCCGACGTGAAAGACTTTACGTGAAATGTTTACTTTTCCGTAGTTTTTCAGCATGTTCATTATGTGCAGCGGGAACCAACAAACGGCAAACAGAACCAGAACCAAAGCCAGAGAATTGGCCAGTTTCCGCTCCTTACGGTAAAACGACTTGGACTCCATGGCACGCCCGACTCCATTTCTCAGCTGTTTGGATATCATATTGAAGAGTAACAAGTACAGAACCATCATGATGAGGGTGGGTGTAAGGATGCAAGCGAGGAAGTTGAAGTTGACCATGTAGGACATGTGTATGACCGTGATGAATTCACACGTAATAGTGGAGTTTTCAGTGCTTGTGGTGTTTGTGTTGTGCCATCCGAACATGGGGATGAGACCTAGTATAAAAGCAGAGAGCCAACATACAGTGACCGCGGCCCATAGGTGCTCCTTTTTGACTGCTCCTCTGTACCTGAAAATTAAAAATTGTATTAATATATAATATAAATATTATTTGTATAATATTGATAATAAAATGATTACTATTATTATACAGTGGGTACGGAAAGTATTCAGACCCCCTTAAATTTTTCACTCTATGTTATATTGCAGCCATTTGCTAAAATCATTTAAGTTCATTTTTTTTCCTCATTAATGTACACACAGCACCCCATATTGACAGAAAAACAAAAATTGTTGACATTTTTGCAGATTTATTAAAAAAGAAAAACTGAAATATCACATGGTCCTAAGTATTCAGACCCTTTGCTGTGACACTCATATATTTAACTCAGGTGCTGTCCATTTCTTCTGATCATCCTTGAGATGGTTCTACACCTTCATTTGAGTCCAGCTGTGTTTGATTATACTGATTGGACTTGATTAGGAAAGCCACACACCTGTCTATATAAGACCTTACAGCTCACAGTGCATGTCAGAGCAAATGAGAATCATGAGGTCAAACGAACTGCCTGAAGAGCTCAGAGACAGAATTGTGGCAAGGCACAGATCTGGCCAAGGTTACAAAAAAATTTCTGCTGCACTTAAGGTTCCTAAGAGCACAGTGGCCTCCATAATCCTTAAATGGAAGACGTTTGGGACGACCAGAACCCTTCCTAGAGCTGGCCGTCCGGCCAAACTGAGCTATCAGGGGAGAAGAGCCCAAAGATCACCAGAGATGCAGTCGGGAGATGGAAGAAAGTTGTAGAAAGTCAACCATCACTGCAGCCCTCCACCAGTCGGGGCTTTATGGCAGAGTGGCCCGACGGAAGCCTCTCCTCAGTGCAAGACACATGAAAGCCCGTATGAAGGACTCCAAGATGGTGAGAAATAAGATTCTCTGGTCTGATGAGACCAAGATAGAACTTTTTGGCCTTAATTCTAAGCTGTATGTGTGGAGAAAACCAGACACTGCTCATCACCTGTCCAATACAGTCCCAACAGTGAAGCATGGTGGTGGCAGCATCATTCTGTGGGGGTGTTTTTCAGCTGCAGGGACAGGACGACTGGTTGCAATCGAGGGAAAGATAAATGCGGCCAAGTACAGGGATATCCTGGACGAAAACCTTCTCCAGAGTGCTCAGGACCTCAGACTGGGCCGAAGGTTTACCTTCCAACAAGACAATGACCCTAAGCACACAGCTAAAATAATGAAGGAGTGGCTTCACAACAACTCCGTGACTGTTCTTGAATGGCCCAGCCAAAGCCCTGACTTAAACCCAATTGAGCATCTCTGGAGAGACCTAAAAATGGCTGTCCACCAACGTTTACCATCCAACCTGACAGAACTGGAGAGGATCTGCAAGGAGGAATGGCAGAGGATCCCCAAATCCAGGTGTGAAAAACTTGTTGCATCTTTCCCAAAAAGACTCATGGCTGTATTAGATCAAAAGGGTGCTTCTACTAAATACTGATCAAAGGGTCTGAATACTTAGGACCATGTGATATTTCAGTTTTTCTTTTTTAATAAATCTGCAAAAATGTCAACAATTCTGTGTTCTTCTGTCAATATGGGGTGCTGTGTGTACATTGAGGAAAAAAAATGAACTTAAATGATTTTAGCAAATGGCTGCAATATAACAAAGAGTGAAAAATTTAAGGGGGTCTGAATACTTTCTGTACCCACTGTATATCTGTACATTACATTTTAAAAGTTTGGGGTTTGGTAAGATTTTTTTTCTAAAGTCTTTAAAAGTCTCTTCTGCTCACCAAGGCTGCATTTATTTGCTCAAATACAGTAAAAACCGTAATATTGTGAAATATTATTACAGTTTAAAATAACTGTTGTCTATTGTAATATATTGTAAAATGTAATTTATTCCTGTAATGCAAAGCTGAATTTCCAGCATCATTACTCCAGTCTTCAGTGTCACATGATCCTTCAGAAATCATTCTAATATGCTGATTTGCTGTTCAAGAAACATTTCGGATTATTATGGTCACAGTTCTGTGTCAGAAGGAACGACAGAGACGGGGATAAGCGATATAGTCTTTAATGAATCCAAAACACAGGGATTAATCCAACTCAGGAACAGGAGCAGACAGGAACACAACATAGTAGACCTGACCAATGAGGAATGCACAGACTGGAACTAAAGTACATGGGATTATGAGGGGAACACAGGTGCACAGAACGACCAATCAGACGAAACGAGAACAGGCACATGACCAAAAAAGGGCACACAGAAACAGGGGCGAAAACACACAAAACAGGTCCATATTCCATTACTATTTTTAATATTTTTTTTTATTAACTCTGTTAATGAACTGGGGGAAAAATTTGCAAAAAAGGAAAGAAATATTCTACCGTCTGATGTTGATAGCCAAGGTTTTAATCTAGCCACGACTAACGAAATACAGGTTAACAAAGTTATCAGCTCACTAAGAAATACTAAATGTAGAGATGTTCATCAGTTTGACACTAAGTTTCTCAAAACTCACAAAGACACTTTAGCTCCTGTTATTTCTCATTTAATTAATTTATCATTTGAACACAGTGTTTTTCCTGCTGCTTGGAAGCAAGCCATTGTTTCTCCTATTTTTAAATCTGGGGATTATTTTGAGTTTAGTAACTATAGACCTATCAGTATATTGCCAGTAGTCTCAAAGGTTGCAGAAAAGGTAGTTTTTGAACAACTGACATCTTAATACAGCTAAGGCTGGTTTACACTGTATGCAATTTGGTTTCAGAGTAAATCATTCCACTGAAACAGCTACTTTACACCTCACAGAGCAAATAAAATCTAAGCTTGACAAAGGTGGAACAGTTGGTGCTATATTTTTAGATTTGCGTAAAGCCTTTGACACGGTCAATCACAACGTTCTTCTTTCTAAATTATCTAAGTTCCAACTTTCATCTGGGGCTTTAGCATGGATCTCCTCATATTTATCAAATAGACAGCAATGTGTAAAAATTAAAGGGGTTTATTCTAATAACTTAAATTCTACAATGGGCGTACACCAAGGATCAATATTAGGCCCTTTATTATTTAGTTTATACATCAATGATCTCCCACAGCAGTGCGAAGGTATACAAGTGCAAATGTATGCTGATGATACTGTTATTTTTTCACACGCAAGAACAGCAGAGTTAGCTGCTGAAAAGCTAAATGCTGCTATGGAAAGGATAACACAGTGGTTAGAGCAATCGTGTCTTACCTTGAACACTGGTAAAACAAAAGGGATGTTTTTTTTTCAAAAACGAAGGCGTGTTCTACCAATGCAGATATTTTTATAAATGGTGAGAAGATAGAAACTGTCACTGAGTTTAATTATCTTGGTTTAACGCTGGATTCAAATCTTAGTTTTAAAAAACATGTAAAGAAATTGGTGAGGACTATAACATGTAACTTGATAAACTTCAGACAAATCAGACAATGTCTACCTACTGATGTAGCTAAGACTTTTATGCATGCTACAATTTTTTCTCATCTGTCATATTGTCTGATATGTTGGGGTCAAGCAGGAGAAACTGTCATTAAACCTTTAAAATCTCTTTACAAACAGACTTTAAAAACTCTGGACAAAAAGTCTAACCAATATCACCATTGTAGGGTTTTGGAGAAATACAATTTTCTGAGCTTTGACAATTCTAGACTTTTTTCAAATTTATGTATGGTTTATAAAATTTTAAACGGTTTGGCCCCTTCCATACTTAGTGATTTTGTGCATTTTCGTTCTACAGTTTCTGTAAGATCTACTAGATCATCATCCACTAGTGATTGTGTTGTTCCATTTTGTCACTCTGCCTTTGGTCTATCGTCTTTCTCAGTGAAAGCTATTACTCATTGGAACACTCTACCAGAAGACATAAGGATGTGCACATCTATTGATATTTTTAAATTGAAACTAAAATCTTATTTAAAATCAACTCAACTCTTTAAACACTGACATGGTTATGGTTTAACCTGATGTTATTTTTCCTGGGGTTTTTTGGCTCTGATATGATGTGTATAAGTATTACTGTACTGTATGTTTTTGTTGTTTTGTTTTCATGTTTATTTGTGATTATGATTACCTGCCAAGGGACCGCGGATGAAAACTAGCCATTTGGCTAAATTCGGTACAATGCATGAAATGGAAACATTTATGTTAAAATTGTACATGGTCCCTTCTCAAATTAATTTTAATAATAATAATAATTCCTGACAATTATCAATGTTGAACATATATATATACAATTGTGCTGCTTCATATTTTTGTAGAAACTATGATACATTTTTGTTTTCAGGATTCTTTGATGAATAGAAAGTTTAAAAGAACTCAATTTATTTGAAATAAAAATCTTGTGTAACATTGTAAATGTCTTTACTGTCACTTTTAATCAATTTAATGCACCCTTGCTGAATAAAGTATTAATTCCTTCTTAAATTATTATATAAAAAATTACTGAGCCCAAACTTGGAATCAATTGCATCATGAGGCATTTGAATACTTAAGAATCATATTAAAAACTAAACTGTCATTTTCAGAGGCAGTTTATATAGTTTGATTGCAAATTATGAAAATATTTCTGTGAAATAAATACATTTTTAATGTACGATAAGACTGTAAATGGGGTCATTTAGATTTCATGTTGACCTAAAGAAGGTTTTTGTTTCAAGTTGCATGTTACTCAGTATCATGATTATCTCTGAGATCTGCAAACATTTGCTTTCCTCCTTATCAGCAAGCTTGATCAACTTGGCAACCATACAAGTAAGTCTTCAGATATGCATTGCAAAAAAGCATGAATATTAAATGTTCAGACCTGAGAGGGTTATAAACACGCAGGTATCGGTCCACAGCGATGGCCAGCAGGGAGTGAACGGAGGCCTGGGTCAACACAATGACCACACAGCTGGTGAAGAGGCAGCAGTAAAAACTAGTCTTCAAGTGTCTGTCAACCACCACTGCGAGAGGCACTGCCACTGCTCCCACCAGAAGATCAGCCACTGCCAGAGACACAAGGAAACAGAACGTGGTCTGACTCAAGGCACGGCATGACCACACCGCCCAGATCACCAGCATGTTCCCCAGGCAGCATCCTACAGCGATGAGCACCTCCAGGGAAGTATAGATCATCTCCTCACCATCAGCCATGATGAGAACAGGCACAGGAACTCTACAGGAACTTACTTAAAGTAGTGGTTGTTTAAATAGGAAGTTGTCTTGAAACATGCAGAACCAAAAACGTTCACACTTACGCAAATCATTTTTTGCAAGGTCAGTACTTTGGAGTGGCTTAAATATAGTTGTTGTTGTTTTTTTTTGTTTTTGTTTTTTTTTTTTTGTTTGTTTTTTTTTGTAAATTTAAAAAGAAATAAAGAGAATGTTTTTGAAATTTGAAAAAGAAATGTTTAAAAAATAAATATTCTAAATATTTTTAAATTATAATTAAAAATTAAGAAGACCACTCAAAAAGATTTTTTAAACTTTTTTTTTCCATCAAGAACACATTAAATTAAAAGTGACAGTAAAGAACTTATAATTTTACTAAGATTTCTTTCAAATAAATACTGCTCTTTTGAACTTTCTATTCATCCAAGAATCCTGAAAATGTATATAGTCACAATTTCCAAAAATATAAAGCAGCACAGCTGTTTTCAAAATTGATAAGAAATGTTTGTTTCTATTTCAGACATAAACATATTTTAGAAATGTTAATGTTTATATTTTTAAAATACATTTAAATATAAAAGTTATTTTTATATTATAATATTTCACAATATTACTGTTTTTACTATATTTTTGATCAAATAAATGCAGACTTGGAGATATAAGAGATTTTTAAAAAAAATTTCACCAACCTCAAACATTTGAACAATATAATGTGTTTATGATAATGAATTTTTTTAGTTAATTGGTTCGGCCATTATTTTAATTTTTGGTAGATTATTTTATCCAAACATCTATACATTTCTAAATATTATGTGCTCTAACTTCTCTGTTGGCACCTAAAGCAATACACCCCTATGGTGATATGCCATAAAAATGTGGCTAAGCTCATGGCTGGTAAAGCAGGAAGCTGCTGGTTTGATCATTTCAAGTGAGTCAACCACAATCGCTATTGTGCTCTCGAGCAAGGAACACAGTATGGAAGGATTTTCCAGACTATTTTCAAATAGAATTGCAAATTGTATTTTCAATTGCGTTTTCCATATGTGGACGCATAAATTGTAACATAATCCAAATGCAATTGCAAATCTTGCATTACCAGTGACTGCCACGTTTCAAATGAAAAAGCAAAGTCTATGTGCAACTGTATTTCCCATGTCTTACGAGTTATAAGTCTGTCATATTTAAATAGCAATATTAATTACCACATCTGCTTTTTCACTCTATCTGCGCCGCGCATATAACCTGCCAAAACTCAATTTGAATTTCAGATGTCTACACTGAAAGCTGTCAATCAATGTGAGGGGGTGGGGCTAAACTAGGGGGGGTGTTTGTTTTGGGAGGTGACGTCACTCACAGCCGACCATGCCGAATGCTTTGATCAATGGAGGTAATCGGTAAAGCCTCCGCTAAAGGCAGCTGCCAATCAGTTCGTGCCTGTGTTAACGAACAGACAGTGCAACCTTCTTGGCACAATACAAAATTCTGTCTTTTTTACCCCAAATACAGCGATTATCCCCTGATAACAGCGGGAGCACAATAGGTCAAAATTCACTATTACCCAAACGCTTTTCACCTGTCTCAACATCTCTCACTGTTTCTCTCACTCTGATTGATGCAAGTGAGAAAACAAACTGCAATTCTACACTTATTACAGTACATTTAATTCCTTTTAATCTGTAATAGTACGGAAGTTCTAAGCGGCCATGCATATTATCATTTTTTCTTTCTTGTTTTCTCGTGATCATGACTTAATTTAGTCTACTGTTGCTATAGTAACAAATGCAACCTTGACAGGGACATTCTAAAACACTTAACCTGGCTTAATGTGCTAATTGACCGTTCGCAAAGAGCTTGATTGACAGGCGATCTGACTAATCAGAACACGGATATTATGTGCCGCCGCTGCTATCTGCCATCTGCCATCTTGCCCGACAGCTACGGCCTGTCTCCATAGAAATACATGTTAAAACGGGGTAAAAAAAGATCGACTGAATTGAAACTTTTTCAGTATAACTAAATATAAAAATGTGCGGAGGGTTAAGCTGTGCTGTTGTTGGTTGCCACAGTAATGGCAAAAAGCTAAGGAATTCCTTTAAAGTACTTGTTTTGCATACCAGAAAACCTGTCATGTCCGGTGCTGTATGCATGGCTTGCAGCATTATGATACTGAGTGTGAAAATACTGAGTGTTAATAAAATGATATGTTAAAACGTGTGCTCTTATCATTCTGTGGACAAAATCCCGTGAACTTCGCCCCGAATGGGAGCTTTATATGCAAATGTGCACTCATCTGTTTTCAATGCAGCTAACCTCACATCGCTTCATGTCGTCTTCCCACTCATTAAACTATGACAGGTCCTTTACTGCAAAAAGACCGTCAGGTAATAGGTTTCACGTTATATTGTTGGCTTGGAAAATATGTAAATGCGCATGTCCAGTAACGTTAGCCGCAGCTGTATCCCTTCTAGCCTTAACCACAAATCAGACAGGAGAGCAGATTAACTTCGGTGGACTTTAACTTGAAAAGTGGTGTGTTACGCGGTTGATATAAAATACTTTCTGATGTTTAGTCATGTTCATTTCGTGCTTTATGTACAGGTGCATCTCAATAAATTAGAATGTCGTGGAAAAGTTCATTTATTTCAGTAATTCAACTCAAATTGTGAAACTCGTGTATTAAATAAATTCAATGCACACAGACTGAAGTGGTTTAAGTCTTTGGTTCTTATATTGTGATGATTTTGGCTCACATTTAACAAAAACCCACCAATTCACTATCTCAACAAATTAGAATACTTCATAAGACCAATAAAAAAAAACATTTTTAGTGAATTGTTGGCCTTCTGGAAAGTATGTTCATTTACTGTACATGTACTCAATACTTCGTAGGGGCTCCTTTTGCTTTAATTACTGCCTCAATTTGGAGTGGCAGTTTCTTTGACAGTGGCCTTCAGCTGATCTGCATTTTTTTGGTCTCTTGTTTCTCATTTTCCTCTTGACAATACCCCATAGATTCTCTATGGGGTTCAGGTCTGGTGAGTTTGCTGGCCAGTCAAGCACACCAACACCATGGTCATTTAACCAACTTTTGGTGCTTTTGGCAGTGTGGGCAGGTGCCAAATCCTGCTGGAAAATGAAATCAGCATCTTTAAAAAGCTGGTCAGCAGGAAGCATGAAGTGCTCCAAAATTTCTTGGTAAACGGGTGCAGTGACTTTGGTTTTCAAAAACACAATAGACCAACACCAGCAGATGACATTGCACCCCAAATCATCACAGACTGTGGAAACTTAACACTGGACTTCAAACAACTTGGGCTATGAGCTTCTCCACCCTTCCTCCAGACTCTAGGACCTTGGTTTCCAAATGAAATACAAAACTTGCTCTCATCTGAAAAGAGGACTTTGGACCACTGGGCAACAGTCCAGTTCTTCTTCTCCTTAGCCCAGGTAAGACGCCTCTGACGTTGTCTGTGGTTCAGGAGTGGCTTAACAAGAGGAATACGACAACTGTAGCCAAATTCCTTGACACGTCTGTGTGTGGTGGCTCTTGATGCCTTGACCCCAGCCTCAGTCCATTCCTTGTGAAGTTCACCCAAATTCTTGAATCGATTTTGCTTGACAATCCTCATAAGGCTGCGGTTCTCTCGGTTGGTTGTGCATGTTTTTCTTCCACACTTTATCCTTCCACTCAACTTTCTGTTAACATGCTTGGATACAGCACTCTGTGAACAGCCAGCTTCTTTGGCAATGAATGTTTGTGGCTTACTCTCCTTGTGAAGGGTGTCAATGATTGTCTTCTGGACAACTGTCAGATCAGCAGTCTTCCCCATGATTGTGTAGCCTGGTGAACCAAACTGAGAGACTATGTTGAAGGCTCAGGAAACCTTTGCAGGTGTTTTGAATTGATAAGCTGATTGGCATGTCACCACATTCTAATTTGTTGAGATAGTGAATTGGTGGGTTTTTGTTAAATGTGAGACAAAATCATCACAATTAAAAGAACCAAAGACAAACTACTTCAGTCTGTGTGCATTGAATTTATTTAAAACACGAGTTTCACAATTTGAGTTGAATTACTGAAATAAATGAACTTTTCCACGACATACTAATTTATTGAGATGCACCTGTAAATATGAAAAGACGATCGGTTCACGTGTTTGAACTGAGGCAATACAGTGATCTGTCACGACCAATTGCTTTCAGTTGAAAGTAGCTAAAACTGGTAGCTAAATGTCACTAGATGACATCATAATGGCAAATTCACTGATCTATATAAAGATGAATGTAGATCAGTGGGCAAGATGAGAAAGTAGATAAGGTTTGTCCAAGAAGTTGCTATATTTGTCCCTAAACTTTTGAAAAAAGGGGAGGGGAAGTCGCTAAATCTAGCTACAAAGTAGCTAAATTGGCAACACTGGTCACGACACATTCAAGAGCCACAAAGCGGTATTTATTGTTTGAACTTGTTTAAAAATTACTCAATTTAAAAGCTGAGGGTCCTGAGACCTTGTTTCATATCAGAAGTAACCTGCTCTGTCTTCTCTGTCGGTGTGTTGTCAGTTTCCTCTGTGCTCTGCGATGTATCACAGAACGTATAGTGTGAGAGCAGCATTGTTTGTCGGTCATGGCAACAATAACTAAGGGTGGGTGGGTTTTGTTAGCCGGCCACCCTTAGTTACTGTTGCCATGACCGACAAACAATGCTGCTCTCACACTACACTCATGTTCGCATTGCAGATCAAAGAGGAAACTGACAACACACCAACAGAGAAGACAGAGCAGGTTACTTCTGATATGAAACAAGGTCTCAGGACCCTCAGCTTTTAAATTGTGTCATTTTTAAAGAAATTCAAACAATAAATACCGTTTTGCGGCTCTTCAATGTGTTGTGACAGATCACTGTATTGCCTCAGTTCAAACATGTGAACCGATCGTCTTTTCATATTTTCTTAAAACACGAAATGAAAAAGAATAAACATCAGAAAGTATTTTATTTCAACCGCGGAACACACCATTTTTCAATTTTAAGTCCACTGAAGTTAATCTGCTCTTCTGTCTGATTTGTGGTTAAGGCTAGAAGGGAGCTGCAGCTACTGGGTATGCGCATTTACATATTTTCCGAGCCAACAATATAACGTGAAACCTATGAAAATGGTTTAAAAAAGCACATAGCGTCGTAGTTTCATCAGAGTGTCGCAGTGACGGTCTTTTTGCAGTAAAGGACTTGTCATAGTTTAATGAGAGGGAAGACGACATCGCAGTTAACCAACATTGAAAACAGATGAGCGCACATGTGCATATAAAGCTCCCGATCAGGGCGAAGTTCACGGGATTTTGTCCACAGAATGATAAGAGCACACGTTTTAACATAATATTTTATTATTTAACACTCAGTATTTAACTTAAGAGCTGCAAGCCATGCATACAGCGCCGGACATGATAGATTTTCTGGTATGCAAAACAAGTACTTTAAAGGAATTCATTAGCTTATTGCCGTTACCGTGGCAACCAACAACAGCACAGCTTAACCCTCCGTACATTTTTATATTTAGTTATATTGAAAAAGTTTCAATTCAGTCGATCTTTTTTACCCCGTTTTTAACATGTATTTCTATGGAGACAGGCCGTAGTTGTCGGGCAAGATGGCGGATAGCAGCGGCCGGCACATAATATCCGCGTTCTGATTGGTCAGATCGCCTGTCATTCAAGCTCGAGTGTTTTTAAAAGACCAAACTCAGAGTAAATGATCGACAGATGACTGTGCGCTCTTCTTGTGGACATTTCAGCGAATGTTCCTTCACTTAGAAATAACGTCTACAGTAAATAAAATAAATATAGACTAATCAAACACTGCTGATTTTGTCCAGAGTTAGGCTACCCTAAACATTTTATTTGTGTAATTAACATGTTTAAATGGTCTAAAAACAACGCATTCAACACCGCAAGTGCAGGCGGAGCGCCTTCAGAAGAATGCAGAGAAGAGCCTATTCTAAAAAATCTTAAGCTGCTTGGATTTAACTTACTTTAATTCAATCTACTCACTTCGTTTAAAGTAAAATTATATATAATAATATATTATAATAATTTCTTTGTGATTTTTAGTCATGTAGGATAGGCTGTGATATCGTGTGCGTTACAAGCTTGGGATGCTGTTGTGTGTGCGTGTGTGATTTCCTACAAAAAATGTAGAAAATACAAAAGATAAGGCTACAACACTGTATAACATTACTGAACTAATGTTTAACATTTATAAGTTAATTAAATGTCAGTAATAAACTGCAAAACTATAGAGATCACGAAGAAGGTCCTCTGTCCCAAATGCATACAGTAAGCTATAGTTGATACAGGATACAACTCCCCATCAGTAGTTCTATACTGCCACCTGCTGGCGCAGCTGTGTAACATAGAAAACAACTTTTGTTATGTTGAGATCACGAGAAAAATAAGTCGTGATAACGAGAAAGCAACTTTTGTTATGTTGAGATCATGAGAAAAATAATTCGTGATAACGAGAAAGCAACTTTTGTTATGTTGAGATCATGAGAAAAATAAGTCATGATAACGAGAAAGCAACTTTTGTTATGTTGAGATCACAAGAAAAATAAGTCATGATAACGAGAAAGCAACTTTTGTTATGTTGAGATCATGAGAAAAATAAAGTCTATTTGGTGACGCTTTGGTGCCACGGGACTCGTGCTGCATAACATCATTCACATTATTCATCTAACAACACATTATTAGGAATCAAGTGGATGTAAACGTTTGAACAGGGTCATTTTTGTAAATTCAACTATTATCTCTTGTGGACTATATGTAAACATCTTTTATGTGAAATATCTTATTCAGGTCAGTATTAAATAAACAATAACATGCATTTTGTATGATCCCGGTTATTTTGGTAAAATAATTAACATTTTGCAGATTCTGCAAGGGGGATGTAAACATTTGACCTCAACTCTGTGTGCGCGCGCGTGTGTGTGTGTGTATACAGTGCCTTGCGAAAGTATTCATACCCCTTCATTTTTTTCACAATTTGTTATGTTGCTGCCTTATGTTAAACTGCTTTAAATGACTTTTTCTCCACATCAATCTACACGTCATACACCATAATGGTAAAGCAAAATACTGGTTTTTAACATCTTTGCCAATTTATTAAAAATAAAAAACTTAAATGATTCCATTGCATAAGTACTCATACCCTTATCTGGGACAGTTGAAATTTAGCTCAGGAGCATTCATATTGCTTGTAAATGTTACAACACTTTGAGTGAAGTTAACCTGTGGCAAATTCAATTGAATGGGCAGTGGCGGCTGGTGGCAAATTTTCTAGGTGGGGCGCCACATTCAACAATTTTAGCATACATCCCCATATGATTTATCCCAGTATAACAAAAGGAAAAGTATTAAGGCATGAAACATTTTAAATAAAGAAAAGTTTTACCCAAATTCAAGATTGAGGATGATTCTCACAAAACTATATTTTCTGCAAGGTTTTTTCAAGAAAAATGAAAACATTTTGTTTTTAATTTTAATAATAGTTAAAAATTGATGTATACAGTGCAACAGCAAAATCTGTGAGAAAAAAAAATGTTACATTTGTT
This sequence comes from Spinibarbus caldwelli, assembly GCA_039654775.1. NCBI lineage: Eukaryota > Metazoa > Chordata > Actinopteri > Cypriniformes > Cyprinidae > Spinibarbus > Spinibarbus caldwelli. The sequence goes on from CM077237.1 coordinate 30,732,296, forward strand.
TAGAGCATTTTCTATACATATCAATGTATATCAATAACTACAAAGTCCTGCAGTACCAAGCAGGACCACATGGAGACGCCAACAAACCACTATCCCAGTCGCCTTAATGTTATATAAATATACACGGATCTGTATTCAGAATTATTAAACAGAGCAAAACACAAATTTAAAAAAAAGTAAATAAAAACATTATGAATTTGTCGAATGTGGTAATCTGAAGGCAGCTTAACATGACTGACCAGTGAACAACAGTTCAGAGTGAGTGTTGATGCCAATATACCACTGTACATAGCAAACTCCTATAAAAACACGCTTCTTCAGCTTGTGTCCATTATAAAACACTTGCCAGACATGCGATCATACTGAAATGTGCTCATAAAGCTATCAGAGAGCGCACATACGCGGTTTGTTTATTTGCACACTAATAATAACGGACTCGCACGCGTCTAATAATGTAAGTTATAATGGATGTATGGCACTGACTGTAATCGTCTTTACCTCCATTACAATCGTCATCCATCGAAACTTCACTGGTAAGTTACTGGTTTGCTCCCTTGAAAGGGACTTTGGATTTTTTAAGCCCATACAGACTAGTCCTGACTTCATATTTCTTCTTATTAGCAGTATGTTTGTTCCGACCAATCGCTGCACAAGTTAAGGTTACGCATGATGAAGCAAGCACGTTAGTGTTAGCCCGCCCGGAGCCCAAAGAGATTGCATTGCAGTGCCTGCAGTTTGAAAAAAACAAACAAACAAACAAAAAAAAACTCTTTGTATGGAAGTCTATGGGAACACTCGGGGCGATTCTCAGTCTGACAAAAATCGCCCAAAAAGGGGCGGTACTACACAGAACGTGACTCGACGCTGATTGGACTATATTTCCAGAGGCAGAACAAACAGTCTAGAAGAGTGAAAGCTCGCGCAACACTGTGATTGAATGTGAAAGAAAGAAAATCCCTCCCTTTCGCCCTAATGAAGAAACCTGCCTGTAGAGCTCATAAAAATTGTTGCATCAAGCCACACATCTGGGGAATTTTCAGAAAAAAATTCTGCTTCATTGAAGGGTCAGAAGCATGTAGTCTCTCTTACCCTTAGTGGAAGACGTTTGAAACAACCAGGACTCTTCCTAGGGCTGGCCTCCTGGCAAAATTGAGCAATTGATGGAGAAGGGCTTTGGTTAGTGTGGTGAACAAGAAGCTGATGGTCACTCTAGTTGAGCTCCATGATCATATGTGGAGACAGGAGAAATCTACAGAAGGACAAACATCACTGCAACACTCCACCGATCTGGGCTTTATGGTGTTGTGGCCAGATTCAATTCTCTCCTCAATGAAGACACATGAAAACACACTTGGAATTTGCAAAACAGCACCTAAAGGAACCTCAGACTGTGAGAGACAATATTATCTGGTCTGATGAACCTCAATTCCAAACATCATGTTTGAAGGAAACCAGCCCTGTTCATCACCTGCAGAGTGCCATCCCAAAAGTAAAGTGTGCTGGTAGCAGCCTCATGCTGCGGGGCTGTTTTTCAGCGGCAGGGACTGAGGGACTCATCAGAGTAGAAGAAAAGCTCAATGCACCAAAATATAGAGATAGCCTTAATGAAAACCCAGTCCAAAGCATTCAGAACCTCAGACTGGGCAAAAGGTTCACCTTCCAACAGGACAATGACCCTAAGCACACAGCAAGAGTGGATTATAGACAACTCTGTGAATGTCATTGAGTGGCCCAGCCACAGCCTGAGCTTGAACCCAATCAAATATTTCTGGAGAAACCTGAAAATGTGCATCTGCCCCCATCCAACATGACAGAACTTGAGAGGTGAAGAGGCGAGGAGAAGAATGGCAGATAATTGCCAAATGATGAGAAAAGCTTGTTGCATCAAACAAAAAAGACTTTAGGCTGTAAAGGTGCTTCAGCTAAATATTTAGTTAAGGGTATGAATGCAATGTACTTATTTCTGTTTTTTTATTTTTAATAAATTTACGAAGTTGTGACAATTCTGTTTTTGATTTGTCAGTATGGTATATGGAGTGTAGATTGATGTGGAAAAAAGTAATTTAAAGCAGTTTAACACAAGGCAGCAGCATAACAAAACGTGAAAAAAATGAAGGGGTATGAATACTTTCGCAAGGCACTGTATATATATATATATATATATATATATATTCTTAGTATGATTCATCACAAAATTGTGCACTGAAGAAAAAAAGGTTTAATCAATTCTGTTATCAAAATGTAATGACATCTCTGCCTCTGAAACAATTTTTCCTTTGGACTGACTTCACCCTGACCATGCTGGCAAGTAATGATTTAAAAAACAATGTTCGCGTTGGTATATCTCCTCTAACTTATTTATTTCAGTCACAAGGAGTAAGTTCATTTTATTTTATGACATGATTGTTTCATGTTTTTCATAACTCTCAAGCTTTGTTGTTAGCAGAAATGTGATTCACCTGAGAACAAAAATAGGATTAGGCAAGTTTCATTTGAACTCATACTTCTCTATAAAACAGTTTCCACATATAATGACTAAATAAACTTTCACTAAACTAATCTCTAATTAAATGTCAAAATGACATTTAGCGATTTTCCATGTCAAAATGACTGAGATGGCCAATCAAATCAAAGAATGCGGAGCGGGGCTTTAGCATTCACAGATTGCGTTCCACTTTTAGACACACTTCCCTAAGCACTTCCCCCCAGGGGAATCCCCGCTGCCATTTTGAATTGCATTCCACTTTGTGAAGTGGACGATGGAAGTTTATATGGACAGATCCTCGCCCCCTCAGTTTTGACCGAGGAAGTGTCTAATATGTACACTTCAGTTAGCTCCATAGACCACAATACAACACAATCATGACGTCATCGCAGATCGCATTTAATTTATCCCCCAACCCAAACATCTCTATAATATGTACACTTCAGTTAGCTCCATAGACCACAATACAACACAATCATGACGTCATCGCAGATCGCATTTAATTTATCCCCCAACCCAAACAACTCTATAATATGTACACTTCAGTTAGCTCCATAGACCACAATACAACACAATCATGACATCATCGCAGATCGCATTTAATTTATCCCCCATCCCAAACAACTCTATAATATAGAAATGATTTTTTAAAAACATTTATAACAACACAAGCATGCCTATATACATATAGAATGCTGCATCAAACAAATTAGTAAGGAAAAAAAAAATCTAAATAATAAATAGAACATTGCAAACTAGCGCCAGTAGTGGGCACTCATGGAATGTAATCAATGACGTACATCCGCGTAAACGAAGCGGAGGGAAGTTAGCGAGTGAAGGGCATAAAAAAATGAACTGGAACGCAGCTGATTGGGATTGGGATATATCGCCCTCCGAAAGGCACTGCGGAGTGAAAAAAATCATAGCCGCCTTATCAAAGGGTCGTTCCAAACCAAAGTGCTCAAAACTGGCTACTTCAAAGGGCCCTTCAGAATAAAGGATTTCGAAGACTACAGCTGTGTCCCAATGTTGAGTTCGCAGACTCCGGAGGGCGCATTTTAAGTGCGAATGTGTCACAGTGGGCTGTCCCAAACTGAAGTTTGTGGACTCCAAGGGGCGTATTTGAAGTGTGATTGTGTCACAGTGTCATGACGTAAGCTGTCCCAATTCAGAATGCGTCCTCCGAAGACCGCATTCCAAGGCTGATTGCGTCACCGCGGCGTGACAAAGGCTGCCGTAATTCTAAAGCGACGTCAAATGCACCCTCCATTTCCATCCGATGGACACTTCGCACCCTACCATATCCCAGAATTCATAGCGCACAGATGACGACGGCGGATGAGAGTTCTGTGGGGGAATTCACATTGAAATGTAAGTATTGTGTTTTTATTTACTCCAGTACCTAGCGAAACAAGTGTTAAAAGCCAGGGATTTTTTTAACACAAAGCCCACAAACAATAAGACAACCACTATATAAGGCAATAGTCTTTACTTTTGTTGTGTTTTGTAGTGCTGTCATGTAAGATATGTCCACAAATGTTTTAACCAAACTTGAGCACTTCAATATTTTGTATGCATGTCCTGCTGTCATAATTTCTAATGTTGCACCAATTTTTACGTTTAAATATGTTGTACATATTTTCAAAGATTGCACCACTGTCTAAATATTTTTCATAAGTGTTTCCATTTTCTCTTGTTTTAGAACTATTCTGGAAAAAATGAGCCTGTTGGGGAAGGACTTAAAAAATACAAATTAATTAAGTTAGACACACTTTTTGCTGAAATTCATTGTGCTGTTGTTGTTAACATGCATGGTTTATTTGCTCTGCCTTAGGATTGCAAGTGTCCTGGGACAGGTGAGGGAGTGAGTGGAAGCTGGTGGAGCTGCTCAGAGAGGACATCAAACTCCAGAGAGAGAGAGACAGAGGAGGGAAGAGCACAGGAGAGCAGGGAGAGAACAGAGAGACAATAAATTATTCATTAACCCTTCTCTCAAGAAGAGAAAACAGTGGAAAAAATGGGTACATTAAAATTTTTCATTATCTTTTTTTGTCACGTTATCAATGAAACCAATTTCTGTAGTTTATTTTTGTGATGTAAGTTAAAAACGAAATGGTAAGTTGTATACATTATTCATTTTTGTAATGTAATTTATTTGTAAATGAGTACTTTCTGTACATTTTGTATTTTTTGTTATGCATATTCATGTGTAAATAAAAGGGAAGTAATTATGTACATTGTTCATTTTTTTAATGCAGCTTACAAAACATTCTTCTATACGTTTATTTTTTTGTCCTGTAAATAAATGTTTTACACATTAAAACAAATTGTTCTATACATTACTGAAAGTACTTTTTACAACTATTTACAACATAGCACATATCACTATGTTTAACATCAGAAAAACAACATCAATTTTGAGCCCAGCCCTGCCTCCAGGTCTTCTGGGCTCTTTGGGAGGTGAATCTCTTGGTGAATGGCCAGCACCTCATCAGCGACTCGAAGGACAATGTGGTGGACAGTGGAACGAGGCATGTCAAATACTCTGGAGACCATGCTGTATGATGTACCACTGGCCAGACAGAAGAGAAACACCAGAGTCTGGATTGTGGCACTTCTCAGAAGATCCAGCAACACTGTCAGGGCCTCCCTGCTCAGCCCCAAACCATTAAAAACCTGTCCAGTGCTGGCACATTCAGCTTTATCCTGCAGTACAGGGGTCTGGTCTGATTTAGGGAAAGAAGGAAAAGATAAATTGTTTAGAGCTATGACAAAGTAATTGGTAGAAGAAATATTGAGATACTTAAGTAAACTACTTGTAGGAATTACTAATACCACACTGGGGAAAAACTACTAGTCATATTTAAACCATTAGTTATAGGGATAGTTCAACCAAAAATGAGAATTCCAAACCTGGAAAAACTTGAGGGTGAGTAAATGATTACAGAATTTTCATTTTTGGGTGAACTATCCTCTAATTAAAAGTATTATCTTGCATACCCTAATATACTTAAGGTATTGAGAGTAAAAGTAAAAATATGTTCAAGGTTGAATATGTTCAAGGTTGTTAAATTTAAAGTTGCCTACTTGGGGTTTCAATCCAAGATGGCGACGCTGTCAAACGCAGCGGCTACTCCGGGTCCCAAAGACGGTGCTTTTATGTCTTTTAATGTCGTCTGTTCATCTCCAAATAGTGTCAATTTACCGCTAATTCATAAGGAAATCACTCCAAAACTCATCTATGATTGACAAAGTCTTTTGGATATCGGCAACGCATACAAACACCAACTCTCGCCGGCGGCTACTGAGAAGCTATGAGGCCTTTGTTTACTGCTGAAGCCAGACCTCGAAACTGCGGCCTCGCCTACTGACGCTACCCGCACAAGGCGGCGTCGCAAGTGGTGTGAGAGAGGATGGAAGCGCGGTAAGCGCGGAGGTATACGAGCTAGGCTGAGGGCTAACCCCAAAAGACCGGTTCGCTCTCTGGAAAACAAACTAGACTTAATTCGACTCAGTCGATCTACACAGCATGAGGCAAGGGATTGTTGTGTGTTTGTTTTCACTGAAACTTGGCTAAAGGACAACATCCCGGACTTCGCCATTCAGCTGCACGGGCTAACCTGCTACCGAGCGGACAGAGACTCATCACTGTCTGGTAAGACTCGCGGGGGAGGCTTGTGTGTATGTCAACAAAGAATGGTGTAACAATGCTGCGGTAGTTTCAAAACACTGTTCGTCGCTGGTGGAGTATATGTTTGTGAAGTGTCGACCATTCTATCTGCCGCGGGAGTTCACGGCCATTGTTATTGTCGCGGTTTACATTCTCCTGTGTGCAAACGCTAAGGACACGCTTCGTGAACTGTACAGCGCCATCAGCAAACAACAAACAAATAACCCTGACGGCTTTTTCATCATAGCCGGTGACTTCAACCACACAAACCTAAAGACAGTTTTGCCAAAGTTCTACCAACATGTGAACTTTGCAACAAGGGGAAATAACACACTGGACTTTGTTTACACAACAGCGAAAAACTCATACAAAGCTGAACCCCGTTCCCACCTCGGGTACTTGGACCACATCTCTATTATGCTAATCCCAGCATACAGACCACTTCTCAAACTTGCCAAACCGGTTCAAAAGCAGATCACGGTATGGCCAGACAATGCCACCTCAGCACTGCAGGACTGCTTCCAGGACACAGATTGGAACATGTTTAAAGAGGCGGCCACCTACAACAACCACACAGACCTGCAGGAGTACACTGAAACGGTGACTGCTTACATCAAAAAGTGCATAGATGATGTGACAGTCACCAAGACCATCACCACACGTGCCAACCAGAAGCCATGGATGACAGCAGAGGTTCGTGGGCTGCTAAAGACCAGAGATGAAGCATTCAGATCAGGAGATAAAGCAGCCCTCAAAACAGCAAGAGCCAATCTGTCTCATGGCATCAAGAAGGCAAAACATCAATATCAACATATCAAACATCAACATCAATATAAAAAAATCAACAACAACTTCAGTGACAGTAAAGACACTCGGACCCTGTGGCAAGCCATTCAGACCATCACTGACTACAAGGCCCCGCCACAGGCCAGTGACGATGACACATCCCTACCAGAGGCACTCAACCACTTCTACTCACGATTTGAGATACAGAACGACACACCTGTACAGAAACTACCCACATCTCCAAACGACCAGGTACTCTGTCTCTCCCCAGCCGATGTAAGGAACACCCTATCCAGGATTAACCCACGAAAGGCTGCGGGCCCTGACAACATACCTGGACGTGTACTGAGAGACTGTGCTGCACAGCTGACAGATGTCCTAACAGACATCTTCAACACCTCGCTGAGCCAGGCAGTCGTCCCCACGTGTCTCAAATCCACCTCCATAATCCCAGTACCAAAGAAGTCACATGTGTCCTGTCTGAATGACTATCGTCCCATAGCACCGACCCCAATTATGATGAAGTGCTTTGAGAGGTTAGTCATGCATCACATCAAGTCCAGTCTCCCAAACACGCTGGACCCATTCCAGTTTGCATACCATCCAAACCGTTCCACGGACGATTCAATATCCACCACTCTCCACCTAGCTCTTATTCACCTGGAACAGAAAGACTCCTATGTAAGAATGCTGTTCATTGACTTCAGCTCAGCATTCAACACAATAATTCCACAACAGCTCATCCACAAACTAAACCTGCTGGGCCTTATCACCTCCCTCTGTAATTGGATCCTGGACTTTTTAACTGCAAGACCTCAGTCAGTCCGTGTCGGCCACAACACCTCGAGCACTACCACACTGAGTACTGGTGCCCCATAAGGCTGTGTGCTCAGCCCGCTGCTCTTCACGCTGCTGACTCATGACTGCACTGCCAAGTCCAGCTCCAACCACATCATCAAATTTGCTGATAACACAACTGTGGTAGGCCTCATCAGCAACAACGATGAAACGCACTACAGAGAGGAAGTGGCACAGCTGGCTGAATGGTGTGGTGCTAACAACCTGTCCCTCAATGTGGGTAAGACAAAAGAGGTTGTGATGGACTTCAGGAAAAACTCTGTTGACCACCCCCCACTGACCATCGACGGCTCAACCGTGGAGAGAGTCGGTAGCACTAAATTCCTGGGAGTGCACATCACAGAGGATCTCACCTGGACCACCAACATCACGTCACTCAACAAGAAGGGACAACAGCGCCTCCACTTTCTCCACCAGCTGAAAAAGGCAAGTCTCCCTCCACCCATCCTCACCACTTTCTACAGGGGCACCATTGAGAGCGTGCTGACCACCTGCATCACTGTCTGGTATGGGAACTGCAGTGCTGCTGACCGCAAGACCCTACAATGGACAGTGAACACTGCCACAAAGATCATCGGTGCCCCTCTCGCCTCCATCCTGGACATTTTCCTTGCACGATGCTCCAGCAAGGCCTCCAGCATCGTGAAAGACCCCACCCACCCCTCCCACAACCTCTTCCAGCTGCTGCCATCAGGTAAAAGGTACCGGAGTATCAAAGCTCGTTCAGTCAGATTGCTCAACAGCTTTTTTCCCCAGGCTGTGAGAGCTCTTAACTCCAATCTCGCTGTCCCCCTCTGAAACCATGACCACCTCAGCCCCCCAACTCATAAATAACTATTGACAATTTTCCTAAGTGCAATTCTGAGTGTGCTACACACAGGTGAATGGGCTATACAAACCACCTGTAGTAACGCACTTGTCCCACTATATTCACACTAGACACTTTCTATAAACACTCCCTGCAACAAAGACTCAATAAGATAATATATGTTTACTTGAACATTGCACTACAAAATAATGTTTACTTGAGCATTCCACTACTAAATCTTTTTGCACTATGCGCTGCTGCACACATGCATTTTTCTGCACATTTTCATGTACAAATATCTCTTTAGCACAATTTCATGTACAGTGTTTATGTAAAGTTCTTGTACAGTCTCAGTTTGTGTATGTGTAGTCAACTAGGTATAGTAGTTATAGTATTTATAGTATATGTATAGTCAGATGGTTAAACTGTTGTATAGCTCTATTGTTTTTCCTATATTTGCATTGTTGTACATTTATCTTATGCTTAACTAGTATGTAGCACTGTGGTCCTGATCCTGTGGTCCTGCACATGTAGCAGAATGACAATAAAGCTCAACTTGAACTTGAACTTGAACTTTATATACTGTTGAGTTTAATCTACAACAATGCATCATGTTGTAAAAGCCCAATTTTGTTTTTTAGTGTTGCTGTCCAGTGAGAAAAAAAAGAAGAAAACTTAGTACTTCATATTTGTACGAGAATACTTAACAAATGTACTTCTTTGCAGTCCACCACTGATTATTTTGAAAATGAAAGCAACAACATTTTGTCAGAATATTAAGAAATTGATGCTATAACAGAGGCTGCATCTGAAGGACTTGGACCGGTCATACAGAGCACTGGTCAGCCGTCACAGCTGCCGCTGAACATTGAGCTGTTCAATGCCCTATTTATTTATTTATTTATTTTTCACCGTTTTATTTTTATGCTTAACTGCCTAAAAAATATTGGGTTGCAAACCTGTGTGTGTGTGTGTTTTGTAGTTTTTCCATTATTCAAGTAATCTCCAGGCAATACCTGCATTTAAAGTTGTAATCCGGCAATTAAGGACGCAGCAAACCAGTGTACCTTACCTGGCCTCTGTCTTGGCTAAGCCTGAGGTACATCACCGTCTCATCCATTATGATGTAAAACAAAAACAAAAATGATCAATTCTGGCTCCACCTGTCCTAGCAGGATGGCAGCTCTCCTCTCGCACCGTTGCTATGCGACAGGAGCAGTAATCGGGAACACCTGGCGGCGGAATTAGAAATCCTGCGCTTCGGAGGGTCAGAAATCTCAAACACTTCGGAGGGTCCTTTGTGCACTTAGGAGGCGTGGCCTTCAAAGTCCATGCACTCCGAAGCGTGTACACTCAACATTGGGACACAGCTTACAACTGATGGACACTTCGGCCCCCATGATTCTTTGCATGATGACGGTGCCTCTGTATGGGCACAGGATGATGATGCAGAAGGGCATCCTTCAACCCTTCGAAGCTAGTAAACCCTTTGAAGGGATTAGGGCAGGGGTCATTAAATTTGATCCTGGAGGGCCGGTGTCCTGCAGAGTTTAGCTCCAACTTGCCTCAACACACCTGCCTGGAAGTTTCAAGTATACCTAACAAGACTTTGATTAGCTGCTTCAGGTGTGTTTGATTAGGGTTGGAGCTGAACTCTGCAGGGACACCGGCCCTCCAGGACCGAACTTGGTGACCCCTGGATTAGGGCATAGGGATGAGCCCTTCCAAATGGAACGCAGAGACTGTGTGGTCGTACACCGATTACATTATTTGCCCACCGCAGCATCACCCTCACTGTCATTTTTATTTTTTATAGAAACAAAAATCATTTAGTTTAAATGGAAAACATAGCTACACTAAACTGAAAGCCTCTGTTCTGCTCCATACAGCCAGGGTTGCCAGGTCTGTGTGACAAAACTAGCCCATGCCAGTCAAAAACAGCACAAAGTACAGTAATGACTAGGGATGCATCGATCCGATACTCAGTATCGGTATCGGCTCCGATACGGTCATTTTCTGCGGGTCGTGTATCGGTCAGAAGAAACCGATCCAAATCCGATATTATTGTTCTTTAGCTTGGATTGAACAAATAATTGTTGCTTGGTTGGAACAACAGCTACGCTAATTATGTCTCTATTTGTTTCTCTGTTTCTGCCACGGGATTAACATCCCGTGGTAACTAGGATTTACACAAGCTTCAGTCTGGATCCAAAACACCTGAGAAGAGATGATGCCAACCCCTCAGAGGACCTCAGATGAAGCATACCCTCAGACAACATACAGAACTACCAAATTTCGCCATAAGTTAAATATATTAAGTTTCTACAATATATAAATATATTGTAGAAACTTAATTTCCTGTAAAGCTGCTTTGCAACGATTTGTATTGTGAAAAGCGCTATACAAATAAACTTGAATTGAATTGAATTGAATTGAATATTGTGCATATACTATTCTGAGTTATTGTTGAGCCCCACGAAAGGCACAAAAACATTATAAAGCACCATAAAGTTTTCATTTACATCTCTCTTGAAGTGCTCATTGCAGTGGGATGCTGTCTGGGCAATGTGTTGGTGATCTGGGCCGCGTGGAGAAGTGGAGCCCTGAACAAACCCACTTTCTGCTTGATCGTGTCTCTGGCGGTGGCTGATTTCCTGGTTGGGGCCGTGGCCATTCCTCTGGCTGTTATTGTGGACATCCACATCAAAATCCCTTTCCATGCCTGTCTCTTCATGAGTCGTGTTCTCATCGTGCTGATGCAAGCGTCAGTGCTCACCCTCCTGGCTATTGCTGTGGACCGATGTCTGCGAGTTTCTATCCCTTTCAGATGAGTTGGCCTCCAGAGGACTTTGAAATGACATGAGCAATGGGCTTTAATGCATGTCAAGTTTGTTGAAAGCAAAACTCTGAGACCACATTGAAAATATGGGATTTTCTTCATTTAAACCTGGAAATGAAGAGAAAGTTTTAGAGAGGATGGTTGCTCAGCTTTTTTCGAAGGCTTGATTGTGTGTATGGGGTGCAGTGTATCATTCTTGTTTTGTTTAAAAAAAAAAAACGCATTATTTTCACATATTTTTTGCTTTATTCAACACCGCTGTTTCCGCTCTTGTCAAAACGGTCTGTTGAGTTCCTGATTTTATGAAGCCCCGGCCCTCGCCCAGAAATGTGCAGTCTGCCTCGATTGGTTAGCTGGCCCAGTGTGTTGTGATTTGCTAAGTGCGTAGAGCACATTGTCCGGAAACGTCACACCCCCTTACCATTATGGGTAGTTGCATGTTCCCAGGGGCAGGGCTTATGTAAACATTGGGATTAGTGATGTCACAAACCCAGGAAGAAGCTTGTTGTAGTCCCTACCAGCTGTTTGTTGTAGTCCTTAAAAAGCAATTTCTTTAAAATAAAATACCTCACTTTGCATTGAACTTTGAGCGTTATAACTTTGCAGACATTATTTATGCTCTAACAGCAACATTACACACTAAAGTTAAAAAAGTGAAATCATAATCAACCACCCCTTTAAAATTTTAAAACATTTCAAACAAAGAAAATGTTTGATCTAAAATGAAGAAATATTTAAGATTCTGTGCTACCTTTAGATCAATTAATCAAATACATAATCAAATAAAACTCATGGATCATTTCAGCTCCTTTGCAGATTATCTTTCTTGATGCTCTTTAAATGTTCGATATTAAAAATAAAAAATTTTAAACAATGGAATTTATAATAAATGATGTTCTTATATTATATTATATTACATTATATATTTTTAGAAAGGTGACATTAAAAATTTTGAGACAACATTGGAAATATGGAATTTTCTTCATTTAAATCTGGAAGTAAAGGGAAAGCATAAGAATTTTAAAACATTTCAAACAAAGAATTTTTATAATGTAAAATGAAGAAGAAATATTTAAGATACTATCTTCAACTCCTTTGTGCAGATTGTCTTGCTTCATTTGAAGCTCAAGATTCTCTTTAGAACATTCTCAAATTTATGAATTCAGTTATTAATTAAACTTTATATTCAATTTATTTTTCTTGTAATGAAAAATATTTAAATGATGTTTTTAAATTTGATATTGTTAGCATAATATATTTATATAAATATTTTATAAATAATTATTACAATGTGAAATAGAAGCATTTTTAGACCCTAATGCAAAATGACACATTTGCAACATTCAGCACAATGTAGCATTAAATTTAAAGATGTTAATTTTAAGAATATTAGGCAAAATTGATTTTGAGGCTCTTCTTTGCTCTGCAGGTATAAGTCTACAGTCTCTAAGAAGCGCTCATGGGTCCTTGCCGCTGTGTGCTGGATACTGGCATCTGTACTGGGCTTCTTACCCATGTTTGGATGGTACAACCATGACACACTGACACATTCAGTGTCTACATCTTTTTAACAATTAGAAGCGGAAGAGCAGGTGTGGCAGCTGAAACCAGTACATATAAACAAAAGGAGCACAAACTGGCCACCTCTCTGGTTTTAGTCTTGGCTCTTTTTATTGTTTGCTGGCTGCCGTTACACACGATACAATCCATCACATACTACATCCAGAATATACATGTATCGCCCATTGCTTTGTACTTTGGCATTCTCCTCTCTCATGCCAACTTGATGGTTAACCCTGTAGTGTACGCCTTCAAAATCCCTAAGATAAAGCGGGAGTATGGGAAGATTTGGAGGAAGGTGACTGGTCAACAGCAGTAGGCAGATGCAAACAGCAGCAGGACTCCTGTTAGTAATACCCAGTGGCATTCCGTCCATATAAGCTGCGAATGCGCTGCATACCCAGGCTGTCTGAGAGAATGAGTTCACGGGGTTATTAATATAAACATGATTATAAATTGATCCCTTGTCATTTGAGATGTGACTTAAAGCTTAATAAAGTGTTGGGAATAAGTATGTAAAATTATTTCCTCTTCAGGATTGTAGCACGTTCTCAGTGGTTTGCTGGTATACGCCTGATTTCATGCGCCAGGTAAACTGTCCGAGAAGCGCTCTATGGAAGCAGAATAATGACAATAGTTTTTGAAACATAAAGCATGCTGAATTCCACAAATTGATAAAAAAAGATGCATTGCAATTAACAGCGCTTGCATTTTAATGCATTGTATTTCCAGGGCTTGCATTTTTAGGTCCTGAAATTTAACATAGTTGTTTATTTAAGTTGTGAATATTTCAATTCAAAATATTTCATACACATTTTCATAATTGAAAATTCAATAACTCATATTCACCTTCCAGAATTCACTTCCAAAATATTCAACCTGTTTAAAAATACGATGTATAATATTCGACAGGCAAATTTCAGTCATTTTATTTCACTTTCCAAATTCGCTGCCACAAATTCAGTGGTTAATATTCGGCAGAAAATTCAGCGTTGCACATCCGGGAACCGCAGGAATAGCAGTAGAGCACCGATACATGATCTCCAGCTGATGTCAGCCGCTCACCAGCAGGTGGCGCAAGTGGCTGTTGATGAAGGCCATATGTGGATCAAGTCATTCATTTACAAAAACTGATTTGCAGAAATGGAGCAGGCGCTAAGTAGAAGTTTTGATTATCGGGGCCAGTATAAACGTGGAAACGCTGATTGTGTGTATGTTTAATTCAACATCTTCACTGTTTAATACAGTGATATAAGACCTCAGATCTCACAATACACTTTACTGATGATTATGCGAACCACATACAAGCAAGCAAATGAGGTCAGAAGAACGCAACGCGCTGCATTTTCGTTGCTATCCCTTACCACTGATCTATAGAGTCGACAGTCCTACAAAGATATCAATACCACGATTAGTTTTAACAGTAAGAAATAGGGATGGGAAGATTCCCCAATTCACTCGGTGCATCTGCAAAAAAAGTGAACGATGCGATGCATCAGTTTAAAAGGTGTGCATCGGGTACAAGTTGGCATTTGTATCGCGATGCATCGTTTCTAACATATTTGCATCGGTAAAAACCGATTTATTTATATAAAATTACTAGTGGATGCGCTACACTTTTATTGTTTATAAAGTGACCAATAATCTGTGACCAATTTTTTACATGTAGATTGATTTCTCCTCTCAAAGCTGTTTCTCAAGTGCGTTCTCTCATCACCGCTGCGCGTGAATATGACGAATCACAACAATACTACGGAGACCTGAGGAAAAGTGGGGATTAAAGTCCAAAATCTGACTTGAAATAACCTAACAAATCAATCGGGTCTAAAGCTGTTCCATAAACGACAATGTAAGTTCACACAATCTAACTAATTTGTGCACGCTTATTCTTAATCAGCCCTTAATGTCGATCATGGATCTAATCGATCCATCATGGCAATATATTTGTGCTGTTTAATGCATTTGAGACATTGTGTTTTCCTCAGTGCATAACTGACATGTCACAGTTATATTTTCCATCTGTAAATGTTAGAAAGTCATGCAAATATATCCATTTTTCTGTCAGGAGTGGGCGAGGCTTATGCGAGTGAACGAGCGCTGCTGCGCGCATACACACTAAACAGACAGAACACAATAATCAAATATGCATTTTGCTAAAATATTCATTGTTGGACATTAAATGTTCCTTTTGTAGAATTTTAAACCTACATATAGGTTTATTTTTTATGATAGCAGTAACTGTAAAGGGACTATTGTAATGGGTAAATAAAATGTTCATTTAGTGATTTTAACTTTTAGTTTGGTGATTGTTAATGCTTTAAAGAGCAATGTTAGATTGTAATGTTCTAATGCTATTTGTTCTAACTACAAAAGGTACAGCTGTCATAAAACCAGAGAGAAAGCATGCATGGCTATGATAGTGTGTGAGAGAGTCAGTGGTAATATGCATTCATATTGGTCAGTTTTAGAGGAGCTCATCTTAGCCTAACAGTTTGCCTGCCCTGGACCAGGTTAGCTTTCCACCATAAGTTGCCACAGTGACTGAAGTTGATCTTTGTTAAATGGAACCAAATCATTTGACAATGAGTCAGACTAACTGAAATAAGCCTGGCCTATTTGGTAAACTTGTTTTATGAAACAGGCCTCGAGGCGTTAGAAGTCAGAAGACACATAAGTTAATTTATGATTTGCTGTCTGTCTGAACCAAAGAAATAAAAGCGATCATATTTTGTCCATTGCATCGAATCGCATTGTGTTGAATCGAATCGCACTGCATCGTAATACGGGTGAATCGTATCGCATCGCGTCACTAGCTGCTTTATATGTATCTTCAATGTATCGTATCGTTGGCTATGCATCGAGATGCGTATCGCACCGGCCTCAGTTATTGAGATGCACATCCCTAGTAAGCAACCACTTTATATCGACATAAAAAAGGAGTTCAAAACCGCCTAGGTGTATTCTTGCTGCAAATGTAAACCGGAGAAAGCACTGACGCGCTATCGCACCCAAGGGGCCATCTGACAATTCCACTGACTGGGTTAAAATGTCAAATGTATTTAAATTAAAATGACTTTTAACATTTAAAATAACACACTGTCAAATTGTAAAGCTTGTATTGCCCATAGTGATTTACTACAGATGAGATTTTGCCAATACCTCCCTTTATATACACTCACCGACCACTTTATTAGGTACACCTGTTCAATTGCTTGGTAACACAAATTGCTAATCAGCCAATCTCATGGCAGCAACTCAATGCATTTAGGCATCTAGATGTGGTGAAGACGACTTGCTGATGTTCAAACCGAGCATCAGAATGGGGAAGAAAGGGGCTTTAAGTGACTTTGAACGTGGAATGGTTGTTGGTGCCAGACGGGCTGGTCTGAGTATTTCAAAAACTGCTGATCTTCACAGACAACCATCTCTAGGGTTTACAGAGAATGGTCCAAAAAAGAGAAAATATCCAGTGAGCGGCAGTTGTGTGGACGAAAATGACTTGTTGATGTCAGAGGTCAGAGGAGAATGGGCAGACTGGTTAGAGATGATAGAAAGGCAACAGTAACTCAAATAACCACTCGTTACAACCAAGGTATGCAGAATACCATCTCTGAACGCACAGCACGTCGAACCCTGAAGCAGATGGGCTACAGCAGCAGAAGACCACACCGGGTGCTGCACCTGTCAGCCAAGAACAGGAAACAGAGGCTACAATTCGCACAGGCTCACCAAAACTGGACAATAGAAGATTGGAAAAACGTTGCCTGGTCTGATGAGTCTCGATTTCTGCTGCGACATTCAGATGGTAGGGTCAGAATTTGGTGTAAAGAACATGAAAGCATGGATCCATCCTGCCTTGTCTCAACGGTTCAGGCTGGTGGTGGTGGTGTAATGGTGTGGAGGATATTTTCTTGGCACACATTGGGCCCCTTAGTACCATTTGAGCATGGTTTAAACGCCACAGCCTACCTGAGTATTGTTGCTGACCATTTCCATCCCTTTATGTCTACAGTGTACCCATCTTCTGATGGCTACTTCCAGCAGGATAATGCACCATGTCACAAAGCTCAAATCATCTCAGACTGGTTTCTTGAACATGACAATGAGTTCACTTTACTCAAATGGCCTCCACAGTCACCAGATCTCAATCCAATAGAGCACCTTTGGGATGTGGTGGAACGGGTGATTGGCATCATGGATGTGCAGCCGACAAATCTACAGCAACTGCATGATGCTATCATGTCAATATAGACCAAAATCTCTGAGGAATGTTTCCAACACCTTGTTGAATCTATGCCACGAAGAATTAAGGCAGTTCTGAAGGCAAAAGGGGTTCCAACCTGGTACTAGCAAGGTGTACCTAATAAAGTGGCCAGTGAATGTATATGTACAGTACACAATTATTTACATATAAAAGATCCCTGGAAAAGTATTTTTTTTTTTTTTTTTTTCATGTTCCAACGGTTGTAGTACTTTGCTAGATACAAAACTGATTTACTACAAGTTAGATTTTGCCAATATCTCCCTTACGGTATGTACAGTACACACACATCTTTTTTTAAAAACTACAGTAATTCACCAAAAGGGTTTTTTGGTGAATCCCCCCCCCCCCCCCCCCCCCCCCCCCCCAGTTACTGTTGCTCCCTCGGACAAACAAAAGGAGTTTCTCACTGTCTTACAATGACAGCTACAGTGTGAAAACCTTGTCCCACGAGGTTTTTGCACAATTTTGGACACAGAAGGCCACCAAATGGGAATTAAATATTCCATGGAGGGATTTATAAAATATTTAAAAATAAATACGGTGGGTAACTCGAAGCGAGGGTTTACAGACCACAATGCAAGCGGGAGAAGTCTCATACGATCGCGGATGACAACATGCAAGATCAGCACTATTTATGTATCGCGGGGTACGATTAAATTAATGTACATTTAACCAGTTTAATATGGAAAGGCACTGAAATGTAGACCTTCGTTTATGTGTTTTTGACCTACACTGTACAAGACGCGAGTCCGCTATTTAGGTTTGTACATTAGCATGGACTCACTAGCTAGTTTTAGCCAGAGATACCTTGCTAAAGCACAAGATAACTTTAACGTTCTGCTTGAGCAGATGACAATTGTAACTTAATGAGTGTATGACAACCAGAAAATGAACGTTTTTGTCTTCATTTGTATTGGGGTTGAATACTTAGGGGCATTTTGCTCTGTTTTGTTTGGATTCAGGAAATGTAATAAAATAAATTATATTGCCCATCCTCTCAGGATACCTGGAATCAGTGTTACAAGTACCCCAGGCACATCGTTTTTCCATTTGTGAAGCATAAACCCCATAAAACTGATGCGAGCTTCGGATCTTCCAATGTTTCTCTATGGCACTGAAGACCTAAAGATGTCCGAGTTCCGCTCCCCGTTTAACTGATACTCGACTGCCATTGGCTAGTCTGCGTTTGAGGGGAGGGGCTTACCGATAGGTCAATTATTTAAAACAAAAACAAAAAAATCTGTAAGACCTCAAAAGGAATTGTTCATGTTCCAAAGGTTGTAGTATAAAATATTGATGTACTTTATGTACATTAAGGGAGGTATTAGCAAAATTTCATCTATAGTAAGTCTGTAGTCACTAGGAATGTACTACAACCTTTGGAGCATATTTAAAAAAAAAAAAAAACTTTGTGAATTACAATAATTTCTTAAGAATAATTGTATACTGTATGTACAGTGGGGAAGATGTTGGTAAAATTTCAACTGTAGTAAGTCAGTCTGGTCACTAGTAACACAACATTTTGAACACGAAAAATCCCATTTTGGTGAATTACTGTAATTTTTTTTTCTTAAAAATATTTGTGTATTGTACATACTTAGGAAAATTATTGTCTAAGGCTAGTTATTTGCAATTAGTCAGTTTGAGTAAATTATTCATTTACTGTAAACGTTAATTTGAGTAAATTATTGGAATTTAATAATTAAATTAAATAATTTAATAAATTATTACTTCGTTTTGGACTGTGAGGTAAATTTGCAGACGGTCCCTAAAGCAGCCTAGGCGAATATACAGTGAATATCAAACCTAAAACTACCGCGCTTGGTTTTCTATGGGAGAAAAAATGGTTTGGTGAAACTTGTTGGTTGTGGGCTCATATTCTGGGCTCATTCTGCTTAAATGTACATAATATACAGTAATACATTTTATTAATTAGATGCTGAATTTAACCATTTGTTATCACTGAGGCAACAAACCACGTTAAGTGTTTTCTTTATGGGAAATGTTTAACGTGCAGTTTTGCGGGTTCCGTAACTTGCGTTCATATCCTCATCTGTTTACATCATCAGTAAGATCTGAGTTTGGTCTTTTAATAGGCTTGATTGAGATGAGCAAAATCTGCGCAGAACTGATCACCGGTGATCACCGCGAGATGCATGCCGGTTAGAAAAGTGTCCGAGTTTTTTTTATTATTATTTTTTTTAATTATATAACATTCTCAGGGGATACAGTCCAAAGTCTCTTTAAGGGTATTCTATAGTCTTTGTACAGTCAAAGCAAAAAAATACATACACAACCAGAATACAAAACAGTAAATACCTCAATAATAGTAATAACAAAAAAGAAATATAAAGAGAAAAACAAATCAATAATAGTTACCATAAACATCTTTTAAAATAAATAAATAAAAAGTGTCCGAGTTACGTCCGCCTTGCTCTGATGTCATGCTGACGTGTCCCAAAAAAACTCTCGCGACGGCGAGGCGGCTGTGTCGGATTCACTGCGCTGATCAAAAGCATGATGGGAAACGACTTGCTGACGACACAGCTTCATGCTCATTGGTTCAGACAACCGTGATGCTGTGTTCTCTGCTAAAATGTTTTATTTTTAAATCTGATTTCAAGTGATTGTGTATTTAAATTATGCTTGAATATTCCCAAACATTATGACAGTGCGATCTCTGTGTGAGATATGTGATTGTTGTCATATTTCTATAAAAATCTAAAATACATGTTTGTATTAAAGTAGAAATGGATGATAAATACGTCTTTTGTATGGGATTAAATAGCAAGCACTTTGAGTGTCTTGTTCATCAAATTTATATTCATAAAAAAGCAACAGAACTGAAATTATATCACATTTATTAGCAGCACAGCACGTGAGTGAGAATAAGGTGATATTCGCCTTTGATCTGGTAGGTATCTGTTCCACTTCGAGAGCTCAGAACTGTCCATCTCGACTGCGCTTATTCCTCTCCTCCCCTCACCTACATTTCAGGCGAGGCGCACAGCATCACACAAGCCATGATACAAAGTTACAGAAACTAAGCAACCGAAAGCAATATATGGCTTCATCAGATGTAATGTTAGTTCTGTACTTCAGCGTTGGGTAAAAGAGCATTATAATCTCCTTTGTGGTAGAGAAAGCTGCTTACATGTAGGCTACGGGAAACAGCGAAGATGTTGAATTAAACATACAATCAGCGTTTACACGTTTATACTTGCCCCCATAATCAAAACTTCTACTTAGTGCCTGCTCCATTTCTGCAAATCAGTTTTTGTAAATGAATGACTTGATCCACCTATGGCCTTCATCAACAGCAGCTTGCGCCACCTGCTGGTGAGCGGCTGACATCAGCTGGAGATCATGTATCTGTGCTCTACTGCTATTCCTGCGGTTCCCGGATGTGCAACGCTGAATTTTCTGCCGAATATTAACCACTGAATTTGTGGCAGCGAATTTGGAAAGTGAAATAAAATGACCGAAATTTGCCTGTCGAATATTATACATCGTATTTTTAAACAGGTTGAATATTTTGGAAGTGAATTCTGGAAGGTGAATATGAATTATTGATTTTTAAATTATGGAAATGTATGTGAAATATTTTGAATTGAAATATTTACAGCTTAAATAAACAACTATGTTAAATTTCAGGACCTAAAAATGCAAGCCCTGGAAATACAAGGCATTAAAATGCAAGCGCTGTTAATTGCAATGCATCTTTTTTTTTTATCAATTTGTGGAATTCAGCATGCTTTATGTTTCAAAAACTATTGTCATTATTCTGCTTCCATAGAGCGCTCGCCCAAGCGGAAAAATGCGCTGCTGCTGCCAGATCTCTATTGCCGAAAATTACATTGTGTTTGATGCAAAACTAACTCGAATTAATCATATAAAAAAAAACAAAAACAAAAAAAAAAAAAACATCATAACTTTATATTTTCATGCTTTCTCAAGCAAAGCAAAGTTTGAAAGTCCACTAAAAATATATCTGGTCATAATGTTGAAGACGTTATTGTCAACATGCCTAAGTAGTAAATAAAAAAAGGTTTATAAAAATGTATATAAAATTTTAAATAATAACAAACATCAGGAAAAAATAGGAAACACCTTTGTTTTCCATATACTTGTGTCGCTTACAGTTAAATTCCTTCTCTGATTTTATTTTTGTTACTTGGCAATATTTTAAAGACATTATTATTATTAATTGTTATTATTATTATTATTATTATTATTATTATTATTATTTGGTATTTTGCATGGTCTATAATTGGAGTAGTGTCACCCGGGTGGGAGTTTTACCTTCTATTCACTGGGAATAAAAAAATGAATGTATATATATAAATAAAATATATTTATACAAAATATTATATACAGTACTGTGCAAAAGTCTTAGGCCGCTAGTATTTTTACCAACAAAAAATGGTTTTAAGTCAGTTATTTCTATCTTTTGCTGTAGTGTGTCAGTAGGAAATATCAGTTTACATTTCCAAACATTACTTTTGCCATTAATTGTAATAATCCAGTGAGATTTTTGTTTGCTCCGCACAGAGATCTGATCTGATCATCATCCAGTCTGTCTGGAATGACATGAAGAAACAGAACAAACTGAGACAGACTAAATCCAGAAGAACTGTGGCAACGTCTCCAAGATGCCTGAAGAAATAACCTTCCTGCAAAGCTACCTGAAAAACTACGTGCAAGTGTACCTCAGACAAAAGCTGTTTTAAACGCAAAGTGTGGTCATACCAAATTTTGATTTGATTTAGTTAATATAAATTAATTCATAAATAAAATCTATTTATGGCATTATTTCTGAAAGCATCCTCATTTTACAGCATTTTTACACAATTGCCTAAAACTTTTAACAGTACTGTAGATTTGCAGGTAGGTGTCTCGAAGCATCTTGGAGGCGTTGCTACAGTTCTTCTGGATTTAGTCTGTCTCAGTTTGTTCTGTTTCTTCATGTCATTCCAGACGGACTGGATGATGATCAGATCAGATCTCTGTGTGAAGCACTGGCTGTTGTCAGACTTCTTGTGCAAACAAAAATCTCACTGGATTATTACAATTAACGGCAAAAATAATGTTTGGAAATGTAAACTGATATTTCCAACTGACATGCTACAGCAAAAGATAGAAATAACCGACTTAAAACCATTTTTTTGTTGGTGAAAATACTAGTGGCCTAAGACTTTTCCGCGCACACATTTTTTTAAGACTAGATCTCTAATTTTTCTAAAGTGTCTAATCTTACTTCAGGTTGCAGTTACACTTTTCTGCCTGTAGGGCGCCTCAAAACACCACAAAACAAAATCAAAGTCTGAGAGTAACTGAGTAGTTAACAAAGTCCATTTCAAGTATAGCTAAAATCTTTGGTAGTTAACTGAGTAACTGTATGATGTCTCTTATGGCAGAATGTGGATAATAGTGCACATGTATATGTAATTTAGTGCACAATAATATGTCTGTACCATATTATAAATATGAACCTGCAGTGATGTGCAAGTTGTTTAAAAATAATTTTAAAATATATCTTCATTATGAAGTACATAAATGAGATGCTATTTGTGACTTTCATAATGTCTAAGCAATGTTCATAATATTATTTTTAGAATACGTCACTGAAAGTTTCACCCTTTATTTAAATTTAACATTTACATTTCATCATTTAGCAGACGATTTTAACCAAAGGACAAATGAAGCAATCAAACTAACAAAAGAGCAATAATATGTAAGTGCTATGACAAGTCCCGGTTAGTGTAAGACGGTACATGTAGCAAGGTTTTTTTTTTAAATAACAATAATAAATAAAAAGAAAACAAGTATAGAATATAAAAAGAATAGAGAACACTAGTGTTAGAGGGTCAATTATTGTGTATGTGTGTATGTGTATATATATGTATGTATATATATATATATATATATATATAGTCATGGCCAAAAATATCGGCACCCTTGGTAAATATGATCAAAGAAGCCTGTGAAAATTAATCTGCATTGTTAATCCTTTTGATCTTTTATTTAAAAAATTCACAAAAATCTAACCTTTCATTGGATAATAAGAATTTAAAACGGGGGGAAATATCATTATGAAATAAATGTTTTTCTCTAATACACATTGGCCACAATTAACGGCACCCTTTTATTCAATACTTTTTGAAACCTCCGTTTGCCAGTTTAACGGCTCTAAATGTTCTCCTATAATGCCTGATGACGTTAGAGAACACCTGACAAGAGATCAGAGACCATTCTTTCATCCAGAATCACTCCAGACCCTTTAGATTCCCAGCTCCATGTTGGTGCTTCTTCTCTTCAGTTCACCCCACTCATTTTCTACAGGGTTCAGGTCAGAGGACTGGAATGGCCAGCAGAAGCTTGCTTTTGTGCTCAGTGACCCATTTTTGTGTTGTTTTTGAGGTTTGTGTTTGGATTATTGTACGGTTGGAAGATCCAAACATGACCCATTATAAGATTTCTAACAGAGTCAGTCACTTACTGATTTTTTTATCTGTTGGTATTTGATAGAATCCATGATGCCATGTGTCTAAACAAGATGTCCAGGACCTCCAGCAGAAATATAGAGCCACAACATCAAAAATACAGCAGTATATTTCATTGTACACATGGGGTACTTTTTATCCCTGTGTTCACCAAACTCATCTTGAGTGTTTGCTGCTAAAAAGCTCATTTTTTAGTTTCATCTGACCATAGAAGCCAGTCCCATTTGAAGTTCCAGTCGTGTCTGATAACTGAATATGCTGGAGTTTGTGTTTGGATGAGCTAGGACAATTTTTCTTGAAACCCTCTCAAACAACATGTGCTGATGTAGGTGCTGTTTGACATTTTTTTTTTTTTTTTTTAAGGTTTCTGACCCCGAGACTCAACTATTTTGTGCAATTCTCCAGCTGTGGTCCTTGGAGAGGCTTTAGCCACTCAAACTCTCCTTCTCAGCGTGCATTAGGACGATATAGACACACATCCTCTTCCAGGCAGTTTCCTAACATTTTATGTTGATTGGAAATTCTTAATTATTGCCCTGATGGTGGAAATGGGAATTTTCACTGCTCTAGCTCTTTTCTTAAAGCCACTTCACTAATTAGTGATGTTCAATTATCTTTTGCTGCACATCAGAAATATATTCTTTGGTTTTTCTCATTGTGATGGATGATTAAGGGAATTTGGCCTTTGTTTTCCCTCCTATTTATATTTCTGTGAAACAGGAAGCCATGGCTGGATAATTTCATGTTCATAATCACCTTGGAGTGCTCAAAATTGTGAATATAAATGGGAATACTTCAGAAATATTTTACTCATAAGAATTCTAGGGGTACCAATAATTGTGTCCAACGTGTATTAGAGAAAAACATTTATTTCATAATGATATTTCCCCCCATTTTAAATTCTTATTATCCAATGAAAGGTTAGATTTTTGTGAATTTTTTAAATAAAAGATCAAAAGGATTAACAATGCAGATAAATTTTCACAGCCTTCTTTGATCATATTTACCAAGGGTGCCGATATTTTTGGCCATGACTGTATATATAAATAATACATCAAAGACAATAATTTTAATGTGCTTCATTAGGATGACCAAAACTGCATTGCTAATACAATAACACATTCTGAAATTTAAAATAAATAAATAATATTAACAAATAAAATAGCAGTATTGCAAAATAAAATATAGTAGCAAAATAAATAAATTAAAATAACAGTGCAGAATAAACTAATAATTATTAAAACTGTAATAAAAACAGAATGATAATTTAATACTAGTTTTTATTTACCAATTTAACTTTTAACATTTACAAGTACAGACCACTTAAAGATACTCCAGTAACTTGGTGTTCATAATGATCTGTTTTTTTACCCTCGATCACTGTGTCTCTCAAGGAAGGCAATAGACTGTATAGTTATCACCTGAATAGGATGAGATCCTTCCCACAAACTATACAACCTACTACCTCAGCTTGTGGAGACACTCAGATCTGCAGTTTCAGGTTCAGAATGGAGAAGATATAGGCTACAAAATGAGGACAAATGAAGTAGCTTAAAACATCATTTAAAGTGTTTCACGCAGTTTCTTCAGTAGACAGCTGGTTAATCTGCCTCCGTAAGAAAGACAGTAGATTGTATAGTTATCTCAAAGGGAGGTTTTATACTCCACAACTATTCAATCTACTACCTCAGCTTTAGGGACAGAAACAAACATGCCGTGGATATTGTTTCTTCACTGGATCTGCACAGGGATGAAATAAAGAGGGAGGAAAAATTATTTATTACAAGTCATACAAAATTACAAAATTCTTTATTTTAATTGATAAAATTATGTAGGCTACATTTATCGATCTAAAAATGATTATTTAAAAATTATTTATTATTTATTCATCATTATGAATATATACATATTCATGTATTAATAAGTATAAATTTAAATATTGTCTTTTTACTTGATTAAAATCAATAAAAATAGCACCAATATAGATTTTAATATAAAACACTGGGCTTCATCTCCACATTTGTTGTAGTTCACAATGACCTTCAAAGTGCAGAAGGAAAGTTATTAAGTTAAGTCGTTGATTCTGTTTCAGTATTTCCTTCTTTGTGTCTTCCTGATGTGCTTTTAAAAGATTAGCGAAATAATCAGCAATTACAAATCGGTAATAGCAGTGTGCTAATTTGTTCAACCTGCAGAAGTGACTGTCTGGCACGCAGAACTCCTGGGATGAAGCAGAGGTGAGCTGCACGAGGAAATAGTGCCCGGTTTCTCACAACTGGCTCTTTGCACACCCTTCACACGCCTGTGGTGTTGCATGGCGTTTAATTGCCTGAAGTAAATCGCTGCATTTGAGCGCAGCTTTTCCCAGCTGTCTGCCTTTAAATAATGCTACATGTTGTCTGCTAGCAAAGCATGAAAGGGAGGGAAAAGGACCAAACAAAATGGCCGCCTTCCTGCCATCTTAAACGAGTGTGCAGTTAAAAGTCAACAGCGTGTGTGAAGATGAAACTTGATTGTTCTTATTTCAAGAAAGGAGAACGTAATCACTCATATACTTTACATTGGGCAGTAGGAACTGTAAATATACTTTGA
This sequence comes from Spinibarbus caldwelli, assembly GCA_039654775.1. NCBI lineage: Eukaryota > Metazoa > Chordata > Actinopteri > Cypriniformes > Cyprinidae > Spinibarbus > Spinibarbus caldwelli. Next base: position 30,758,661 of record CM077237.1, read on the forward strand.
ACATATCACATTGCTCAAATCAAAACCTTTATAACCCTAACAAATTGGCAGTGGCAGTACCATGTTACACTGACAGTAATACCATGGTACTGTTTGATTACCATATTCTTGTCCATGGTATTTAAACAGCACTGTAAGGTAATTCAAAGAAAAACAATTACATTCATTTGTATGATTTCATTCTGATAATGGTCACACTATGATACATTTTAAGGCCCTAAATAATAATAATAATAATGTGTATGTTTTTGCTGCTTAATATTTTTGATGAAACCGTAATACATTTTTTCAGGATTCTTTGATGAATAGAAAAGTTCAAAGGAACTGCATTTTTTAAAATAGAATCTTTTGTAATATTAGAAATGTCTTTACTGTCACTTTTGATCAATTTAATGCATCCTTGCTGAATAAAAGTATTTCTTCTTAGTTCTTTTACAAATCAGCATATTAGAATGATTTCTGAAGGATCAGGTGACACTGAAGACTGGAGTAATGATGCTGAAAATTCAGCTTTGATCACAGAAATAAATAGCATTTTAAAATATATTCAAATAGAAAACAGTTATTCTAAATTGTAGTAATATTACACACTTTTTTACTGTATTTCTGAATGAATAAATGCAGCCTTGGTGAGCATAAGAGACTTTAAAAATCTTAATGATTGCAAACTTATAATTATAGTAATGCACATATATATAATACTTGATTCTGATTGGTCAATTGCAGCATTTTGTGGTCAGATATTTATGTGTAACGATGTTAATATTGTATTATTATTACAATACTATTTACTGCATAACTGGCCTTAATAATGTACAGTCACGTAGTCATTATCACAAAATAAACTCGTTCAGGGTGAATCAGACCTGTTTTCATCACTCTGTTGTGTGATAATTATCTGCTGACTTGACAGTAGTCCATATATATATATATATATATAATAGAAATTTTGCATTGTTATAATGGCAGTTAATCTACACAGATGATGGCATCCCAGCATGATGGTGCTGTGTTAAATGTCTGGCAGACAGGGGTCACCAGGGCGGGCCAAAAGAATGGACTGCCATGGCAAAGGGGCGGGATGGCGGCACCATGTCTTTACATAAATTAGCATGTGAACCGAGGAACTGAAAGACACTGGGGCAGGACATTAACATTCTGAATTCCTCTTTGGCCTAATTAATGGCAGTGATTGAAATGTTTTGGCCTGGCAGTTGGCCGAGACAGCGGGGCAGTGTGAAAAAGACCTGACGGAGAGTCTCATAATTAAGATGTTGGATCATTTAAAGAGCTGAGAAATCAAAACGTGATGCACTCCAAAAAATGATTTTCTTACTTAGAATTTTTGTCTTGTTTTCCAGCATACATTCTTAAATCAAAATACATTTACTTTGTAAGCGAAATGACTTTTTATTATTATATTATATTATATTATATTCAGTCTTGTTTTCTGAAAAAAAAAAATAATAATAATTATGGGCATTTATGTTTAATTCTCTGGGTCTCTTCAGTTGGAACTGACCAAAAATGTTTATGCTACACTATGAATTTGTTTAATTTTTTGCCTTATCGAAATGGGTTGACACTTGGTGAATTTTGTCACATTAGCTATGTGAACATACAAAAAAATCATGGACATGATTTGAGGGTCGAAAAATAAAAAAGTAACATTTGGTCAAATGACAGTAGAAAAAATAGCTCATAAAAATTGTATGAATATTGCATAGAATCATAAAATCCCCTCAAAATTCCAAATAATAATCAAAAAATGTTTTGAACAAAAATATTTTACATTGATTTTCCTGGGGGAAAAAAAGCTTCAGTTACTTTTGACCGCAAAGGTACCAAGTGTGACCCAAAAATGAAGAGGCCCAGAGGGTTAAAACAATAAAAATATCTGCCAATGGTGTCAGAAAAATAAACCTAATTCAAAGGGGAAACCAGATTTTTTTTTTCTGACCTCATTAGCTGATTTTTTTCTTAGTTTTGATACATTTTCCAGAAAACAAAAATTAATATCATGTAATTTTGCATCTCATGTAAATGTATCTTGATTCAAAAATTGTTAGATATTTGTTCTGGAAAATAAGACAAAATAGCTTTTTGCAGCGTGCATTTGAAATGTTTTATAGGCTGCCAATCTGCTGATGAGCATGTCTGCCATATATATATATATATATATATATATATATATAGTCCTAATAATTTGTGTTGATTGCAATAGAGTCTGATGTAAGCATGTTGCTAAGCTAACTTGCTACATTAATGAGCGCAAATATCAAGTGAAATTCATTTTTAATTAGATTATAAGTTTTACTTTTCAGTATTTCATAATATGTATGTTTATAATCATTATTTTCCTCTGTCTTCCAGTTTATTGTAGTGCATTCTGGGATTGCCTTACCCCCAAAGGACACCAGATTCTGGCCAAAACAAGGTACTTTATGAAGAACCGTAATTCAACTTTTTTTTAGAGAGTGCTTATGATGCATAAAATGTCATCTAGTTAGGCAGCTCACTACATTTGCTGTGTTTATCTGGTCCTATGGCCTCGTTTGACATTTTTCTTGGATCTCAAAAGGACTATTTGTTATTCCATCACAGTATATGGTCCACGTCTCACTGAAGTCCATGGATCATTACACAAAGTAATGGCTATGTCAACATAAGGCTAAATCTTCATGTCTTGTGAGAGATAATATATGCAAAGCTCTACATAAACAGTAAAAGACATTATAACTTGAACTCCCTCCTTCACCAGAGAGCGGATTCACATATGTAGAACTCAATCATATCTGCGATTCAAACAGCATTTGGTTTAACATATTTGGCAATGAAATACTTGTGATAAAATTGTGAAAACTAGAGCACATTTGTCAGCGGAAGTGGTTTAGTTTCTCCAACCTCAATCTTGCGGTTAAACACAAAGGTAATCATTTTTTATTTCACCTCTGCTGTCAACATTTCCTCATGTGTTTACATCTACTAAATGCATTTTATTTGAACTCTCATTTGGCTATGGAATGTAAACTAAGCATAGTTTTGTGCACAACATGCAAGTTATTTTTTTCCAGATCATTTTTTATATAAACACTGAAAAAAAATGTTATAGAAAAGTTTTCACTCAGAAATTGCTATTAAATTTCACAAATAATTTCAAAGAACTGACAAGTAACACATTAAATAAATGTGAAATTTTAAAGTAGAAAGACTGAAATAGTATTTTCTTGTATAATGTACTCCAATAATCTTTGCTGGATTTTCATTTTTTTTTAAATTCAAGAAAATATTTAACGGATATGATGTCTAAATCTTAATTTTCCCATATATATATATATATATATATATATATATATATATATATATATATATATATATATATATATATATATATATATTTTTTTTTTTTTTTTTTTTTTTTTTAATTTTAATTTAATTTTAATGAAAGATTATGAAGACATTTAAGATTTTTTGGTTAATGTGCACTGATGCATCACAAACCATTAGACCAGGAATGTGCATTTAGAAAGTAAATGGGGTCAAATTAGATTTCTCTTTCAAACATATGCAACCTAATATGCCTATTTTGCACCAAAAAGGCTCTTTTATACAAATCTGGTGCCATTTTATCTAGAAAAGCAATAAATATTGCACTACAGCATCATGAGCTGAGGAACATTTTCGGCATATTTGCATGTTAATTGTCAGTAAATGTAATTAAATGCATTGTGATCATTACGAAAGTGAATAAATACATTCCTACCTGCTCATTAAAAGCGAGATGACACTTCACTTCCCACATCTGAATTAGTAGAACTGTTATCTGCACCATTGTGTACTTATGCAGTGTGTTTAAACCCACGCTTGTGCAGTGCTGCAAATCCAGAGGCCTTTTAAACACGCTTATCATTTGTAGCATATTTTTGTGCATATTTTTCTTTAGATATTTTATAAAAGCACTGATGCATCACAAACAATAAGACCTAAATGTGCATTTCAAAACAAAATAGAGTGAAATTTGATTTCTCTTAGTTCTTTATGTAACATAAAATTACCAAAAAGCCAATTTGGTGCAATTTTTTTAACAAAAACAAACAAACAAAAAAAGCGCCACATGTTCTGCATTAAAATATTGTGAATTGATGAACCGTTAACATTTTTAGCATACTTGCACTTCAAATGTCACGTAAATGTAATTAAATGCATCGTGACCATTACTAAAGTGAGTACATATAGTCCTACCTGCTCGTTAGAAGGGGGATGCCACTTCACTTCCCACATCTGAATTAGTAAAATTGTCCATTTATGAAGTGTGTTTGAACCCACGGTTGTGCATTGGTGCAAATCCAGAGGGCTTTTTAACATGCTTATCATTGTATATTATTTTTAACATGCTTATCATTTGTAGCGACTCCTGACAATCTGCAGAACTTCAGCTCTACGCCCTGGATGCAAAAATAGCAATTCTAAACAGGAAGTGCCTGTTGACCTTGTTTGCATATGCGTTCAGTGTAAGTTCAGCACTTATCAATGTGATAGCTATATTGCAAACAGATACAGTTCGCAACATTAAGCAGTGCGGTTGCAAAAATAGAGCTTTTTGTGTATGATTTGTTGAATAAAAAATATTATTGGAGTACGTTATACAAGAAAATACTGTTTCAGTCTTATTTTGTATTTAATTCAATGTGTTACTTGCTATTTCCTTGTTATTTTTTGTGAAATTTACTAGCAAACTGAAAACTGTTTCTACATCAATTTTTTTTTTTAATCAATGTAGTTAAATCACAAAAAATGTTTTTACCTAATTTGTTGTCGTATTTGTTGACACTTGTTAATTAGGCCTATAATAAAACACTGAAACTAGCACTAAAAATTTAAGTAATTTCTGCACTGGAGTTGCAAAAATAATTATTGCTTCCAAATAGGTTTCCTCAAACACTCTGCATGTTTTATTTGCTCACAAAAACAGACAGTCCCTCCCACAACCTCACGCCATTGGTCGAGAAGGTCAGGATTCTCAAGTAAACGCTTTGATAGCGCAAACAACGAAAATGATAGGGAAATCAACGTCTCAATGGCTTACTTATAGTTGTCACATTGAGCAAAGACAGAAGAAAGTATTTTAACATTGAAAATACAGCTTTGAATGAAGATTTTTGCATGCAGCATGTGCAAGTAAGAAGCCATGTGCTTTCGAAAACACATAACTTGATCTGTTAACTCTTTCTATCTGATACCTGTGAAACAAATGTGATCTAAACTGCTACAAAATGAGACCTTGAATCACATTAGCAACAAATACCTGCTCTGGTTAGTGTCAGGCAGCCGTAATTACAGCTGGATGTCCCAGGGTTCGGCTGCTATCCACAAGGCTCTTTTTCTCCATAATGTGATGCTGTTTGTGGTGTTATTGCTTCAGAATTGCAGGTGATTACCAAAATATTTTTCCCGATAAAGGGTCTGTGACTTTGTTCCTGGTTACCACACCGACACACAGAGAGAAAGAGGGAGAGAAGGAGGGAGCACAAAAATAGCAGGAAGTAGAGAGGGCAGGCCAGAAAAAAAAAAAAATCATCAAGTAACGTGACAAGTTCATCTGAGGATAGTGAGGGAGGAGTGGAGGAAGTGTTTTCATTTTTTTCGTCTATCACTCCGCCCACCACCTTACTGCTTTTTTTCTTACTCTTGTTTTCTCTTTGTACAGTGTTCAGGGCAGTTTTCATTTACAATAGTTTCGATGTCTCTAAAAGAAATACGATTCTTTGTTGACTGTGTTAATGAACTAACCAAAAGTAGTTTGGCAAACAAAACATGAGGTGCTTTGGACTGGAAACGCAATTAATAATCAAAATGGCATAAATAACCTCCAAATGTGTTTTCAGTTCAATCGTAGACAGTTTTACTATTATTTGTATTTTTATTTTTTGTCGTTTACATAATTATGGTGATTTAACCTGTTTGTGTATATTTACAGTGGCCAAAAGTCTGAAAAACAAATTATAATTTACACACACACACACACACACACACACACACACACACACACACACACACACAAACACATACACATTGTGGTCTGTAACTTTTTTATGTTTCCGTAAGAAGTCGCTTAAGCTCAGCAAGGCTGCATTTATCTGATCCAAATTACAGTTAAATTACAATATAATATATATATATATATATATATATATATATTATATAATTTAGGAGTCTCATTCTTTTGCTCTTGATCTTGTACAGTCTTAACTGTGGTCTCAGTCTTAGTCATATCTAACGCTCAGTTCCTCCAAACATGTTAGTCTAGAGGAAGAATAGATTTGTATGTGGTGTACCGCTTAACAGTCGACCTAGACAAACCAAAAAACGATTATGAATCTTTTTCCAACAGTTTTAGTGAGATCGTAGGGTTAATTTTCTTCTCCTGGCATAGTTTGGCAGGTAAAGCCCTGCTCTTTGTTTTAAGGGCCTCAGACGTGTATCTTAGCACAAAAGAGCATATTTAACCTCCACCGTACTGTAAATAGCAAACCGCATGTTTGTATAGCCTCTGAAAATGTTTTTTAAAGCTGTTATGCAAACAGGTTGTATAAAAAGAAACACTGGTCATGCACTGTCGCAAGACAAACAAAACGAAGCAAAATCACTCACACACATTACTTTTGCTCAAACACATTTGGAGTTTATCTAACAATATTTGTTTTTTTATGAAAAAAAATGTTTAATGTCTCATCGGACAGAAACGAAATGTGCTTTATCATGGCGGCGGCAGATCAATGACACGTGCTGGAGGAAGATGAGGATGAGGAGCAGCGAAAAGTCAGAGCAAAACGACGTTATTGCAACACAAGAAAGTTAAAAATGAAAAGTAAGCATTCGAACGAAAATCAAATGCTGGAAGTACCTGAGCGAGAGCTTTTTGCGGGACATCGCGGGAGACTCCGGATGGGGTAAAAAGTAGGACTGTACTGTATGGCGACCGAAAAAAAAAACAGCAGGGAGGAAGAAAGAAGAGGAGAGACCGTTTCCACGTCGCTCGCAAGACAAGGGGAAAAGCAGAGAGAGAGGTGTGCGAGCGAACAGCCCTTCTCACACGAGCCCCTGCCAGCACCGAGCAGATTCAGCTATGCCCTCCTATTTGCCTGCCCACTTCAGCCCTGCTGCCAAGAGAGCAAGAAAGACAGAGAGAGAGGTCACAACAGCATGAGAAAGGAAAAGAAAACAAGGCGTCGACTTTTGCGACCACCTTGCGGCTCGCTCTTTGGCTTCGTCTGTTGTTGTTGGGTTAGCAGTCCTCCATGTTTAATACCTCTATGGGTGTTGGCACGAAATGCTAAACACGGTCACCTGGCTCAGGCCCGAAGGCAAGGAGTGGAGCTTGGTCCGAAACCAAAGAAATAAGCAAATCTCAACCTATCCCTCAGGAGCGTGGCGTTGCTTAAAGCAGCGACAGAAAATGTTGATATCAGGTACATGTACTTACTCAGAGTGTCAAATCACGATCTGACACACGTCCTGAAATAAAGAGTTAAGGCTCCCAAAAGAGCCTTTTGTGAGCATTTGGCATCTGTCCCAGGTACAAGCGTTTCGATTCCTGTTTTACAGAAGTCATTCACAGCATCTTTAGCTGTCCTGCCATTGCCTGCATGCTTCATGCAATATACGTTGATGTTTATCGATAGGCATTCGTGCACATCAGCTTCTGTTCGTGGCTTTGCTTTGTACATGTTTAAATTGAATTAAAAGTCGGGATCCTGAAAGCAAGTCCACGATTGTCAGCTTTCCCAGGTGAAACCAATTCAAGCTTCTTTTTTTCAAAACTTTGAGTCCTTTTCAAAGAGTTCTTGCTGTGCCGAAGCAGGAGGGCAGAGTGAGAAAGTTAAACCCAAGGCGCCAGGACAAAGAGCGCGAGACAGTGACTTGTCACAGCACTTGTGGTGAAAGTTTGTGGTAACGCTGTACTATATCCTGCTCGGCTGTGGAGAAAGTGCGATGCAGCCAGGCCAGCGCAATAATCCAGTGTCACCCTGCCAAAAAGTGTGTCGTCCCTTTCCTGACGGCGCAAAGATGGTGACAGAAAGAGAGAGAAAGAGTTGCAATCATCCTGTCTTCTTCTCCTTTCAGGCATTGTCATGGGCAGCACAGTGTGTGACGTCAGCGCCCCCCTTTCATCCTTTTGTTATTTGTCCGTTTATTTCTCAAAGTACTGTCCTCATGTCGCATTTTCTCCCAGGAAAAGAAAGAACTGTTTCTTGACACCCGACTTGGGGAGAGAGAGAGAGAGAGGGACACGGATATAAGTAAAGCACAAGAGCGCAAGTGAATAGAGAAAGAGAATCTGCCCTTACAAATCTCTGTCTGTCTTCCTGCCTTCCGACCGGAGCGCTTGTAAAACTTTCAGCTGTGGCGTCCAGGGCCGGCCTCCATTGGCACCGGTTCAAGAAGAGAGCTGGCTGCGTCTAAAACTCCCGCTGACTGTCTCGAGGAAGACGAGTTCACAGAGAGAGAGAGAAAGGGGGTCGGGCTGGTACCCATGAGGAGGGTGTCGGTGCGGACAGTAGGTCAGGGTAAGGGGGGCGGCAGAGGTGGCACATGTGCCTACGGCAGCTGCTCTGGGAGTTCAGACAGGGAGCATGAACCAGAGTAGAAAGAGGACACTCTACATCCCAAAGTTCTCCATTACCGGTGATGCTCTGCGCTCTTAAAAATAAAGGCTGCAAAAGGGGGGGGGGGGGGTTTCGCAACGATGCCATAGAAGAACCATTTCTGGTTCCCCAAAGAACCAGTTCTTATAAGAACCATTTTTTTCTTAGTGTGAAGAACATTTTTAAAATTTAAAGAATCTTTTTTTCCCACTATAACAAACATTTTGTGCAATGGAAAGATTGTGTGAATGTTAAAGGTTCTTCATTGAACCATCAATGCCAATAAAGAAACTTTCTTTTTAATAGTGCAGGACACTCTTCTGTGGCATTGTGAATCTTCTTATATTTCATGGAAAAACCCTTGATTGTATAATATAGGTCCGTTGGAATGAATGCAGGTAATTATAAAATTCAAAGAAATTTATATAAAGAATATTTTTAACTAGAACAGCAGAGTTTGTCAACACAAAGGTATGACAAAGGTTGAATGTTGGCTCGACAAAGACTTGTTTAGAGATAGATAGAAAGATAGATAGATAGATAGATAGATAGATAGATAGATAGGTAGGTAGATAGATAGATAGATAGATAGATAGATAGATAGATAGATAGATAGATATTGATAGATACATTTTAGATAAATAGAACATTTTATACAAGCAAAAAAATCGCATAGGTGTCATTTTATTAGATGATGATTCAGTGATGAATTTTGTACATTATTTCTTTTTTCCCGTCCTTTTTTCCTGTCGTTCTAGAGTACATTATACACTATGTCTGTGGTAAGATTTTTTTAAGGTTTCTTTGATTAATAGAAAGTTTAAAAGAACATTTGCTTGCACCAACTGGACATTGCCATTGATCTAAAGGGGATTGCTAACAAATATCTCCTTCAGGTATATTAAAACTCCTTTGGTCTGGCTAAGCAGTGTTTTGAAAGTGTTTAAATTCCTCTTAAACTTAGAGTCTTAGTCTTAGAGTTGTATATTAAAAAGCAAGCATTTTGACATAGAAAAATGGCATCATTAAATCAAAGTTGTTGTTTTTTTCTTATTTCATTATTTCAGGGCTCTATTCCACCTTTAACAACTCGGTGCTACCTGTGACCTCATCTGACAGTGCTCTAGATGGCAAATTGGCTCTGATAGACAGATAGTCTTGCCTTTTTCTGGAAGACCTCACCAAATGGCCCCAACTGCCTTAATGACACATAATGGCTGGAGCTGAAGGACGGCTGCTGGGGGAACGTCCAAGGCGGGTTACTCGAGCGCTGGGGGGACGCTGCAGGGTCTAATAGTCTCTTTGGCGCCAGCAGCTGAAGGACGTGGCCTCTCCCACAGGAGCTATTACCCAGAGTCCCTCCACACTGATGTCATCCTGTGTAATGCAACGCTGAAGCTGCAGAGAGAACCAAAGTTCTGTTCACTTCCCCCATCTGTATGCAGTGACATTCATGTGAAATAAGGACACAATGAAAGCCACTTGCTTTTAGCAGTATCGTCAGAGGCTTGTCACCTGCTTTGCAAGTGTATAATTGGGCAGGCTTGGTGACTTTCAATGCAGTCCTTGCACAATTCTCATTTACACATTAAATTAACTGAGAAAAGAACTTTGCAAGACATTTCAGCTGGGATTTCTGTGGTTACATTGTTTGCATAAGACCTTTCCTGATATGACATTGTGCTGGAGCTGATATTTTTGCACATGTTATGCCTTCATTGTACACTTTTTGTCTGTGCAAAAGTCAGCTTTTTTGAAATGTTGAAAAAGTTTTTAAAAGAATGGTTAAAAAGAAGCTTTATAGGACTTACAGATTGCTAGGTTGTTTTGAGAGTTGTGGGGTTATTATTAGGGTGTTCTGGGGGTTGCGGGGGTGTTCTATGGGTTACTAGGTTGTTTTGGGAGTTTCTAGGCTGTTTTGAAGGTTGTTGGGTGGTTGTCAGGGTGTTCTGGTGTTTGTTAGGGGTTTCTGGGTTGTTTTGGGGGTTGTTATGTGGTTGAAAGGATGGTATGGGGCTAGGTAGTTGCTAGGGTGTTCTAGGGGTTGCTAGGTAGTTGCTAGGATGTTCAGGGGGATCCTGGGTTGTTGCTAGGGCGTTGTAGGTATTGCTTGGTGGTTGCTAGGATGTTCTGGGTATTGCTAGATGGTTGAAGGGTGTTGCTAAGTAGTTGTTAGGGTGTTCTATGGGTTGCTAGGATGTTCTAGGCATTGCTCTGTGGTTGTTTTGGGTGTTGTGGGGTTATTATAAATGTGTTCTGGGGGTTGGGGTAAGGGTTTCTGGGTTGTTTTGGGGGTTGTTGTGTGGTTGAAAGCATGGTTTGGGGGTTGCTAGGGTGCTTTGCATTTGCTAGGTTGTTGCTCTGGTGTTCTGGGGGGTTGCTAGGTAGTTGCTAGAATGTTCTATGAGATACTAGGTTGTTTTGAGGGTTGCTGGGTGGTTATTAGAGTGTTCTGGGTTGCTAGGATGTTCTAGAGGTTTCTGTGTTGTTTTAGGGGTTGTCGGGTGGTTGATAGGATTGTATGAGGGTTGCTAGGTGATTGGTTGGATGTCTGGGGGTTGCTAGGTGGTTGGTAGGATGTCTGGGGGTTGCTAGGTGGTTGCTTCACTACTAGTGTGGAGTTTGTAGGCCACTCCGCTTTACAGTTCAGAAACACCAGTAATTATATTCTAACAGAGGTTGCTAATTGCGTCAATGCATAAGTCAGCAAAATTCTGATTGGTTCTAAAACCTAGATAAACTTAGACAATTTCCACATATGGACGTAAGCACTTCAAGCCTATCTCCAAATGATTATTGTAGGCATCAGCGATCAGGAGTAAGACTGAATAGGTGATCAGGACGTGGGCTGGGCCTCTGGCCTGTTTTAGGCTTCTCCTTATTTTTATATTTTAGACATCCATCAGTTAGTGATGAAAAAAATTGCCGCGCTGGTGGAAACAACACGAGACCGTGCTACCGCGACTGTCAAAAGTGGCTCGATGGTGTTTAGTGTCCAGCAGCAGAGAGTGTGCCGTCAGCGCAGCTGAAGAGTTCTGCGTTCAAACGCACGCAATAGCCTCGGGTGGTTGATAGGATTGTATGAGGGTTGCTAGGTGGGGTTGCTAGGCGGTTGCTAAGGTGTTCTAGACATTGCTCTGTGGTTGCTAGTGTAGGGGAATTTACAGTTAAAACCCAAGGACCAGGTGTGTTGAATGAAGACCAGGAGTCAGATATGCAATCAAATGAAGAAACTTTACTGAAGAAAATAGTTTGCAGTTTCATCAGCAGAACTCAGCTTCACTACTCGCGTGGAGTTTGTAGGCCGCTTCACTTTACAGTTCAGAAACACCAGTAATTATATTCTAATAGAGGTTGCTAATTGCGTCAATGCATAAGTCAGCAAAATTCTGATTGGTTCTAAAACCTAGATAAACTTAGACAATTTCCACATATGGACGTAAGCACTTCAAGCCTATCTCCAAATGATTATTGTAGGCATCAGCGATCAGGAGTAAGACGAAATAGGTGATCAGGATGGCGGCAGTGACTTTCCCCCTGGACAGTCTTCTCATTTAACACAGAGAAAAGATGCCAACACACACACATACACACAGAGCGCTTATCTGCATTTCAAGGTTCCCTAGCAAGCATCTTATCAGTATGGTTGGTTACACACACTATGCAGTCATCATCTTGGAGAGCAGAAATACAGGATTCTTTAATATCTGTTTTTCAAACATATAAATGTCACAGTTCTCTCCGTCACTCATGGCTCACGTAGGTGGGAGGTCACCCTGACCTCCTGATATGGCACTGTGACCCTATAGGGAGAAAATAACTCACAGCATGTAAAGCAACATAGTTACTCTTCCAGTCTTGCTACACTGGAAAATACACTCTTCTTTCTATATTGATTAATATAGAGGGCACTACTAACTTAAGTCAATCGTCAACAATCTGGGAGGTTAAATCCTGATTCATAACTTGATTAATCATAAAACAAGAAATAAGGTATATTGAAGAAATAATATCAATATGAAGGATATGACAGCACTCCATCCACTCCTTCACTAGGTTGTTTCGGGGGTTTTCAGGTGGTTGGTAGGATGTATTGGGGTTGCTAGATGGTTGCTTGGAGTGGCTAGGGTATTCTGGTGTTCTAGCAGCTACTGGTTGGTTGTGAAGGTGTTCTGGGGGTTGCTAGCTTGTTGCTAGGATGTCCTGGGTTTTTGCTAAGGTGTTTTAGGCATTGCTTGGTGGTTGCTTTGGTGTTTAGAGGTTGCTAGGGTGTTCTGGGGGTTGCTGTGGTGTTCTGTGGGTTGTTAGGTTGTTTTGGGAGCTGCTGGGGGTTCTAGGGTTTTCTGGGTTGTTTTGAGAGGTTGTGTGGTTGAAAGGATGGTTTGGGGGTTGCTAGGGTGCATTTGCATTTGTTAGGTTGTTGGTGTGATGTTCTGGGGTTGCTAGGTAGTTGCTAGGATGTTCTAGGAGTTACTAGGTTGTTTTGAGGGTTGTTGGGTGGTTATTAGGGTGTTCTAAACACTGCTCTGTGGTTTCTTTTAGCAGTTACTGGGTGATTGTGAATGTATTCTGGGGTTGCTAGGTTGTTTTGGGAGTTGCTGGGTGGTTATTAAGGTGTTCTGGGTTGCTAGGGTGTTATTGATAGGATGGTATGAGGGTTGCTAGATGATTGGTAGGATGTTCTGGGGTTGCTAGGTGGTTTCTAAGGTGTTCTAGGCATTGTTCTGTGGTTGCTAGGTTGTTTTGGGGGATGCTGGGAGGTTTCTTACTATCCCAAGTCTTATCGCTGATAAATTAAATCTGATCACTCAGTACAGTTCTAAAACACCTCTGCTAAATAAGTTGAATGAATTTAGGTACTGTTCTTATTCGTAGCATATCCAGTTTTCAAGTAGACATTGTGGAAGTGCAACTCTTGAAGTAGACTTCAGTTTAAAGTCACTACATGTACATGCATGAACATAAGAAACGGCACCTGAATGAGGTCTAATATCCACTTTGACAATCTTGCATTACAGATCACGTTTCCAGTTTTCTTTCAGTGTGATGTTCCCGAGGGCATTATCACATGACCTTTAAGAGTTGTTCAGGGTAATCGGTCCCTGACAAAACCGCACAAGTTTGAGTTAACTGTTCATTGACCAGCTGGTGACAATTTGGCGTAGTTATCGCATTGCACAACAGGGACCAAGCAAAAGTATAGACAAAGGTTGCAGGATGAAAAAGATCAGACCTTAACAAGAATACAGCATGTTAAAAGCTGATTAATTATTCTGTGAACATGCAAATGGTAAAGATAAGTACTTTTTCATGTATAAACTGTATTGTTATTAAGTTAAGTAAAAATGCACTTTATCTTATCAACTTCATTACATTATGTCTGGAGAAATTCAGCTTCATTTAATTATTTTCAGGAGAAACATTATCTTAAATATTAGTGGTTTTCTATGGCAAGGATTACTGTAATATTGTTCACATTTTCTGAAGAAAACAAAGCAGGACACTTTAGCAACACCTGAAAAGCGAGTTTTGCAAAGAAAAAACAATACTAACATTTCAACAGAATTGTAAAAATTAGTTTTTGCTATAATAACCAAGGTTTTTTGCTTTCAAGAAAATATTTTGAAGTACATATATAATGGAAATTTTAACTCCTCAAGCTTTCTAGTGCTTTCACATGGGAATGCCATTGGATCAGTTTAGTCAATAAGCTTATTGTAGCCAAGGTCAAAATATTCATGGAGAAATCTGATCTTAGATCAGCGCTATAATGCTGTTTCAGTGGAGGGACTTTGGTGGGGAGCAGCAGAACATCGGGGGGCATCTACGGTGAAGTGGCATGCTTTAGTCACTTTACATATAGATATCTGTCAAGTGCATATTTATGTTTAGGGATCTGAATGAAATCCCTAACTCTGAAAAGCTTAGCAGCTGCATAGCAGCACATTGGAGTTCTTTAGCAACTGTGTAGCAACACCCTGGCAATCACCTAGCATGTCCAAATAACTTAAAAAACAAAACTCAGAATATCCTAGAAACTGCATAGCAACATGCAAAGCAAAACAAACAAACAAACAAAAACCACTTCATTAAAAAAACACTTACTAGATAACCTTAGCAACTGCATAGCAACACCCTGGTAACCATCTACAACATCCAAGTAACTAAAAAAAGCAACAAACTTAACACCACTCAGAACATCATTAGCAACCACAAAGCATATCCCTGGCAAATGCTCAGAACATCCTAGGAAATGCATAGCAACACACTAGAATACCTTAGCAACTGCATAGCAATGCCCTGGTAACCACTCAGAACATTCTATTAACTCCATAGCAACACAAAGCATCCTAGTAGCTAATAGTAACATGTTAAAAAACACTCAGAACTGCATAGCAACACCCTGGTAACAACTCAGAACATTCTAGCAACCAACAGAAAATTTGCACTGCCCAGGAAACCAGCTAAAATACTGTAGTATCCCCATAGCAACACATTAAAACCCCTCAGAGCATATCAGCAAACACAAAGCAAAGCCCTGGCAGTTGCTTAGAATACCCTAGGTGCATAGCAGCACACTAGCAACCACCCAAAACATCCTAGTAAGTGACAGTAACGTTAAAATACACTCAGACCTTAGAAGTTGCATAACAACACCCTGGCAACCACCCAGAGCATCCTATTAACTGACAGTAACATATTAAAAACACTCAGAACTGAACAGCTGCATAGCAAAGCCCTGGTAACAACTCAAACATTCTAGTAACTACTTATAACTCTGCAGTGCCAACTGGCTAAAATACCATAGTAACTCCATAAGCAACATGTTAAAAACACTCAGAACACTTCAGCAAACACAAAGCCCTGGTATTTGCTCAGAATACCCTAGGAACTGCATAGCAACACCCTGACAACCACCCAAAATATCCTAGTAAGTGCAGAGGAATATGCTAAAAACAACTCAGACCTTAGAAGCTGCATAGCAACACCCTGACAACCACCCAGACAACCACCCAGAGCATCATAGTAACTGATAGTAACATGTTAAAAAACACTCAGAACTTAGCAGCTGCATAGCAGCACCCTGGCAACCACCCAGAACATCATAGTAACTGATAGTAACATGTTAAAAACACTCAGATCTTAGAAGGTGCTTAGCAACATCCTGGAAACCACAGCATCCTAGTAACTGATAGTAATATGTTAAAAAACACTCAGACCTTAGAAGCTGCATAGCAACATCCTGGAAACCACCCAGAACACTTGATTCACCACATGGCAACATAGTAAAAGAGCAGGACAGGATTTGCACAGGCAAGCATCACTATAGTTTAAAATGGTGTTTCCTTCCTATACTGTTATCCAATGTTCTGGCAGAGGCCGTTGCATCATGAGAAAACTCATATTCTGTGAAAGGAGGTCAGCAGGACACTTTCAGACTGTATTTTCCTCTGTGTGCTCATCTGCTGCAGGATCCAGCGTTTGTTTTGTGAGTGAGGCAGTAGAGCCCTGCATTTCAGCCCGGGCCCTACGGGCCCCGACTTTTTTAGGCCTCTAGGGCCGGGCTTCGGGCAATTTTCACGTCATAGTTCAGACGCAACGCGGGCTGGGCCTCTGGCCTGTTTTAGGCTTCTCCTTATTTTTATATTTTAGACATCCATCAATTAGTGATGAAAAAAAATGCCGCACTGTTGGAAACAACACGAGACCGTGCTACCGTGACTGACAAAAGCTGCTCGACGGTGTTTATTGTCCAGCAGCAGAGAGTGTGCCATCAGCGCTGCTGAAGAGTTCTGCGTTCAAACGCACGCAATAGTCTCAAGCTTGCCGCAAATCCCCAGCAAAAGTAAACCACAAATGTGTCAGTGGAAAATATTAAGGAGATATTTGAATTATTTACTAATAAACTAGTGTTTTCTGAGTCCGTGTCACAAGGATGAAGTTGCCGATCCTGGCTCGCTGTAGACGCGCCTTTAGAGAGAAATGCATCTTGATTATGGTTATGATTATAATGAAAGAGTTTTTGTTTTCGATTTGTTTTATTTCGTTAAGTAGTCATTTAAAGCTTTCTATAGACATTTATCATATCTGTGAGGCATGTAGGCTATTCGCTGAGTTTCATTTTTTGTGAAGCGCTCCTGTTCAAGACGAGACGGCAGAAATTGCATGTCTGTTTTCTTTATTTTTTTAAAAGCACAACGTTTTGTTGATATTATGAGTGCACACAAATAAAAGACCCTTTACAGTTCCGAATGATGTATTACTCTTACCTTTATGATCAGAAATAACGTTTAAACATTGACTACGTTTACATGGACATCAGTAATCTAAGTATTTACCTTATTTTGAATAAGACAATATTATGATTAAGGTGTTTACATGAGTTGCTTTTAGAATAATCCTTTCATGTTCCCGTTTTACATGTCAAGTCAAGTCAAGTCACCTTTATTTATATAGCGCTTTTAACAATACAGATTGTGTCAAAGCACGTAACAGTATCAAATTGGAGGATAGAGTGTCAGTGATGTATAATAATAAGATTTAACACTCAATTTTCAGTTAAAGGCGTTTCATTATTGAATTCAGAGATGTCATTGTCTAGCTCAGTTTAGTTTAAATAGTATCTATGAAATCAAATTGACGATAATCATTAGAAATCAAGTGTCCCCAACTTGTTATAGTACATAGATCGATTAATGGCATACGTCATTACGTCCCCTCCACATATAGTTCGTCTTCGTGATGATGCCATATACAGTTTTGGGTGTTTCATTTTTAATTTTATGAAAGCTTCAAGTGCAGTTAATTATTTGTATGCGCATACAGACGGCGGTGTTGTTGAAGCTCTTTTATTTGCCGTCAAACGGTTGATCACTGCCGTGTGTGTATCCTGTCGCAAAATGCGGCGAAAAGTCCTACACGACGGTAATAGTTTGATTAAGGTGTTTACATGTCTGTACTGTACTTCAGTAATGCGACTAAAACAGGAATACTCCACATGTCTTAATTCGATTTGTGTTTACTTCGATTATGACTTTAGCCGGATTAAGGTAATCAAAAATCTCTGTTTACATGGTACATTCTTAATCAGAGTATTGTCTTAATCGTATTAAAACCGGAGTATTGTTGTCCATGTAAATGTACTCATTGACTTTTCGCCGCATTTTGCGACAGGATACACACACGGCAGTGGTCAACCGTTTGACGGCAAATAAAAGAGCTTCACACCCGCCGCACGTACAAATAATTAACTGCACTGAAGCTTTCATAAAATTAAAAATGAAACACCCAAAACTGTATATGGCATCATCACGAAGACAAACTATATGTTTATATGTGAAATTCTGGAGGGGACGTCGGATGGCGTCGCGTGGTGACGTAATGACGCATGCAATTAATCGATCTATTAACCGAGACGGGCTCGGGTCGGACTCGGTCCGGTAATTCTGATGAGCTGTCGGACACGGGCCGGGCTTGGGCCTGTGCGTCTGTGTGTCTAAATTTGAGGCCCGTGCATGGCTCTATGAGGCAGTATCCTGTTGCCTTTGTTTAGTTTGAGTCTCACACACACACACACACACACACACACACACACACACACGTGTGTCCCTCAGGAGCGCGTGCACTCCTCTGACCCACATCTCCATGGGTTGTCCTCATTGTTTGTGATTGAGAGTTTGAGTAATAAAGCCACTGGAGTGAGGTCACGTCCTTAAAGCTGCTCTTCTGCTCCTGCATTATTTCATAAATCATTTTCACTGTATTAAATATCATATATAGCTTAAGTAAATATACATTTATACTATATGCTGTCAGTTCTTGTTAATCTGTATGTAAATATGAATCAAAAGAATATGTTATTTTTTAACCCCAGAGGTTTAAGAAGAGCATTTCAGTTCTCCGGTTGTATTTGTTTTAAACTGGTTATCTGGAAAATACTGTACAGTTGCATCATAAACTGCACTGTCTCTTTAAGATCTTGAGCTCCACCTCTGAACCTTCTTGAGTTCACTGGCCCTCTGAGGGCATGATCTGTGGACGGGAAGAAGGAGGAAACAGGGCCATCTTGCCACCGGATGAAGCACTGCAGCCAAAACAGCTTCATTTCACCATAGAACATGATCTTGAGCAAGCTTCCACATTCAATTTATTGTATTTAGCGATATCGCCACCTAGTGTCAGGGCAGGAAACATTTATATAAATGTACATATTAATAAATAGTAAAAATATAAATGAAACATTTTAGCCTACGTTTGTATGTACATTTAATGTGGCACCAATTATATGCAAAATATGTGACAGAATATTTATTAATTGCATAAATTAAAATGAAATAGATTTAATTTGCTATATTTAGCATTGTTGCTGACTAATATCAAGGCAGGGAACATTTACTTAAATAAATATAATAAAATATTTAGTTAAATTATACATATCAGTGTTATTTTAGTACCATGGAGACACTATTATAATTTTATTAATAGTTTGAATTCATTTTCATATTTTAAGTTTTAATTTTAGTTTGTTTTAATTATTTTGTAGTGTGTTTTGTCTTTTTATTAGTTTTTTATGTCTATATAGTTTCTATTATTTTTTATTTCAGTTTTTGTTATTTTAGTACATAAAATGAAAATGGAAAAAAAAAACGTATTTCGAATGTTTATTTAAATTAAAATGAACGTTTTTACTATAATGACCCTGATACATATTAGCATATATATATGTATCACCAATTTATATACTAATTAATTTAATTGGCTAACATTGTTTCCAGAAAAGAATATTCATCTAAATAAATATTATTAAATATTATTGATTAGGGCAGAGATTTTTTATCTAATACGCATACATACATACATACATACATACATACATACATACATACATTGGATGCAGGGAAAACGAATGTTTTTTTCCATGCTGAATCCATTTAAACTCCATGGAAGTGAATAAAATGCTAAATAAATAAATAAAAACTTCATGTCCGTGTTATTTGTCAGATACTCAGGTGTAAATCCTGACGTTAATTCCAGACATGCATTTTCTACATTATATTGTTAATATTGTCACTGGGATGATGCACCATCTTTAGTTACCTGTAGGTGGTGCAATCTGACCATTCCAACAATATATTCATTTTGAGTGACGCTGAAGATAAAAACTAACTCGGATTCTATGATCAGTTCAGTTATACAGAGGAAATATTAAGCAATTAAATTAATTAGCCCCTCATAACACCTATTTTGTTATATGTTATTTGCTTGCTAATAATAATTGTCATTACACATGTCAGGTGTCTGTCACAAAAATAAATGACAATAAATAAAATGCATTTAAAAAGTCAACAGATGCATGCACGCCAATAAGAACGCAATTATTATTATATTATTTATTTTATTTTATTTTTTCATTATGAGTATAATTTTATTACAGTTTTAAAGTGTTGACTTTAAAGTTTAATAGTGTTTAAAAATAAGAGGTTCTTCTGGTTATGAATTAGTTTGAACATACTTGATTTTCAGAGATTTATTCACACTATTCCAGCTTTTCTCAATGGCTGATCATCCGGTGGCCTTCATGACCTGCTTTTGCACAGGCCAAGCAGAGCTAAACCAATAAGAGGAGAAAGCTCTACCGTTTAGCCCAGCGATAAGCTCCACATCCTGCAGGCTGTTTCAGCTCCAGACGCTTTTACACCCTCGTGACCACCAGACACTCTCTGGCCTGAATCTGCTGCAGCTTGAGGAGGTGTAGTCTGCTATCAAAGTGCACAGCACAAGCCTCATCTTTGATCACTGTCTATGAATGGGCAGTTTTCTTCAGAAAATGCAAGCATTGAAATGACTGAAATGTTCTGCTATATCAAAATTAAATGTTTGTTAGATGTGTCAGCAGGGGGAGTGTCAAAAACACACATTTAGCAATGACTCATTCAACTAAATTTAAACATGACACCCATCAAGGCAGCAGCAGGTGAGTTATAAATTCAGCTGTGATGTGGATCATGTATAATTGTAAGAAATCCCAGTATTTACATTAATTAGACAAATGTGTATTAATATGATGACTGGGTCTGTGCATTGACACATTTAACATGTTCATCATGCATGATGTTCAGGAGTAGATCTACACATCACATGCGGGACAGGCAGAAGCTGATCTGGATGCCCAGATGACAATATTACATTATTTTAATAAATAAATAAATAAATAAATACATAATGAACCTGAATAAAATAAATGAATAAACAATGAAATAAAATAAAAAACAAACAAATGAGCAAATAAATAATAAATAAGAGTAAATAAATAGAATTAAAATAAATACATAAATAAAAATGAATAAACAAATAACATTAAAAATGAGCAAAGATGAATAACTGAAATAAAATTAACAATATATAAATAAAATGAATAATATATAAATAATGAAAAAATAAATATTAAAAAATACAAAATATAAATAAAATTTAAATTCAATAATAAATAAATGTAAATTAAAAAGAATTAAATAAAATAAATGTAAATAAAATAATACAAATATATGAATAAACAATGAAATAAAATTAACAATATAATAAATAAATAAATAAATAAATAAATAAATAAATAAATGAATGAATGAATGAATGAATGAATGAATGAATGAATGAATGTAAATGTAGTTTTGCCAGACAGACAGAATATAGAATATCCAACAACATCATACAACTATCTATTCAAATTATAATTAAATTTTTCAGTGATTTCAATCAAGAGCATCTCATCGTCATTAAAAATACTGGCATTTTCCAGTTGTATCCAAATGACAATGAAAATG
Source organism: Spinibarbus caldwelli (assembly GCA_039654775.1). Classification (NCBI taxonomy): domain Eukaryota; kingdom Metazoa; phylum Chordata; class Actinopteri; order Cypriniformes; family Cyprinidae; genus Spinibarbus; species Spinibarbus caldwelli. The sequence goes on from CM077237.1 coordinate 30,780,127, forward strand.
TCATTAGGTCATAATTTTGACAGCAATTATTGAATCCTTTTGAGTGACACAAAATGTATTTTTAAGCAGGCAATATCAGTGGGTCCTTCTAATAACTTGTTTCTAATCAAGACCCCCAACAAGACATAAATAAATACGGCGTTTTCAAGCTTGTAAATGATAAAGTTGTTGGACTTTACTTCTAACTATTAATTAACTTGAGAGGTCTATGTGGGTCTACTTCCATGTCCACTAGTAAAGGCAAAAGGCAATTAAAAGTGGTGAAAATGTAATTTCGTCCTACATAAAAATGTCCCCTAAATATAGAAAGTTTTGCCTAAAATCTTTAGGTTTTCGTCCATTTGTCAATTACCCATCTATTGTCTTATTTCTTCTGATAATTCCCGTGTAAGGCTGGTGTGTGAGTGACAGATGGGTCAGTGGGAAAATCCTCTTAGCAACTATCTGCTGATGGAGCTTCATTGAGTAAAGCTCCACACTTTCTCATTACTAGCTTAGCATCACCATACTGAGGCCTCGCTTGCTTTTGTTCAACTTTATTGGTTACAATTTCAAGATAAAAGACATGTCTGCCGAAAAGGTGAGTTTGTAGTTATGGCTTTTATTATTATTATTATTATCAACTGAATACCTGTTGATCTAAAAGTTGATTCACTGAAGGACATTCAGAGATTGAATCTTGTAGTATCTTCTGTTTTAAACTAGATCTGTCATCAGAACTGATTTAACGGCAATTAATATATTTAACTTCAATAATTAAAAAACATACCAAACACGCTGTCATTAGCATGTTGGTTGATGTCACTTGGCTAATTAGTGAGTTATAGTGAGGTCACTCCTGGTTCAGTTCAGTCGTATTGTAGTGAATAATTGCAAAGCTTGTTACAGACACGTGCAAATGACTGAATCAAACACTTCCAGCCATGAATTTCAATATTAATATCAACTATTCTGTTGCTTGTGATGAGAAATGCTAAATGGCTGTAAAATATTTAGGTTTTATATTTGCATAAACTAAAATAACTAGTAGGACTACTAGTAAAATAACTTGTAGGAAATACTAGGCATTGCAGATTTATATAATATGTATATGGTGATATATGTTTGATAGTTATGATGTATTTAACTCAAGGGTTCAGAGCTTGACAGATAATTTTGAAAAAATTGAATTATAAGTGTAAATATGTCTTATTCAGTCTTATTCAAAGTATAAAAGATGGTCTACAAACACAACTTGAGTCCATTTATACAGTCAAAGTATTTTAATCTTTAACCTTATTTCTTAAGCCTTATTTCAAAAACTATATCTGGCAAAATGTGTATCTTTTGCTGTTTATTTGATGGAAACATGGTTGTATTAGAGTTTTTGTTTTCCTCTACACCTCATGCCAGGGATTGACTAAGGTGACGGTATTAATAGCCTTATTCTGGCTGCGTCTTAAGTGGATCACACACACTTACACACGTTCAGACTCAAAGACAGTCAGTACAGGATCCCACAGTGAGTGCTTAGGCCATATATACGAGGGTGAAAAGATGTTTAGAAAGGTTTAACACATATTTGTAAAATACAATCCACAAAGAAGAATAATGGATAGATGTGAGGTTTTTCCATTACTGACTCCTGCAGCTTAATCACTCACAAATAGGACAAGTTGTATAATGTGGTTATGCATCAGATCACTGCTGTTATATCAATAGATCTAGAGATGATGCAATCTTATGCATCAAAAATACGTTTTTTTGTTATCTAATTAAACTATACATTAAAAACTACAAATTCCAATAAATAAATAAATATAAATAACATGTTTCTGTGTGCAGTTTGGTGCTTGAGAGTTTTCTTTTTTTATATACTTTTTTCCTGTATTCTAATACTTTTATATGATAAAAAGTATACTAGTATACTTCATAAATCCAAAAAATGTATATACTGTTTGTGTGGGTGTGTATACATACATACATACATACATATATATATATACACACATACACACTGTATATATATATATATATATATATATATATATATATATATATATATATATATATATATATATATATAAGGTAAATGTGTTTCAAACAAAAATGGCTATTTACTGAAGTGTTATATTCAAATATATTGTTCATGTTTATTTGTTGCTTTCACTTGCATCCTTACTGGTGAGTCATTTAACTTTCTAACTTTGATTACTTTTAATAATAGCTACTGTCCAACATGTCTATTACAATAATGTCTTTTTTTAACTGCACACATCAAAATATTGCAGAAGCCCAAAAAGAAGAAGCCCGAGTCGACTCCAGCAGAGACCAATGGGACCGAAGCCAAACCTAAAAAGATCAAAAGCAAGAAGAGCGGTGATCTGTCGGCTGAGAGCAGCCCGGCCACTCAGAGTACGACTGACAGTTCATGTCCTGATGTTACATCACTGCACTTCTGTCAGTCTATTTACACAACTCTCACAAACCTCCTTCACAGATGGAGAGAAGGTGAAGAAGAAGAAACTGGAGAAGGAGAAAGAATCAACAGAGAAGGAGAAGGAAATCAAAAAGAAAGCGAAAAGTGCCCCAAAGAAGAAGAAGAAGAGTAAGTGACCTAGTGTTATTTTGGTCATTTATATAATAATAGTGTCCTTTTAGTGTAATTTATATGTTGTTTATATTACAGTCTATGTATTATTTTGAATTAGATTTTACTTTTATATTTTCAGTTTTCATTTTAACTGTAGTTTTAAGTTTTAGTTAATCTTGTCATTTTTATTCGTTTTTTTATTTTTAAATTGTAATTTTTTTTTTTATTTATATTTTATTTAGCTTTTTGTTTAGTTGTTATTTTAGTACTTCCAACTTCTACTTATTGCAGTTAGCTGCCAAGGCAACATTTCTTTAAATTTCAGTGCAGTTTCTGAAAACTGCAAGTTTTTCCTGTCTCAGTTTGTCATGTAATATTTATTTTTTTAATTTTATTTCAACTTTTTCAGTTATCAATAAATAGCCTTAGTTAACAATAACAACACTGAAATCACCTTAGTAATATTTTCATAAATAAATAAATTTATTCATTTATTTGTAAAACAAGATTGTTTTATTTATGTTTCAACTTTGCCTCAGTTGTTTTTTCAAAAATTGCAGATAAATAGACACAAATGAGACAATAATTGACACACAGGAAGGTTTACAGAGCTATAAAATGAACATGTATAGCAGCTCAGATCTTGAAATGTTTGAACCGATATTGAGATTTTGATTTCTACATTTTGATTGCAGATTTTAATATTTTGAGCTTAGTTTGGAACATTGGTGTGATCTTTTTAAAACCTTTAGTGAGAGAATTGAAGTGACATAATTGAAGTCCTTTTCTAATGAGAAAAAGCAGTTTGCCCTTCATTTTGTCTCATGGCTGCCTAGGACAAACAACTGTGATGCTAAAGACTGTTTTCTCTTTCCAGCAGGATGATGGCATGACATTTGAAAAGCAAACTGTAAAAGATTTTTTTTTTTTTATACCTGAGCACTTATGTGTTTATTCCAAAACAGGTTCTACAGAAGATGATGACGATGAAGAGGATGATGAAGAGACCACTCCTCAGAAGAAGACAAAGAAAAAGACTTCAAAAGAAAGTTCTGATGGAAAAGACAAAGAGAAGGAAAAAGACAAGAAGTCCAAATCAAAAGGTGCCCTGTGTCACATGTACTTTAAACTACAAAGCACTTTAAACTGTTATGAGATATAATGTTAGTTTAGTTAGTTTCAATAACTTGATTTATGTTTTCCTTATGTGAACATGAAGATGATGTCAAAGAGGATGCAGACAGTAAAGGAAAATCTAAAGCCAAGAAGAAGGAACCAGCCTCCATGTTTCAGATAAACGGAGACAAGCCTGAGACCAAGAGTAAAAAGAAACGTAATGTTTTGAGAGCTCTTCTGTATGCATGTCTGTTTGATGATTCAGAATAATACATACATTTGCAAATGTTGCGTGAAGCAGCTGCCAAATCTGAGAGTGAAGATGAGAGTGAACCCGAAACCAAAACCAGCAAGACGAAGAAGAAGAGCAGCTCAAACCCAGTGTCCATGTTTCAGACAGGAGGGGACAAAGACAAAGACAAAGACAAGAACAAGGACAAAAAAACAAAAAAGACCAAAAGTAAGTTCTGGTCCTTTTAAAAGCCATTATGGTATACACAATTTTACTTACTAACATAAAAATATAAAAGCTTCAATAATAAAGAATCTTTCAAAAGTAAATTTAAAGAATCTTTTATAGAATTTTATGTATACTGTAATGGAGTTGAGGCGGAAGCCGAAGTAGAATCCATATGCAGGGTTTAATAAACAGTTCCACAAATCCAAACTCAGTGTCAGTAAAGGCAAGCAGTGAGGTCGATACACAAAGAGGCAGTCCAAACAGGCAAAACTGCAATCCAAAAGAGAAGTCAAGAGAAACAGGAAAACAGGTCATACACAGGAGAACTAGACAGTGATACAAACGCTTGGTAAGGCAGGGTAAACTGGCAATACTTCGCAAAGATGCAGTGTGGTGGCCAGGTTAATATGGCCGCCAAACAGGAAGTAGCTGCAGAGGAAGAGCTCACAGTCAAAACTCAGGCGAGCACTCCCTCTGCTGGCGTGGTGTTACAGACCGTAGATCATTGGAGGACCTGGGCCGTGGAACAGAGGCAGACTGTGGAATAGTGGAGCAGGGTACCACCAGATCAGATCCAGAGGAGCATGGATCCATGGCGGAGTCGACAGGGCAAGAAGCCATAGCAGAGCCGGTAGGGCAGGAAGCCATAGCAGAGCAGGCAGGGCAGGAAGCAATGGCGGAGCAGAGGACCACCAGGTCAGAGCCGATAGAGCAGGAGACCACCAGAGCAAAGCAGAAGACCACCACAGCAGAGCAGACAGATTAGAAAGCCATGGCAGAGACTGAGGCCTCGGAGACACTGAAACACAGAACATAAACAGATTGTTCAAGACCCCAAGAGTCGAGGCTGGATGCTCAGATGAGCCAGGATCAGTCCTTGAGGCCGGACACACAGTGAGTTCATGTGCAGCCCCTTTAGCCTCGTCCGGACAGTAATAGTGTTCACAGACGCCCTCTGTGGTTGTGACTAGGCAGGTAGAGATTACGAGACTGGCCCCCTTGGCTGTAACAGGACAGATAGAGAGTTCTGAAACGGCCTCCTTAGCCGTAGCAAGACAGACAGAGAGGTCACAGGCAGCCTTTCTGGCCATGATAGGATACTGAGTGAATTCAGAGATAGTCTTTGCGATAGCAACAGGCAGGGCTGAGAGTTCATGATTGGTTTCTAGGGCCGAGACGGGTATGATAGGGGATTCGCTGACGGTCTCCATGACCTCGTCAGGACAGACGAAGAGTTCATAAGTTTGCACCCCTGCCACTTCTGAAGGTTCTGCAGCGGATGCCACCACCTCTGGAGGTTCTGCAGCAGTAGCATCAGGAGCTACAAACACAGAGAGTTCAGAGTGATCACTCTCAGCCATAACAGAGGCATCAGGCAACAGGAAGAGCTCATTAACAGTCTCATTGACAGGACAGGTATAAAGTTCAGCACATGTTCCTTCAACCGTGACATGACAGTCTGGGAGTGCATGGCTGGGGGCCACCACCGTGCAAGGAGCTGAAGCGGGCACCGCCACCTCGGGAGGTTCTGCAGCATACGCCGCCACCTCTAGAGTAACTGCAGCAGGTGCCATCGCCTCGGGAATTTCAGTGGTGGTGTATGTAGCCCAAACAAACCATAAAGCAACACCCATTATAGGAAGTGCTGCAAATGGGGTGATCAGGTCAGGAGCAGGAGGGCTAGGGTGAGTTGATTTGGAGATATCAGTTGTGCATGCTGACGCCAGCGGTGCATCCCTCACACTGGATAATAGACTGGGATACCGAAGGACTGACCCTGAATATCTGGGTGTGACAGACAGGATGTGACGCGACTCTGGATGATCAGCTGTGACATGACGCGACTCTGGATGATCAGCTGTGACATGACGCGACTCTGGATGATCAGCTGTGACGTGACGCGACTCTGGATGATCAGCTGTGACGTGACGCGACTCTGGATGATCAGCTGTGACATGACGCGACTCTGGATGATCAGCTGTGACCTGACGTGACTCTGGATGATCAGCTGTGACGTGACGCGACTCTGGATGATCAGCTGTGACGTGACGCGACTCTGGATGATCAGCTGTGACGTGACGCGACTCTGGATGATCAGCTGTGACGTGACGCGACTCTGGATGATCAGCTGTGACGTGACGCGACTCTGGATGATCAGCTGTGACATGACGCGACTCTGGATGATCAGCTGTGACGTGACGTGACTCTGGATGATCAGCTGTGACGTGACGCGACTCTGGATGATCAGCTGTGACGTGACGCGACTCTGGATGATCAGCTGTGACGTGACGCTACTCTGGATGATCAGCTGTGACATGACGCGACTCTGGATGATCAGCTGTGACGTGACGCGACTCTGGATGATCAGCTGTGACGTGACGCGACTCTGGATGATCAGCTGTGACGTGACGTGACTCTGGATGATCAGCTGTGACGCGACGCGACTCTGGATGATCAGCTGAAATGTGACTTGACTCAAGATGATCAACTGTGACCTGACTGGACTCATGACAATCAACTGTGACTTGACTGGATTCATGAAGATCAACGGTGACTTGACTGGACTCATGAAGATCAACTGTGATGTGATGAGACTCAGGAAGATCGACTTGAGACGTGACGAGACTCTTGAGTAGCAGCCATTTTGTGAACAGTCTCTTGAATATCGGCCATTTTGAGAACAGTCTTGTGAGTGGTGGCCATTTTGTACTCAGTCTCTGGGTTGGCAGCCATTTTATGAACAGTCTCTGGATTGGTAGCCATTTTGTGAACCATCTCGTGAGTGGCCATTTTGTAATCAGTCTTTGGGTTGACAGTCATTTTGGGACGAGATTCTTGAGTGGCTGGCATGAAGTGAGCAGGCTTTGTCTTGGCAGGCATGACGTGAGCAGGTCCTGGGGTAGCAGACTTGACGTTAGCAGACTCTGGATTGGCAGACATGATGTGATCAGGCTGTGACTTGGTAGACATGACATGAGTAAACTTTGACTTAACTAGCATGATGAGAGCAGGTCCTGGAGTAGCAGGCATGACGTGAGTAGGCCTTGGAGTGGTAGACATGACGTTAGCAGGCTTTGGCATAGCAGACATGACATTAGCAGGCCTTGGCTTGGCAGGTATGACGTGAGCAGGCGCTGGCCTGGCAGGCATGACGTGAGCAGGCTGTGTAGACTCTGATGTGACGTATAATTCCAGACATGACGTGCAAATACTGTGGTGTGGAGGACACTGGAGGATAGCAGGGTTCCTCATCAGCGATCCCCACCGTAAATGCAGAGCCACTCATAAGCAAAGCAAAGTCAATACAGCGAGCAAGAGTCCAGTGATGGGTATTACATGGCATTAAACGTGATATTTCTTTACTCAGTCCAAACCAAAAAATGCCTTTCAAGAAACTTTCCTTAAAGTCTGCCTGTAGGAAAGTTCACAGAACTTAGCCACATAATCTTCAATGGGCAGCTCACCTTGACGGAGGCGCATGAGATGATCCTCTGGATACATGGTTGATCTGGTATTTTGTAAAGCTGCTGGATCTGTGGTAGGCAAAGTCTTCTGTAACAAACGAAAGCGTGACAACAGAGATCCAAACTCAGTAACTATGTTTCCATCCAAAGATTCGAATTTAAATTATGCGCAAAACTGGAATATCGCATAAAACATATGCGAATAAAGCACTGTTTCCATCCAACGAGTCAAAGAGAACAAAATTATCACTTCCTGGTAAACTGTGGCACTAAATATCACTAAGAATATAGGAGAAGCCATTGAATATAATAATTTTCATATATGATATAAATTACTTGTGCCTCAGAGAGAGCAGACGTAACACAATAAATGCTGTCACTGCGTTCGGAGGATGCCAGCTGTTTGGGAACACAGTCGTGTAAGACAATTATACAGAAATACTTTGATGACAGACTTTGCTCAGGCTTTTCAGAGTGACTACAACAACTTATAGATGCTGTGAACGAGATCGGTCAGCTGGTTAGTCAAGTTATCCCGTCTCATAGCGCAAAGTCACATGACTTTTTTGATGCGCATGGAGGAATTTATTCGGCAAATGTGTTTCCATCGTAGTTTATGCGCATTTTTTCTTATCGGATGAAAAGTTTATCCTACTCAGTTGTGCGCATAATTTTTTTATGCGCATTTTCAGAATTTATGCGCATCTTGGCGTTTCCATCCAGCGAATTGTTTATGCGATAGTCCAAAATGCGCATAAAAATAGGTGGATGGAAACATAGCTAGTGTCAGTAAAGGCAAGCAGTGAGGTCGATACACAAGGAGGCAATCCAAAAGAGAAGTCAAGAGAAACAGGTCATACACAGGAGAACTAAACAGTGATACAAACGCTTGGTAAGGCAGGGTAAACTGGCAATACTTCGCAAAGATGCAGTGTGGTGGCCAGGTTAATATGGCCGCCAAACAGGAAGTAGCTGCAGAGGAAGAGCTCACAGTCAAAACTCAGGCGAGCGCTCCCTCTGCTGGCGTGGTGTTACATATACTTTGTTTTATAATTGCTTTATTAAAATTTTTGTATTTTGTAATGTGTACTACTGTATTGCTTTTTTAATGTATAATCTTTGTTTGTCATGAAATAACCTGTTATACCATGCCATAGTATGAGGAAATTTAATATTAATTGTTATTATCTATGTCTGAACTGATTTGTTTCCATGAAATGAAAGCACATGGCTGTTTCCATGACTAACTTGATTGTTTCTCATCCACAGGTCCTGCTAAAGCAGAAGAGACTGAGGACTCTGATTCAGAAGTGGCACAGAAGAAGAAAAAGAGCAAAGGGAAAAAAGGCAAAAAGGTGAATTCATTGTATTTCTCATAATTCTCATTCCTGTATTCATTCATTAAGAATTTTCTCTGTGGTTTTTGGGTGATAACCACATGTGCACCACATGATTATCATGGTAACAGTTTCTAAGATTAACTCTCTTATTCTTGTGAAGGAGGAGCGAGCACCTTCTCCTCCCATTGAGTTTGACAATCTGGAGGAGTTTGTTCTTCAACCTGCACAACAAGGCGTCACAGTAAGGTGCAAAGTGACCCGTGACAAGAGAGGGATGGACAGAGGCCTTTACCCAACGTACTACCTGCACCTGGACAATGAGAAAAAAGTACTGTAACATTTGTATTTATCCGTATAGTCCTTTATGGTGTGCATTTTTTGAAAGAAGTCTCTTATGTGCACCAAGGCTGCATTTATTTGATCAAAAATACGGTAAAAGCTGTACCATTGTGAAATATTTTTATAGTTCAAAATAACTGATTTCTGAGTGAATATATAAAATGTAATGTATTCCTGTGATGCAAAGCTGAATTTTCAGAATTATTACTCCAGTCTTCGGTGTCACATGATCCTTCAGAAATCATTCTAATATGCTGATTTGCTGCTCAAGAAACATTTCTAATTAATATCAGTGTCGAAAACAGTTGTGCTGCCTCATATTTTTGTGGAGACCGTGATACATTTTTCAGGATTCTTTGATGAGTAGAAAGTTCAAAAGAACAGCATTTATTTAAATAGAAATATTTTGTAACATTATGCATGCCTTTACTGTAACTTCTGATCAATTTAATGCATCCTTGGTGAATAAAAGTATTAATTAAAAAAAAAACAAAAAAAAAAACAGATGAAGATGCAATTGACCAAAAATGGCCCAATATCTCACTAAATGTAGTTTTTAAATCTGGAATAATTTGTATTCTGATGTCCATCTTACATCCAGGTATTTTTGTTAGCGGGAAGGAAGAGGAAAAAAAGCACAACCCCAAACTACTTGATCTCCATTGACCCGACTGACCTCTCCAGAGGAGGAGAAAACTTCATTGGGAAGCTGAGGTAAGTAGGTTTGCTTACCATTGACATTATAGCTGCTCCTCTTGGACTCTTTTACAACTCTATAACACAGTCTCTTTGATTTAAAGGTAATTTGCATGTATATTTCAGGTCAAATCTGATGGGAACTAAGTTCACGGTGTTTGACAATGCACTGCATCCAGACAGAGCTCTGCCGGACATGTCTAACGCACGGCAGGAATTAGCAGCCATTATCTATGTACGGCAACATCCCCTTACCACTGTAGTTTTGGTTGAAGCACTAATCAGTTACTCAGTGCTTGTTATATTTCATAACATTAATAGTTGCATTGTGCATTGTGGCTTTAGGAAACAAATGTTTTGGGCATGAAAGGACCAAGGCGAATGATTATAATTATTCCTGGCATGACCAAAGATGGAGAACGAGTCCCCATACGACCACGTAATGTAAGTTAAACACAAATATTTATGAATTTATTTATAAATATTTATTTAATTTATTTAGAAATAATTATTTTATTTATTCAATTATAAATATTTTTAAATTTATATTTATTTTATTTACTTTTGTATTTATTATTTGTTAAAATGACATCTGAATATACTGCTTCTCAACAGGATAATGATGGCCTCCTCATTAGACATCAAAACAGAAATATGGAAAACTTGATAGAGCTGCGCAATAAGACGCCTGTGTGGAATGAAGAAACCGCGTCACATGTGTTAAACTTCAACGGCAGAGTCACGCAGGCCTCCATCAAAAATTTCCAGATTGTGCATAACAAAGACCGTAAGTAACTCAAACCTATCTCTGTAGAGCTGTTGCTATTACTCTAAAACAAAAGCTACTGTATGTTTAAAAAAGCATACTTCAAAGCTACTCATTTTGCAGTATGCAGAACTACTACAATTGCAAATGTAAAGAATACAACCAGAGTATTTTAATATTATTATATAATATTATAGTGTTTATAAATATTTAAATTTTTCAGATTTCATTTTAATTTGAATAATTTTATATGCTTTTGTCGTTTTTATTCATTATTATTTAATAAAGTTTTTAAATATTTCTATTTAGCATTTATTTATTATTTCAGTTTTAGTCATTTTAGTACTGCAACTTAAACCTATTTTATTCCTGTCAGTTGCAGAAGTATGTTTATTAAATCTAATATTTATATTTTATTTCAGCTTTATTTTAATCAATGAAAACTTAAAAAAAAAAACTATTAAATATGTAACAGTTTTAGTTAACAATAACAACAGTGGTACTGTGTTAGAGCATGATTCTAAAAACAACATGATCATGGGGCATATACTGATAACTTATGTACTTTAAATGCCCTGTAAGTCATGTTGAATAAAAGTGTCTGCCAAATCTGTTAATGCAATGTACTGTATCCCACAACTCAATGCGCTTGACCTCACCATCTATTTCCAGTGTGACAAATGTACCAGAAATAATGTCAGCAACTATTTTAATCTCTTTATTCATTAGTAACTACAAAAAATGTATTAGTACAAAAAAAATGGATTAGAAATGCAAATAATCATATTTTAAGATGCAACACACTGAATTAAACATGCAAAATGCAGCAAACCATTATTTGAAATGTTCCATGTTGTATACTCTTTGCATACTGTTTCAATATTTATATATAATAGTACAAGTGTACAATATGCAGTGCTCATCAGCACTCTGAACAGCTTGATGTTGTAAAATACATTGCAAAATACTATTCAATGTTAGTATTTGTATGTTGGGTAAGTATATAAAACATTATATGACTCTGTTTTGTGCTACATTTCAGAGGAGTACATTGTGATGCAGTTTGGGAGAGTAGCAGACGATGCCTTCACTCTGGACTACAGGTATCCTCTGTGTGCCGTACAAGCCTTTGCCATCGCTCTCTCCAGCTTTGATGGCAAAATCGCCTGTGAGTAAAAGCGTAAAGACGTCCTGCTGGTGTCTTTCTGTGATTTCGTCACATGCAGCAAATGGGAAACGTTCTCACTCAGCCATCAGCTCAATTCACAACGAGACTGAAACCTATAAATCTGTAAAATAAGCCAACATTGCTTGTGGGGTTGCATGATTTTACATGCCACAAAGCAGCGGTTCCCAAACCTGTCCTGGAGGCCCCCCTGCCCTGCAACTTTTGTATGTCTCCCTTATCTAACACACCTGATTCCACTCATCAGCTCGTTAGTAGAGACTGCAAGAACTAAATAGGGTCTGTCTGATTAGGGAGACAAACAAAATGTGCAGGGCTGGGGGTCCTCCAGGACAGGTTTGGGAACCACTGCCATAGAGAGATCTGCTGGTGATAACCACTTGGGCTAAAGTCAAGTAATGGTTGTAGAGTGGGTGTACTGAGAAGGGAGGAAGTGCATTGAGATGTTTGATTTGAGAGTTTGAAAGATGCAAATGACCCCTGGTGGCGAGGAGGTCACATTAGACGTGATGCGTGTTTGAAAAGGGAAAAAGAAACAATGGATTGTGTTTTATTTTTAGTTTATGCATACAATGCAATTAGGAAAAAATGTGTTTTAACATTGTGTGCTTCATATTTTAGTAAACCGGGTTAAAAACTGTGTTATCTTATACTAATAACATTAATAGAAAAAAACACTTTGTTTATAAGAATAGTTTACCCAATAAATCGAACCCTCAGGCCATCCAAGATATAGATGAGTTTGTTTCTTCATCAGAACAGATTTGGAGAAATGTAGCATTACATCACTTGCTCACCAGTGGATCCTCTGCAGTGAATGGGTGCCGTCAGTCCAAACAGTTGATAAAAAGATCACAATAATCCACAACTAATCCGCACCACTCCAGTCCATCAATTAACGTCTTGTGAAGCAAAAAGCTGGGTGTTTGTAAGAAACAAACCCATCATTAGGGCATTTTACATTTAAACTGTTGCTTCTGGCTAAAATATGAGTCCATAATCCATAATAACACTTCCTCCAGTGAAAAAGTCCTGTTGTCCTCTCACAGCAAAATTCATCAACATATTTGTTGAGAACTGTTTTGGACTGTTTTTGGTTGTAAACGGTGCTTGATCTGTGCAGCTTTCTCTTTGGATTCAGACGAGACTACTTTTTCACTGGAAAAAGCATTATTATGGATAGAGGACTCACATTTTAGCCAGAAGCAATGGTTTGAAGATTTTTTTCTTCTTATAAGCAAGTAGCTTTTGGCTTCACAAGATGTTAATTGATGGATTTGATGACTTGTGGATTATTATAATTTTTTTATCAGCTGTTTGGACTCTCATTCTGACGGCACCCATTCACTGCAGAGGATCCATTGGTGAGCAAGTGATGGAATGCTAAATTTCTCAGTCTTTTCCCATGAAGAAACAAACTCATCTACATCTTGGCTGGCCTGTGGGTGAGAACATTTTTGGAAAATTCTAATTTTTGGATGAACTATTCCTTAAAAAAAAAAAAAAAAATCTATTTATTATTGGCAGCTGTGCTGTGTTTTGTGTGTGTGTGTAACCGTTAAGAATGCTTATCTGAGAGCAAGCAAGAAAACGGTTGTCTGTGCAAGTGTGCCGAAAGCCCGAGATTAAAGCAAGGTCCAGATTTATCAAAGCTGATAGTAAATTTCAGATTTTTGCACATGCAATGTCATTGACTGATGCTTGGAGTATGTGAAACATCTCAACCACTCATGCAGTTGCTTACTCAAGCAAAGATGATCTGGAATAATAAGTGTCATTACAGGAATAACGTAAACTATCACCTGATGCAGATGCGAACACCTGACGTTTGGTGTTTAATTGTTTTGTTTTGCCTTGTACGTGTCATTGTAGTTTTTTATTATTTGTGTAACATAGGATGTATTTGATAAAAACTGTCTTAGTCTGTGCAGACACAAGTAATGAGGCATGTTCTTCCATTTTTACTTAATGTAAATGTAGGAAGGAAAATGCAATACTTTTAAATTAAATAAAAGCGTAAAAATGTTTTTTGTTTAAGGGTTTCATTTCTGGGTGTTTGATGGATGTGTGAAAGGTTTTGCTTTTGAACATTCAGGTTGCCACAGTTGGGGGAAAAAAAAAAAAAAAAAAAGTACATTCATCTTGCACTTTCCTGGTATTTTTGTGAATGTTTCGTCTGTACATTTTTTTTTAAATGTTTCTCTTTGACTCTGAAATAACTTTCTTTTTCACTTGATACCACCAAAGCAGCTTCAACAATGAAAACTGATGTTAACCAACAGCTATTTAGACAGTGTTTTAGGCACTTTAACATTAATTTGATTTTGCTTAATTTTCATTTAATAAATGCCACGGCAATAATAGCAAATTACAGTAGATTTGAAAAATTATTTGAAAACGTTTTTAAAGTACAATGAGTTGTGAATGCTGATTTATAATGACTTTCAATGCCTTTCTAGATCTTGTAAGGTAAGAAAATACAGATCTTGAGGATAAAATCACTGCATGTGGCCAAATAAATAAATTGTATAACAGAATTAAAGTCTGTGGTACTAGTATCGCTTTAGCTATAGTTGTGATATTGCACTGGGGATCTCTCTTTAAACTTTCAGCCTCAGGCCAGACCAGATGATCTGTCACAGCCTGCTGGGTTGGTTGTCCAAACTTGTAGGTGTCAGAAAAGTTTACCACGCAGAGTTGCTGTGATTTTTTCAACTACTTCCTCATCTTGTCCCTGTAGCTTTTTGTAACCCTTGTAATATTTTAACTTTTCTTCGCTAATCTTTACTCTGGACTCTACTCACATGTTTCAGGTTTGGCCTACAGACGGAGCTCTATATACGCCTGTAGAGACATATGTTAAAGCAGCATACATGCATTATAATCTTAGGCTCCATTCCAGCATATTACATCACTGAGTTTGACTGCTGTGCTCCTCTGAGACGCTGGTTGTGGTGAAGAGGTTTCACTGTTCACACTCATCGCTCTGGAATGTTGAATGGATTCTATTAGAATTCCCGGACGATGAAGAGGATGATGATGATGGCCTTCTAAGGGTCTGAGAACCATGCAGTATTTGACCTGCAAATATAATCACTTGGTTTTACAGATTGTTCTAAATACAGCGATAAGCTCATTAAATTAATAATTATAATGAAATTAAATATTAAGTATAACTTATTTAATGAGTTACGTAGATGTTTTACATTATTATATATTATAATATAAAAAAAAAAACATTAGGAGTAACATTAAGCTTAGTACTGAAAAGGATTTTATTAATTATTACAAGTTTTTGTCTAACATTTTTAAACTATGTTAGTTTTTATTTTCAGGAAATGAGTATACAAGTACTTATTTTAATTAGCATATTTTACATATTTTTGTTTTAACATATTTAAATTGGCAGATTTTATTAGGCCTAATTATCCCAAATTTTTGTCTCAATTTTTTTTAAAACTACATTAGTTTTTATTTTCAGTAAAAGAGTATAAAAGCATTTATTTTAATTAGCATATTTTTACATATTTTATTTTAACATGTTTAAATTGGTAATACCGGCCCTAAATTTTTTAATACTCATTCAGAAATTCCAAAATAAGTATCTCTTATATCCACAAAAACAAAATTAAAAGTTACTAATTAACTAAACTAAATATTTACAAAAATATACAGCAATAAAAAAAATAAATAAATAAAAAAAACACTTCAAGGACTTTTTGTGATGCGGATTTTAAGGAATATGCTCTTCTTTTTTGTATTTTTGTCAAGATTATTTTTTCACGTCACATTAAATAAATAAACGATCAGTACCAGATTACGTTCCAGAGATTATCTGCTCAAAGATACTTGTTAGTGAAAAACGTAATTACATCAATCTAAACTTGGTATTTATAACTCTACTGTACAAGCGTACAGCTTTTCTCTTTTCTTCTCTGTGGCCCAAAGTGGGCGGGCGTTTGGAGAAGCCCCGCCCCCAGCCGTGTTGATTGACGCGCAGCGGTGGCCCCTCCTTAAACTCTTTTTTTTTTTTTCCTCCTTCGTTTTCCACTGTAGCGCGTGAATTTCATACCAAACCCATACCTCGCATTCCACCTTTACTGTCAAACCGGGAGAAATAATACTGAAAACAGTAGAGCACCAAGATAAATATAACTTTAAAGAAATAAACCTCGTCCAGTTCTATCGATAGAGGTGTTTCCCAATAAAGGTGAGTTTTAGATTCACTCGTTCCCTTTGTCTGATCGCGTTTTTCATGCAGCTCTAGTGAAGTTTTCAGATCTTTGTCATATTTTGCATTTTTCCTCGGAACTCCCTGCGTTGGGTGGGAAGAGGGACAGAATTCCGTGTGGATATGCTGTAATTGTGCGTGTGTGAGAGCGAGGAAGGCGATTTTAGTCTGATAGCCGGGAACTTTTTGCCTTTGAATTAGACTTTTAAGTTAGAAACATTATTCCAACTAACGCTTCCATTGTTGCGCGTAGAAGTCGAGTCGAAAATGTCGTGCTCGTCTTCACAAGCTCTTATTTACTCTCAGAGCAGGATTTTCCAAACGCATGTGATTGAAAATAAAGAAAGAGGTTTTGTTGTTCCACAGAATTGTCAGAGAGAAGCGACAGAAGTGTTTGGAGAGGTCGTTCGCCCCTCTTTCTACGTTATCATCAGGTAAGTGTGACTATGTTTGTTTCACTTGACAGGCTCAAGACGTTTACTAGATTTCATATTTACTGATTTCTGTGAGGTTATTGGTGACGTGAATTTAAAAGTAGAGAAATATATACATTAAAGTTATGTTTTACATTTAAAAAAACTTTTTCATTACGTGTGAAGTGAAAAATTACACTACTGGAAAATTAACTTGTAGTGTTGACTTGGTAACCTATATAAATAGCGTAAAATATTTATATATTTTATATTTATATATTTTTGTATGGCATTTTATCTTAATGTCTGTATACTATTGGTTATACTATAATGATTATTTTTCACTATTAAAAACTATTTTGCCGATCAAAACGATCAGATTTCCTCAGGTAAAGCGGTTGATCTTCCCGCCCAGACAGCTGTCTTTCCTCAGATTGAGCGTTTCGATTTTAACCCTTCTATGGTTTAAAGATAATTTTGACCCTTTTTGGTGTCCTATCCGGTATTTGTGACATTGTCAGGAATATCTAAGCAACAACAAAAAAAATAGTTTACAGTTTTGTGTAAAGTTGTTTTAAATTACAGCAATCATTTCTCCTCATCTGTGATCTTCATGGTCAAATTCACGGCCTTCCAACAAGTTGTACAGCTTTAAATAGTTTCTGTATATCTATGAAATTAAAAAATAAATAAATAAGTTGTTTTCCCACAACATATACTTTGCAAGCAGATTAAATACATTGTCCTTAGGGAGAGTCTTTAGGCCCTCATGAATTTAATCATTTTTAATGTGACACAAATTTGACTTAAGGATCTGGAGGATGCAGTTTCTTAGGACAACAAGAGGGTTAATGAATCTTATCAAATATTTCTGTCTCATCTGTGTATTAATTTGCATTTTACAGTTTTTTTTTTTTCAAGGTGAGTGCATGAGACAAGTATTTAGAGTTTTGTCCTCCACCTAAATATGTAAATTCATTTTTAGTTCGCCCCACACATATGTAAGTGTGTTTAACGATGCTCTCCACATTTTGATTGTTCCTCTGAGTTACTATTAATGGACAGGTTTCGTTGAACAGAAATGCTGCACGTCAGGTTGGACTTAATCCGTTCAGCTCAAACTGCCTCTTCAAGTTCTGCTGCTTGATTAGATTGTCTTATGATTTACTTCCTTTTAGAAAGGTTGAGCTTCTCAAAAAAGGTTGAATATAGCTAGATATAGGTCAGGCTGTGTTTAGAAGTGATTATGAAATTTTTTTTTTTAATGTATCTATCTGTGTCTAATGTATGTAGACCAGATGTTGTGATTTTTTTTTTTTTTTTTTTTTTTTTTTTTAGTCAACAGTGGAAGTAACTATATTGTGCTCCAGTTTATCTTCCCCAATTTTTTGTTTACATTTTGATTTAGAGCATGGGTGTCAAACTCAGTTCCTGGATGGCCGCAGCCCTGCAGATTTTTGTTCCAACACGCATACTGTGCAGTTTTCAATTAAGCCTGAAGGCCTTGATTAGTTGGATCAGGTGTGTTTAATTAGGGTTGCATCTAAACTCTGCAGGGCTCCGGCCCTCCAGGAATTGAGTTTGACACCCCTGATTTAGAGCCAAATCTGAGTCCAAAATACATTTGCATATTTGTCTTCTGAAATGTATTGAAATGTTACCCCATTATCTGATCAACAACAAATGAAACCCAACAAGAGATTTACACATCAGAGGTGTGTATATATATATATATATATATATATATATATATATATATATATATATATATATATATATAAATAAATATATTTTCTCCTCGGGTAAATATATATGCTCAAGCCATCTTTTTTTAGTGCTAGTTGTCCCTTATGCAATTTTCAGTGGCCAATATTGATGAGGATCACAAAGTAGCAAACATACTTTTTTTTTTGGGGTGAATTTAAACAAATGCCGTGCATTGCCTTTTATGGCTTCTGCGATGGGCCACATTTGTTGTTCAGCTCCAAATTTGCTGTTCTCATTTTTTTTTTTTTTCGGACATCACAAATAAACCCTGAACTCCCTCTGCTGTCAGCCTCTGCCGAGCGAAGACACGTCATTTCAATGTCTGCTTTTGCTCTCCCGTGCTAAATGGAGCTTTACTGTTTAATAAGCTAACAAATCAGTTTTAATGATTTGTTTGTTCTTGCGCTGAGCTCTCAATCCAGTCCCCAAACCAGTCCTGAAGTTTGCAATCATCTCCATGGCATTTCTCGATGCAGAAAGTCCAGAGCGTATCCTCCTTAAGAGATCGAGCATGTGCGATCGGAGCAGATTGTTTGTGCCATATGTGTTTATGTTGCTGGCCAGTTGACAGTTCCTTTAGCTGGTTTGTGTTAAGGGCCCAGCTGAGAGCGTAATGAGCCTCTTTCCATTTGTGCGGACTGAAGCGGCCTTTTAGCACCCGCCGCAGAAGTGGCTCTCCAAATGGTGACCACTTACCTGTCTGTCAACAGAACTCTGAACAAATATCTAGCTGTGTGTGTGTGTTTTCAAGCATTTGGGAGAAAGAGAACATCTCGCATGATGCGCTGCAGTTTGGCCTCCTCACTGCCCCGTGTTTGCAGAAGGAAACATTTTATACGCTCTTCAGTTCCCCAAAATGTAATTTTTCCCTTTCAAATTAAAGTCCTTTTCCACGTCGCGGTCGAAGGAGCCTGCGGCGAGACGCGAGCCAAAGCACACACAATGTGTCGCTATGCTTTATTAATTATGATGGAGAGGCGGCCCATGAAAGTGTGTTTACATTGTGCTGAAAATTAATGCCTGCTCTGGGGACACTTGTTTACATACATTTCCTGTGCGAGGCATTGGCAGATAAGATTTTTTTGGCTTGTCCATGGCCGTTTTTGACTCGAGGGAGGGGCAAGCTGTGGGCTAGAACAGTATAGCCTTTGTTTCTGTCTGTCTGAAGTTGCTAAACTTTCCAGTTGTTCTTGAAACCAACTGTTTGTGGCAGCGCACCGGGGTTCATGCGGCAGTCAGCTACACTCCATGCAAACGTGCACCTGAGGTGCATCTAATCTAATAATCAGAATTGGAAAAAGGAAGGCAAGTTGATTATTTTTGGCCTTCTGTCTAGTGGTTGCTTTTATTTGTCATTCTTTATTAAGAAACTCTTTCATGTGATGGTTATCAGAGTGTGATAATCATTACAGTGAACATTGTTGCCATTTTTGTTGTCATATCACAAAAGTAATGTATTATGAATGAACTTATACTTAGAATTAGTAATCTGAATGAGCCCCAAATCCAAAGTATTAGTGGAATTTACTCACACATGTCGTTCTAAACCTGTGTGGCTTATAGAAGATACTTTGAAAAATTAAATATTTTTTTGGACCCCATTTAATTTTTGAAATATCATCATTTGTTTTCCACAGAAGAAAGTAAGTTGTACAGCTTTGGAATGACATGTTGGTGAATAAACGATGACAGAATTATCATTTTTGAGTGAACTACCCTTTTGGATTTGATGTGTAACTTGTCTCGCACCATTTGCGCTACGGAGATTGATGATGTCTCATATAATGCGGCATATTATAGAAATGTGTAGTATTGCTGTCAGGGAACGGACTTATGATTTTCACCTGGCATATGATGAAACGGATGAAAAATTCCCCTAAATTTACATTGAAGGAGGGACTCTTTGACTTGGACCTGTACATATCCACCTAGCAATTACCCAAAACACCATAGTATTGCATTTTTCAAGAACCACTTACTTTTCTTTGTAAAATATGGTACTGTTTTGATTATATTGTCAAATGCATATACTGTAGTTTTGGAGCTTTCAAAAAAATAAAAAAAACCAAATGTTTAACATTTAGATGCAACTAATTGATTTTGCCTTTTTTGGTTATTTGTCTTTTATGCTTTTGCCATATTTGATGTGGAAAGATAAGTTTTAATCTAATCTTAATGGTCAAGAAATCAGATTGTAAATATAATTTTTTTTTGTACACTGTAAAAAAAAACTTTATTTCAAAGTAAAACTAAAATTTTGGAGTACATTTTACAAGAAAATACTTTGTCTTTTAAAGTTCATGTTTAATTGCAGTTTCTTTGTAGTTAATTGAAACTCCTGAGCAAAAACAGTTTCTATGCCAAATCTTTGTCGGTGTATGAGCTTGAGTAGATTGTATCTATGTCTTCCTCTGTTTTTGGCATAGAAATGTGTCTCAGAGATCAGCACATGGGGCCTCTTTTTCTCTGTCATCCCAGGAGTCCTGTGAGCGTTTGTCTCTTTATGCATGTCTTTTCGGTTTTCGTGGGGTTTGGCTCGAGCCCCTGCCTCAGCCACTAAATGACCAAGTCAGGCAAGAGCACTCCTTCACAAATTCGCCTGACGATTTTCCGCGGAAAGTGCTGAATCAGACGTTTGAGTGAGTCCTCTGGCACATGCGGCACTCTTTGTGTCAGTCTTTCCTCTGCTGACTGAATCAGGACTAGAGTAAACCATATGGAGAGATCTGAGAGCAGACGGCTGTCCTGGAAAGTCACCCCACTGGATAATGTCGAAAGTCAGGAAATCAGGAGCCCTTAATATCTCGGAGATTAATGTCTAGCTGTTTCGTATGCGTCAAGGGTTATTTCCACGAGGTGCTTCTGTTCATGTAAAGAGTCATTTTAGTGCTCTTAGTTGAGTAAGAGCCTTTTATCCCTAAATTCACTCTCTGTCTTGGTAATTTTACATTTTTCTCATCTGTCGAGCAGTTCGGCAGCTCTCTCTCTCACAGACTCTTCAACAGCTCTGATTGTTTCCTGAGTGCCGAGCCAGAGAGGAAGTAAGAGGAAGTTATTGGAGGAGAAGGGTAGAATTTATTAGAGCTAAACACAGAGAGGGAAAGAAAGTGAGCGGGTGAATGAAAGTGATTGGGGAGTTAGAGAATGGTAGAAAGATATAATATGCAAGAGATGTGCTGAGACCAAAAGGGTTTACTCTCTCAGACAAGCTAATAGTCCTGGTAGGGTGTTGAAGCGATGTCTCGCCACTGACTTTTCCCTGACTTTTAAACAAAAGCTCACTATTATTTCTTGGAAGTCAGGGTTCTGACCTGCAGGGCTTGATTAAATGGTATCAAACATGATTAAGATCACATCTGAGGCTTTGAACATATCTAAGCAATTACGTGAATGCAGATATTACTAGCTAAACAAACTTAATCATGCATTGTTCCAACTTGTCCAAATATAAATGATATTGCTTTACCGCTCAGTAGTTTAGTACGGTATTTTTATCATTTATTTATTTTTTTTACTGAGCAGTGTTAACTGTTAAACTGTTAGCATTTTTATAGCTAGCTGAATGAAAATGCATCTTTGTTTGTAGTTCTAGTCAAACTAAGTTGATCTTCTAAGGTTGTCCCTCTAGTTGGCCACCCATAGGTTTTATGATGGTCAGTTCCTGGTGTGTGGCCTTGTGTCTGAAGGCCATAAACGGTATGTAGACCATCAAAGCCAACGAGCTAAAAATGAGAAACAGGCTAGAGCGAATGGCAGGTTTGCCTACGTTTTGTCACCCTTGGGCCCACGTATATCTATTCTTTCAGACATGTTCAGACTTGGACTGCCGCAACGATCATGTGAACAGACACTGAAGTGCTTGAACCAATCACGTTCTCAGATTTTGATTAACCCACCCATCAGATTTGCATATACAGTATGCTTTGCCAAATAAATCAGTGTTTTTTTTTTTTTGTTTGTTTGTTTTTTGGACAAGTTAGTGCTTTCTAATGATCCTCATTTGTCTGTCACAAAAGGCAAAAGTGATGCTGGGAAGATGCAACTTCCCAAGAATAGACTGAGTCATACTCTCTCAGCCTAGTTTAAGAGGTTATCTTCTGCTTTGATGAATCATATTTGTAAGGGATGGTCTGACATGAGTCTCCTCTCCAGTAGGAAGTGCGATTCATGTGCTTTTGGCTGTAGTTGCAAATCAGTGCCGGACAATGAGAAGAAGAGAAGGAGACGCTCTAAACATCTTTATCTGTAATCTGAACCCAACCAGCAGCTGCTGCTACACTTGTCCAGCCCTGTTGTTCTCTCGCTGCTGACTGTGTGTGTGTTTTTGAGAAGGAGCCGAATTCACTGAAGAGTATTCTGTGTGTACACTCTTGCGTGAGTGAAGGGCGGGTGTGTTGTGGAGGCTGCCCGGAGGGATATGCTCCCTGGGGGCAACTGTTGCCAACAAGTGTTCCAGCTGCAACAGTTTCCTAACAAATCTCACATTCTGAGTTGCGTTAAACAGGAAAAACAGTTGGAGGACATTTGTTGAAAGAGCTTTGTGCATTAGTTTGAATACTAAAAAAGGGATTTTGCACTCTTGTAAATACTTGTAAATACAATTCTAGGTCATTTTGCCATCACTATCACTATGAAGGTTCCAAAAGAAGGTTTTTGCGTCTATGCCATAGAAGATCCATTTTGAGTTCTTCAAAGAACCTTTAACTGAGCAGTTCTTAAAATAACAATTTCTTGGTGTTAAACATAAAGAACCCTTTAAAAATAAAGAATGTTTTACCACTATAAAGAACCTTGGAAAGGTTCCATGGATGCTGAAGGTTCTTCATGGAATCATTGGTGCCAATAAAAGAACCTTTATCTTTTCCACCTTTAAAAATGAAGGTTCTTTATTGGAATTGTTGGTTCCATGAAGAACCTTTAACATCCATGGAACCTTTCTATTCCACAAAAGGTTCTTTATACACTCTTAAGAATAAGAAAGGAGGTTTTCAAAGCAGTGCAGTTGTTAAAAGAACCACCTTTTTCATTTTTGTGTGAAGAACATTTTAACAATCTAAAGAACCCTTTTCTACTATAAAGAACCTGTGGAATAGAAAGGTTCTGTGGATGTTAAAGGTTCTTTGTGGAACCATGAATTAGGGATGTGCGCTACGACTAATTTGACTGTCGTTTAAACGAAAGTTTTGTATCCGACTAGTCTAAAAGCTAGAAACCCCCAAAAAATGGCAAAAGAAAAAAACTGTGCGTGTCTATATAACAGCCCACACTTGAAATACTTAATCTTTGAATCACACTGTCAAATCCCTCAATGAATTCTGCTAAAAATAGGTCACGATTATGCCGTATACTTGCCTCGCGTTATCATCATTTAATTTTAGGCGGTCGTTAAAAAGAAAAAAAAGGAAAAGCATACACTCAACATAAACCAGTGAATAGCTTATTTATTCAGATCAGCTGGAGAAATGCAGAAATGGAAAATCATTCAATAGACTGACAGAATTATTCATCTTCATATAACGTTAGCCAACATATTAAAACACAAGTCAAAAACAATAGGAAAGTTTATCAAGGAATAGCATTAAAACGGCTTTTATAAATGTACTTCATGTTGGCTGTATTGTCTAAAAACAAAACAACGCTAGTTTTACTTACTCAGACCATGCGCATTTGTTCTGTAAATTTAACGTTAACGAGGTCCAGCGAAAGACGGGACTAGAGGCGATTCTGCCCTTGAAAAAAAAAAAACACGCTCGAACTGAAGTCACAGGCACGTAGAGAGATAACTACAAGCAAGCAGACAGTTTTGAAAAGAGCCTGGAAATCCTGCACCACGGAAATGGGTCTTCGTTTAGAGGAATAGACGGCATGGATGGGACCACAGCGGCGGGTTGTAGTGTATGACATGATTGACATTTGCTGGCTTTGGCTAGCCTCCAAGCTAACGCATACATGCCTGTATTGAATATGATTACGGATCGCTCCAGTAGAGTTATTGTAAGCCAATTTGACATTACACAGTTAATACAAAACTTTTCCATTTCCTTCTAATTCAAAATAATCCCACACCTTGTTGCTTCTTCGCATGGGAATTTTGAGCTCGCCAAACGCATGCGAGGTCTGAGGTAAAAAAATTAGTTTCCGCCTGGATAACGTTACGCTTTTAAAAATATTTATATATTTAAATATTTTGATGTGTATTCTTTTTCAAAAGTTTTATTTTAACTTATATAAAATGTTTTAAATGAAATGTTAAAATGATGGTAATTTGAATGATAAAATCATGTTTTTTTTCCTCTCGTGTAATCGACTATTGATTTCAGTGTCGACTAGCAGGAGCTGTACCGTTTAGTCGACTAGTCGACTAGACCCGCACATCCCTACCATGAATACCAATAAAGAACTTTTATTTTTAAGAGTGTTGTGGGAAAAGGTTAAAATGTTCTTCAGACTAAGAAAACGTGGGTCTTTTAAGAACTGTTCACTGAAAAGTTCATTGGGGAACCATAAATGGTTCTTCTATGGCATTGCTGAGAAACCCCCGTTTTGGAACCTTTATTTTTAAGAGTGAAGAACATTTAAAAAATTTTAAAGAACCTTTTTCCACTATAAAGAACGTTTTTCCACTATAAAGAACGGTCCCTCCAGATCTTGTACATCTCTATGTTTAGGTTTCATATCTGACGGGAGTGTCCAACAGAAGGGAAAACAAAAGGTAGGTTCTGGTTGTTAGGGTTGGCTCCCATTAACTTCCCCCACATCCCTTATTTTGCTGGCAGGACAGCATGAAGACCTCCCTCCTGGACAGGATCCTCCACTCATTTGTTTCCCGCCAAAAATGTCCGCCTGGGATGACTAACGCGCAGATGGACTCCAGCGCTTGCTGCATGCGCTGGAAAGTCCCTCCGCTCCTCTGACAGTTAGCGGAGACCCTGAAATGTAATAAGATGACTTATTGAGACTGGAAGAGACTTTATAAAAACCAAGATGTGGAGATGCAGGATGAGTTCTGTCAAGAGCATCTTTGTGAAACCTAGCACATTTACGCAAATGGGATTGTGATTGTGACAGCGTGAGTTCTCGTAAAATTGTTTTGAGATAATGGAAAGTCCAGATTTGGATTTAATCTCATGGTTGAGTCATGAATCTCTCTGATTAACCTGATGTCTCCTGAGAATCCTCCATTTCTTGGTAAAATAGGATGAAACTGATAAATATGATCACATTTCTAGTTGTGATCATATTTATTCTATTTCTAGTTTAATTTAAAAAATCCAGTATATTTTAATGTATTTAATTGTGTGTGTGTATATACAGTTACTTGTGAAAGTATTCATACCCCTTCATTTGTTTTCACGTTTTATGTTGCTGCCTTATGTTAAACTGCTTTAAATTACTTTCTTTCCACACCAATCTACACTCCATACACCATAATGGTAAAGCAAAAAAAAAAAAAAAGTTTTCAACATCTTTGCAAATTTATTAAAAATAAAAAAACTTAAATGATTCCATTGCAAATGTACTCATACCCTTATCTGGGACAGTAGAAATTTAGCTCAGGAGCATTCATATTGCTTGTAGATGTTACTACACTTCGAGTGAAGTTAACCTGTGGCAAATTCAATTGAATGGACATGATTTGGAAAGGCACACGTCTTAATAAAAGGTCTAACAGCTGATAATGCATATCAAAGCAAAAACCAAGCCCTGAGGTCAAAATAACTGCCTGTAGAGCTCAGAAACAGGTTTGCGTTAAGCCACACATCTGTGAAAGAGTTCAGAAAAAAATTCTGCTTCTTTGAAGGGTCACAGAAGCTTGTAGTCTCTGTTACCCTTAATGGAAGAAGTTTGAAACAACCAGGACTCTTCCCAGAGCTGGCCTCCTGGCAAAATTGAGCAATTGATGGAGAAGGGCTTTGGTTAGTGTGGTGAACGAAGCCGATAGTCACTCTAGTTACAACTCCCTGATCATTTGTGGAGACAGGAGAAATCTACAGAAGGACAAACATCACTGCAACACTCCACCGATCTGGGCTTTATGGTGTTTTGGCCAGATTCAATTCTCTCCTCAGTGAAGACACATGAAAGCACACTTGGAAGTTGCAAAAAAGCACCTAAAGGACCCTCAGACTGTGAGAAACAATATTATCTGGTCTGATGAACCTCAATTCTAAGCATCATGTTTGAAGGAAACCAGCCCTGTTCATCACCTGCAGAGTGCCATCCCAAAAGTAAAGTGTGCTGGTAGCAGCCTCATGCTGCGGGGCTGTTTTTCAGTGGCAGGGACTGAGGGACTCATCAGAGTAGAAGAAAAGCTGAATGCACCAAAATATAAAGAAAGCCTTAATGAAAACCCAGTCCAAAGCATTCAGAACCTCAGACTGGGCAGAAGGTTCACCTTCCAACAGGACAATGACCCTAAACACAGCAAGAGTGGCTTATAGACAACTCTGTGAATGTCCTTGAGTGGCCCAGCCACAGCCTGAGCTTGAACCCAATCAAATATTTCTGGAGAAATCTGAAAATGTGCATCTGCCCCCATCCAACATGACAGAACTTGAGAGGTGAAGAGGCGAGGAGAAGAATGGCAGATAATTGCCAAATGCTGATGAGCAAAGCTTGTCGCATCAAACAAAAAAGACTTGAGGCTATAAAGGTGCTTCGGCTAAAATATTTAGTTAAGGGTATGAATACTTATTCAGTGTACTTATTTCAGTTTTTTTATTTTGAATAAATTCACAAAGTTGTGACATTTCTGTTTTTGCTTTGTCAATATGGTGTATGGAGTGTATATTGATGTGGAAAAAAAAAAGTAATTTAAAGCAGTTTAACATCAGGCAGCAACGAAAAATGAAGGGGTATGAATACTTTCGCAAGGCACTGTATGTATGTGTGTGTGTGTGTGTATGTGTGTATATGTATATATGTGTATATATGTGTATGTGTGTGTGTATATATATATATATATATATATATATATATATATATATATTAGTGCTGTCAATCGATTAAAAAATTTAATCGCGTTAATCACAGTCATGGACTGTGATTAATCATGATTAATCACACATTTAAAATACTAGGATTTACCTGTAAATGTGTTGAAATGAAATGCATGACAAACTAGTTTAAGGAAACAGAACCTTTCACACTTCCGCCAGGTATGAGACACAATCCTTATTATTCTTTTATCATTATTCTTTTGTTTTTATTCAGCCATTATCAGCCTTTAAACTGGCAATAAAACGTTTACCAAGCCACATCGCTTCAATCCCAGTATACATTTACCCAACTATTTTCAAAAGTATTTCTAAATAAATACTACAACAACATTTTCTTGCGACCTTACGTGAAGTATTATGACAAAATGCATTATGAAGAAGAATTGGACCTGTTCTGCAGGTGCGTTAGAGCTAACATGAGCATCATGCTTCATTAGACAATTTATGAGATTAATAGTACACTTTTACTCAGAACTCACTTCAAACCACCATCGAGTGTTTGTAATAACTTCTTTTTGCGATCACATGTGGAATTTGGTCGTTCACTGTTAAAATATGCTCTTTATAGCCTTTTATTTCGCTGCACAAATTAGCATTTCAGATGTACACATTCATCTCAAGAAAATCACATACAAATATCCTATCGTAATCGTGTGTTTATTATCTTGTATAATCTATAGTGGCTGTTGTCATGTTTATTTCTGCTGTGTAAAAGCCTTAACATGTGCTCTGGCTGAAACTCACGTTGTTTGTGATGTTTACAGCCGCCTCTCTGTTCTTAAGTTGCCAGGTATACATTCCAACTATAATACACATTAGTAAAAGGATCTGTTTTCATTTGTATTTGTCTATATACACTTTGGGCGGCCGGTGTACATTATAAAAGTAACGTTAGCCCAAAAACCCGCGGCTCTGTAATATTTCCCGCGACTGTATTTTCAAAATCGCCCACTTGTGCCGCTACCATAGCAACACTGATTCACTGTACCCTCATCACACACTGATAGATAACCTTCTGCGCTGCGATGACGGGAAGAACTTAGGGTCAAACCCTATCAAACGATTAATTTGCGCTAAAAAAATATTAACGCGTTAAATTTTTTTGATTAATCGCATGCGTTAACGCGTTAACGTTGACACCCCTAATATATATATATATATATATATATATATATATATATATATATATATATATATATATATATATATATATATATATATTTCAAGTAGATTATATAAGGCCTACATTTATTAAATTACTTTTGAAAAATATTATTATTATTATTTTTATTTATTTTATTTATGAAATGTAACTTATATTTTGAAGATGACAACCAATACTGGCTTAAAATAGAACTATTTATAATTGATTATTTTAAGTAGTTTTGGTTGAAATTAAATTGATTGTTGGACGATTTCATATCTCATTCTTTTTCATGTCTTATCATAAACCAAGCTTTATTGCTATTCTTCATCAGCAGTACACAATGCGAACTCGCTACTTAAACTTCAGTTTGATTATTAGCAATTATTTCCACTGTTTAATCAACATGCCTGTAGATAAAGTAATAGCTTATTTCCTTTGAAGCTTTAACCTTCTAGATCTTTTCATCATAGACTATAACCACAGTGAAAAGATCTATATCAGCTGTGTAATTTGATGTGCTATGTCATGAAATCATCATTCAGTTCTAGTTAAGTCCTCTGTTTCTTGTACATGTGCATCTTGTGTGATGTCTGACTTTGAGTCATAAACAACCTCTCTGAGAGGAAAATCCGAAAAGGCCACCAAGTAAACCTCAATCAGTGCCCCTTTCCTGGAACGGCTGTATGACTAAGTCTTTATGATTCTGGTAAGAATAGTCTGGCAACTTCTGTCCCCCCAAAACTCCTCCATTAGTCCATGCCAGATTCCATGGTTGGAAGTGTCAGCTTGGGGAAAAACTGGCTGTAAGTCCATGTTTTGTAATTGATATTAGATCATACTGAAATAAGTTTCCCTGGGCTTTCTCCTACAGAGACCGTGAGGAATCCGGTGAACCCGGAGAATCGTTGCCGGAGCCAACTCAGTGCTTCAGCCGACAACAATACGTACTGTGTTGGAGCTCTGTGAGATAGTGGGCAGGGAGGGCTTGTGTTCATTCAATGGGCGTCTGAATGAATGTGTGTGCTGCATGGCTTTCACTGCATTATTTACATTCCTGGACCACATGGAAATTCTTCGGCATTATATACTGACTGAGAGCTCTGTTTGGTTCGGGAGGGAGAGAGAGGAGGCAGGAAAGAGGAGGTTGTGCGCCTGTGTCAGACTAAATATGTGTGCCATGTCATTCAAAGTTAAGTGCCATGTCATTCAAAGTTAAGTCCCAGCTGCCTTATGAGAAAATGAAGTTTTTGTGTTTGCATTGCTTAGAGCTGAATGGCCTTCAGCATTGCAGGATGAGCGTGTTTGTTTTGCAACAGATGTTTTGCAGTTGTGTCCGTCTGGCCTTACTCTTGCTCACTTGCCATGTCTCTTTTTGAAAGAAACTGAAAGTTCATGTTCGCAAAGTTGCTTTAAGATGAAAGAGTGCGATAGAGAGAGAACACACTGCCAGATGTTAGTTGCAATTAGTATTAAAAATAAACCTTTTTTCTTTGTTCTTTGTTGGCAAGGCATTGCATCAGTGTGTTTTGCAACTGCTGGTTTGTTTCTTTTCCTTTTTTTTGTTGCTTCAGGACACAGTTTTGTGAATTTGAATTCATAACTTTTTTGCCATTTATTATTTGCTACCACTGTGAGATTAGCATGTAAAGTGTTGTTAAACACTTTAACATATATATGTGTGTATGTATAGTGCACAGCATAAATGAGTACACCCCCTCTGAATAAATATAAAAGATTTATTTTCTTAATGATCGCTAATATAATTCATGGAAAGATGGCAAAATTGAAATGTATTAAACATATACTTAATAAAAACAACAAAATATATGCCAATATTTTCT
Organism: Spinibarbus caldwelli; assembly: GCA_039654775.1. Taxonomy (NCBI): domain Eukaryota; kingdom Metazoa; phylum Chordata; class Actinopteri; order Cypriniformes; family Cyprinidae; genus Spinibarbus; species Spinibarbus caldwelli. Next base: position 30,810,464 of record CM077237.1, read on the forward strand.
GTAAGAAAAGTAAATTAGCCAATTTTGTTTAAATGAAGGATTGCAGAAATGAGTACACCTTAGATTTAATTCAGCAAATGTATAATATTCTAGTACTTGGTATATCCTCCAGAACTTTATGTATACTGCTCTGACCCTCTTGGCACTGAGTGTACAAGTTCATGACACATTTTCACATCTGTCCTGTTTAACTCCTGGAAGACGACCTCTTTAATGGGGAGTCTTTAATGGGGAGTTTTGCTCAGTTCGTCTCTACAGAATCCCACACAGCTGCTCAAGAGCGTTAAGATTGAGTGAAATACATGTCCACTGAAGGATTTTCACCTTGGGAGAATGAATATCTTCATTGTCATGCTGAAAAAATGCCCAATAATGCAGGGAATGAGGGGAGGGTAGCATCTTCTGTTTCAAGTTTTTGTATTACATCACACAGTAGTGTGTGAATTCATGACAGCGTTGATTAAGCACAACTCCCTCACACCTTCAGCACTCATTCATCCCTATATAAGAGCTTTACTACCACTGAATGTCACTGTGGGTACCAAGCACTTCTCACTGTACTCCTCCTCTAGCAACACCAGAACATTTTGGATGCTTTTGGATCCGAAATGATTGACTTGGTCTCTTGAGACCAGAGTATGGATTCCCAGAAGTCTCTATTTTGTAAATATGGGCCTTGGAAGAGGTTAAATGAGTTTATTTTGCTTTGGCTACAGTGGGTAATTCTAGTGGTGACAACAACCATGCATTGTCACTTCTGCAGGCTGCGTCATACTCTGTGAGATAAAGTGTCACTCTTTTCATAGCTTTTGCCGGCTCTGATACACTTGCATGTTATTTCTCCTGCTCTTTTTCTAGCACAAATTCACTCATCACTAAATGAAAACTTAAAGTGAAGACCTGATTATTTCAGGAGCCTTGTCACAAGTCCATTGTTTTTGAATGTTGGTGCTACTTCTGCTATATTTTCACACTTAAAACAATAATTTGGTATTCCTCTTGTAACATTGTCCTCTTTTATGCTAAGAAATAAGTCACCTGGCAGTTCTCTCCCAAGTGGTTCCACTGCTGCCAGCATTAGGTCTGAGTATGATTCAGTGGGCTAGATAACACTTTTAATTGTCAGGAAATTAGTTGTCTTTAAAAGTTTTGGCTCAATATACTTACCTGTTGGTCAAAAATAGCCTTAAACCTATACACTTTTCTTTTTTTTTTCTTTTTTTTTTTTTTTAGTTTTATTTCGTAACTTTCAGGAGGGTGTACTCATTTTTGCAACACAACATTTTATCACTTTGATAAGAAAATCTTATTTTGCTGAATAATTTTGACATTCTTCTTTGGCAAGTGATCAAGCAGGCTTGTTGGAACATTATATCTCCAAAGAAAGCTAACATGTCATCTAAGTAAAGAGTAATTACTGAATTTAAGTTTTAGAGGGGGTGTATTCATTTATGCTGTGCACTGTGTGTGTGTATGTGTGTGTCTATATATGTGTATATATATTATATTATATATATTAGTTAAATAATAAAAAAAATCACTTACCAAAGTACCACACATTATCATACACGCGTTTATATATTTAATTTGTAAATTATATTGTGTAATTTATATATGTATTATATGTATGCAATTTATAAATGTTTTAATTATATTACTACATATTATTATTTTTAATTGTTTTACTTTTTTGTACTTTTATTTTATTTTACATTGTTGTTTATGTTTCCCTTAAACTTGTTTTACAGCTGCTGGTTTGTCTCCTTTTAATACTTTTTTTTTTTTTCAGTTTATTATTCATTAATATGCTTAAATTATATTTGCATAAAAATAAGCCATGGTGATTTTATTCTACCATGATGTTAATACCAAGGCAAGTCAAATTTATTTGTATAGCACTTTTCACAGCACACAATGATTCAAAGCTAATTGCAAAAAAATCATGATGTTAATGTTTATAATATCTCAACACCACAGTGTTCTTTGAAATACCTTGCAGTAAAGTTTTTCCTATAGTGTTCAAATATGGTATTAATTTTTTGCATTGATAAGTCACATCCGGGCCACTTTCTCGCTGTTAGCTGTACTACTAGCTCTTTCTTTATCAGGAGTGCCGAGTCTCCGGGCGTGCTGAAGTTGCATTTTGTCCAAAACAATCCCACTCTTTTTCAGACTCCGAATGGATGTCTAAATTGGTCAGTTCTCCCCTCCCCTCCCTCCTCCTCCTCCCCCTCCCCTCATCCTTTGCTCGCCTCTCCTTATTTGGGCAGAGTGCTTGGGAGCGCAGGGTGGGGAAGAGGGTAGAGTAGAGGGAGCTCGGTTGACATAAGGGAGAGAGAGAGAGAGAACTAACGCCACACTTCCTTAATAAGGACATGTCTAGAATTTAAGCCCAACTCTCCAATAGAACGGCTTCTCTGCGCTCCCCATGCACACACTCGTCTCTCACCCTCTCCCCTAGTGTGCACACACACAAACATACACTAAATGGAGAGCTTTTTCAGAGCATGCAGTCATGCCTTTTTACTCAAAGTTTGCTCATTTGCATCACCTCACATAATGTGATTTTATTTGGTGACATGGCAGAAATCACTGCATATAGATCTGTAGAGTATGATATAGTTAGTGTTGAGCAGCATTGAAAGTTTATGAATGTGTGCATGAATTTAGCTGGTGGTTTCACTGGTAACACCATTTGTGCTGCCGATATTAATGAAAAATCATTTTCATTAATTGAAATAAAGCGTAAAATATAAATATTAGATGAAAAACCATAAATAAACTTGCTTTGGCAACTAACTGAAGTAAGTTTAAGCCATAAGTACTAAAATTACTAAAACTAAAATCTTAGCTAAATATAAAGCTATAAATCTTAAAAAAAAAAAAAGCTAATAAAATTCAAACAAAAACTAATAAAAAGCTTAAGCTAAAATTAAAATGAACACTGAAATATTAAAAATAAAATGTAATTATTTAATTCAAAATATTAATAAATGCTAGCAGTGTATAAATGATAAAATAACAGCTGATCAACAGTTTAATCAATATCTCATTTATCAAATTGTTTCTTTGAATTGCGTTTGCAATGTATTTCTCAAATTTTTCTTCCCTTTTCTCCTTTTCTCCTAGACCTTTTCTCCTTTTTGCTTGAATTCTATACCTATTAACATCCTTCACTGAGGGTTGTTTAAAAAAAAAAAAAAACACATTTATCTGTTAGTGTTTTTTATATTTAGATAAATGACAGAAATGTTTCAGTTAATGCAACCTTTCATGTAACATAAGTAGTGATTTGCATTTTACACCTTTTTCTGACACGCTGGATATTTACACAAGGTATAAATTCAGTCCTGCTAAAAAATATAGAAATAGTGTCCAAATACAAAATGAATGTTTATTCCACAAAAATGTGCACTACTCAGATCACCTTAGCAAGCACACTGGAAATCGCCTACAACACCCTAGTATTGTGGCAGCAAGTTTTTCCACACTTATTCTTTAATTCTAGATCATAGTCTTTTATCACTCAATTTTGACTGTATTATAATGCAGTGTAGCTCAGGCTTGAGGTTAAATATTTGCAGTGTGTGACTAATACAAACAAGTCTGTAAGGATATTAAGTGTATATTTGAGAAACTAATGTTCCAAATGTTGGTTCTACTGCAGGATTAGACATTCTGTAACTTCTCTGGAACATCTAGTGACTGCGACCGTCCCGATTGCTCAGGATGAATGGTGTTGCATGTCACCTGAAAGGCAAATGCAATTTGGAAATGCATCGCTAATTGTCCTCCCCGCAGCATTAGATCGCGCTGAGATCTGAGGCCTGCAATGTCGAAAAGTAATTAGGCTGCTCACAACGCTCTCCCAGCCGTTGTTTTTCTCATTCTGTGTCTTCGGGCTGCCAAGTCAAGCTTATTCTTTCACTGTGCGTGTAACCAGAGCGTTTGAATATCCCCAAAGGAAGGTCTCAATCGGAGTCGGCCGTATTTACCCAAGCTGCCTTTTTTTCGTCAACATCAGCAGAAAGTGAAATAAAAGAATGAAATATGTGGGCACACCAGTGACTCCCGGGACCTGATCCTCATGAACAATACCATGCGAAAAATAGGCAGCCTGAAAAACGCTTAAGATCCCTTAACCATTTTCAGACATTTAGACGGCCACATTGGACCGCGCGCTCCAGACAACAAGCATTTTTGCAGGCTAGTCCTAATTATCTAATCCTTTTAAATGGAGCTTTATATAATGTCTAAAATTCATTTGTCGTTTTGGAAGCGTTTGAGAAGAGGAAATGGTAATAAGAGTCACAGTTGCTGTTGTCTTCATCAGCCGGTGCCTAAAATTGTGGGTGCGCACGACTGAAGGGAGAGGTTTTGAAAGAGGATTTATTTGCTTAATCTTTATGTCCACAATAAAGTAACGTTCTCTTTCTCTCTGCCTCTCTTTCCTTGTTTCTTTTTCGCAGTACTTGCGTAGCGTGGGGGCTCGTGCCAGGGCCCGGTAGGAGCCGGCACCATTGCGTCCAACAAGTGGAGTGCCAACGGCAGCCCGGAGCAGGGGCTGGAGGATGGGGGTGATGAGCTGGACAAGGCCATGGACGGAGACGCAGAGGGCGTGTGGAGCCCCGACATCGAGCAGAGCTTTCAGGAGGCACTGGCTATATATCCGCCCTGCGGTCGGCGCAAGATCATCCTGTCGGATGAGGGAAAGATGTATGGTAAGTGAGCTTGCAATGCATTCATGTGCCGAAGGGGAAGTTGTGATGCACAAAATCCTCTTACACTTTACCGTGAGTTCACATTAGCGTTCGACAAGTTACTGTGCTGTTGGATGCTAGTGGTCGTTTCCACTGGACTCTGTTCGTCATGTTGAATTTAAACTTTGTGGTCTCTTTTAGGGCTGAAACTAGTGATGGGCGATATACCGGTAGACATGATTAACCGGTAGAAATTTATCAACCAGTTAGGGCTGCAACAACTAATCGATAAAATCGATTATTAACGATAATGAAAATCGACAACGATTCTCATTATCGATTAGTCAGGTCTGCCCACAGTGCACTTTAGCCAGTCGCGTCAAATTATAACACTGAATAACGCATTTCTATGGCCAAAATGCATCTAAAAATAGTGGAGGAAACCGAATGAGATGCTGCGGGAGAAGTACGTGATCCAAGCTGCACAAAACATGAGAATTCTTTATTTTAAGCTTTAAGTTAATGTATTAGCGTTATGGCTTGCCCTGTCAGGAGCTTTGACAGATGCGTGTGCGTCCTCAGCGCAAAAACGTTCAGTTTACGGTCATATCCTTATCTGTAAATGTCACAAATTCGCGCGAGCATTTCCATTTTTGCATAAAGTTCCGTCCTGATAGTCTGTGTTAAATTTAAATCTTTATTGAAAGAGCGCCGGACGCTCATTCAATTGAACGCGCATCAGAGAGGGATTAATACTCAGCGCAAAAACATTCATTGTGCTGAAATATCTGTTGTTAAACATTAAATTAAGGTTTAAAAGTCAACATGTAGTGCACGTATTTTATGAGAGTAGGAACTGTAAAGGGATAACCGCGTATAGTTGTCTGAATATAAATATCAGACGCTTCATAGCCGTCTTTTACAGGATAAAGAGATTACAGTAAACGTGACTGTGATCAAAAAGTTGGTTAACACTGAGTTTGTGGTTTTATTCATCTTTATTATTTTTATTATTCTTAATTTTTGATGAAGAGATTTAAACTATAGGCCTATATACAGTGCTTAACAAATTTATTAAAACAAATGTATTTAAGGTTTATAACAAATAATGTAAGCTTTGTGCCACTGCTGCTCTAAACTAACAGTATTGGTGTTTACTAAAATCATTTTTTAGCTATCTGTAATGGTTAGTCCTCCAATTATGCTAGTAACAGTGGGCTATTTCTAATGCTATAATATAATTATTTCTGTTATCTATGAAAGAATGAAAGATCTATGAAAGATTTTTTCAGATACCCAATTACAGTCAAAAAGTAGCTAAACAATGCCAGCTAGAATGCATGCTGTTATGAAAGGCATGAGGCTGCTTTTTTTTATTTTGTGAATAAATATTTGGTTGTTTCAGTTTATTTGCCCAATAAATGACAATAACATTTTTAGATTTAAACAATTCTTTGACAGATTCCTAAAATTGTGTTTTCTCTTTATTATGACAGGTGGTCTAATAAATTAAGCACTGTATGTTTTCATAGCATTCAGTTGGCACGTTTGTTTGAAGGACATTGGGCAGATTGTGGAAGTGTTTTTGTCAATAAAATAAAAATCATCATGCAATCAGCAGCGAAAGAGAACTCATTTCACTATATGCGCGCGTTGTCTAAGAAACTGTTTTTGAGCACTGTCAGAGAGGCGCGCCCACGTGAAGATGGTGCTCATAGAGTATTGAACTGAGTTATTTTTGCGCTTTATAGGCCTTGAATGATAAAATACACATACTTGTATGAGTCAAAATGCCCATCTTTGCAAGTGTCTATGTAAACACAGTACTTTAGGTCTTCAGTGAGAGCAAACAGCTGAGAAAGAAAACACGTGTATATTGGATCCGGGCAGCTCTTAAAGTGACAGCAGTCTAATATTCCAGCTGTCTGTCATTCATGTTAATCAAACAACAAAAGAGAGAAAATATCTGACTGCTCTTGACTAAAAATCACTTTTGTAATAAGAAGAAATATATATTTAATTTACACAGTGAAGAATATGCAGTGTTTTTATACATTTGATTACTTTACACAATGTATGTAGCATTTTTTTTTTTTTGTTTGCTTTTTTGTTAAATTTAGGCTAGTATTAGTTTTTTGTGATACTGACACTGGTGACAAGAATCATGACATTTCTATGGTATCAAAACATTTTATATCATAATGATTCCACATCCAGCCCGACATTGTCCTTCAAACAACAGGCAAATTGAATCTGAATTTTAAAAAGTGTAAGAACATACTGATTGGTTGTTGCAGCCCTGCTTATTAGGGATGTGACGAGATCTCGTGGCACGAGATCTCGCGAGATCCGATGTGTCTCGCAAAATCCGACTGGTCTCGCGAGAATGTGACTATATCCTCGCAAAACATTTTGCAGTGTTTACATTAGCGCTGCACCATTAATCGTTAAAAAAAAATGCGATCTTGACTCAAACACCCACGCGATCTTATTCCTGAATGACAACGATTCAGCTATGTCTATTATGACTGTTTCACATCGCGAGTGTCAGTGGAGCGTTAGAAGCATGTTTTGTCGCTGCCCATGTTGATGAATCAGAGGGTCGGCCATCATCACGCTTCCGATGTGAACGCTGTCATTCGCTGATATGGGCGGCGACAAAACGCGCTGCTGATGCTCCACTGATGCTTTCGATGTGAAACAGGTGTTAAAGACATTCAAATCTGCGTTCATGCTCCTGCTGATCCAGAAAGAGCAACACAAAACAGTCTTTTCAACCACACATCATTATTTCTGTGTTACAGACATTTAAATAACAGAAGTACTGGGATAAAAGTTTATAGTTTGGGTATAAACACATATTGTCTACAGTAGCGATCAAAACGAAAGTATCTTAACACTTGTATGTATTGTAACGCTTATCCTCTTCCGCCAGGAGGTGGCGACAACCCGTTTAAAAAAGTATTTGTCATTGAATCATTCATTCAAAGAGATTCCAATAGTGAAACAAGTCTTTATGAAGTGAGACACCGACTTCATTTAATTTTTTTTTTTTGTTCAAATGAATATATATTTCTAAAAGACTTAAGCAATGAACATTTTGTAAGAACCACCGTTTACGTTACGTTAGTTTTAGTTTTCTAATCTTTTTTTTTTTTTCAGAATCGTGATCTCCAATTTATTAAAAAAAAAATTGTGATTCTCAATTTATCCAGAATCGTGCAGCTCTAGTTTACATGTTGTTTATTACTGCATATAATTAATTAAAATAGAAGTTTAATTTCATAAAGTACAAGTTGATTTCAGAATGCACCTACATTTTTTGCATTTTGTGTTTTTAAGTTGAATAAAAGACTATTTTTCCCTATATATTTCGAGGATTTTTTTTTTTTTTTTTTTTTTTTTTTAAAGTCTAAAAATATCGTCTCGTTCTCGTGAACCCAGTCTCGTGTCTCGTCTCGTCTCATGGGATAAGTGTCTTGTCACACCCCTACTGCTTATGTTGCCTCAAAGTTGTAAATGCTCATTTAAAATGAATCACTGTCAGTGTGAACTGTTTTTGTTGTACTGGGTAGCCCAGTCCTCATGATGTAGCTTTTAGCTAGCTAATTGATTTATTTAATATGAGGGAAGTAATTATTGGCTTTAAAACTTCTGCTGCCCAAACTGAATTTTGCAGGAACTTCACATTGTATTCATCAATGGAAAAGAGTCTTAAAAACACACGCAGTTCAACTGCCGAGATCGTATCGCTGCAGTGCAGTTTTTGTGATTTGGAGGTGTTTTTGTGCATTTGATGGTTGCAAGACAAGTGTTTCTAGATAGAATGGCTTATGGGAGGGGTGGCAAAAGCAGGGATGGAAACTAGAGAAAAGATAAGAGGGCGGGAGATAATGGGCAGATCGAGCCGGGTTGTTATATCTGACACACTTTCATCCACGTACATGATCCACTCGAGGATCCCTTTGTGCATACCATCTAAAAAATCCATGCATGTGTATGAATTGATGAAGCGTCATAAAATGTCTCATGCTTGTACGCCATCTGCTCTCTTATGTAATCTCATATTTAGTCATGTTCAAATAGCCATTCACTAGCAGCCATCAGTGGCTTCGTATTATGATGTAGATGTTCGGTTTTGTTTGATAAACAGAGGTTCTTGTTCACTAAAACACCCACGTACCTTACAAACACACATACGTGCATGTCTTAGCCAGCAGTTGTGTTTTTTCAGAGCACATAAAACAGGCCTACACTTGTCCCGGAGCAACTCTGTGGACTACAGGTTTCTCAAGAACATATCGCTCTTTCTGTCACTTCTCTGTCCCTGCTTGCTTGCTGCCCCCTCCTCTCTTTTTCATTTACCCTTAAACTGGTTGTATTTATCATCTCCAATCATTAGCAGCTTTTTTTCCCAGCCCTTTGTGAGAGTTGTCGTTTATTTTCCTTCTGCCTCCCTCTCACCCATTTGAAAAAGTGGCAAAACCAGCTCTGTTTGTCTTGCTTAATCAAGGTTTGTTCCCCCACAAGATCTCACTCACCCTCCCGCCTCCATTTTCTTGTACTCCTCTTTTTTCTTACTAGTTCTTCCTCCTAAACAAGGTAGGTCTGCCCCTGAGGCACAGCACTTTAATGACTCCAGGTGCAAAGTAGTATTTCCAGTGTTAAAGCGTTAAACTCTCATTAGACTGAACAACATGAGGATAAGATTTGTAAATTTGTGAAGGATTTGTGAATGCAAATCTTTTTAGTGGCACAATCTTAACGTGAGGCATTCTCAATGTTGCACTTATGAGGCCATTTGAGTAAATGTTCTACTTCTACTGTCAGTTTTCTGTCTTTGAATCAACAGTTCAAAGATAATCCTGCTTAGCAAGTTGGTTAAACTATAGATAGCTACCTGAATAATGACTCAGACCTTTGAAGGTAACGTTATCGCCCCAATTGGGGACTTAGTTGACATGCCAGTAATAAGAAAGCATGTTTAGCATGTAAAGTGGGACCATGCATTTGTGTAGACTCTGTCATATATAAATTTCTATTCTAAAATTGCACAAATGCTTTGCTTCCGATGGACAAACGCAAGTTTTTAAAACCAAGGTAGACCTCAGAAACCGTACAAATAAAGATCATTTTAGATGTTTAATTACTTTGTGGAGCATTGGGAGTGCTGGACGAGGGCTTAATGAACTCATTTTTGTGAAAACCTCAAATTCGACCAAAATTGACATTTTTCACTTGTTATGCCTGTAGCTTGTAATTAGCCCGTCTGGATTCTGACTCCTTTTGCCAGCACGGGGTCACATTTATTGATTTACAGTCTATAAAACAGCTGTATCAGAAAGTTTGTGGGACACAACCAGCGAATCTTTTGCAAAAATTACCAAATCCGGTTTAACTCTTGGCTTGAGCGGTCTCTTTCAGTTGTGCATTCATAATTTGCAGATGGACGCTCCAGTTTGGCTGGATTGGGAGGGTCCAGGTGTTTGGCGTTGGTCCCCTCCTCCTCAAACTGTCTGCTCGCCTTTCTTCTCCTCAGAGAAACAGACAAGACAAAACCCAAGTGCTGGTTTGAATTAGCAAGCCAAGCCTCGAGATACAAACCAGACTGGGAGAAAGCACGGCAAACTGACAGAAAGCATCCTGAACACAGCCCAGTGTTGGTGAAGAAACGTTGAGGTTCTTTTAGGGTTGCGGTTGTCTTTTCCTTGAAGAACCCAATGTTAAATGCAACTGTTGTGTTCATATTTGTTCTACTTTCTTGTCCATTGCTCTTTAAAAAAAAGTCTTGTAATTCAAAACATTTAATTTAGGCGAGACTCATTCAGAAGACGTCTACTCCATACGTTCCTTACTTTTATACAAGCTACTCAGGAAATTCATTCACAGAAACCAATCTGGAAATACTGATTTGAGCACAGTTTGCACTAGGGATGTGCACTACGACTAATTTGACTGTTGTTTAAACGGAAGTTTTGTATCCGACTAGTCTAAAAGCTAGAAACCCCCAAAAAAATGGCAAAAGAAAAAGACTGTGCGTGTCTATTTAACAGCCCACACTTGAAATACTTAATCTTTGAATCACACTGTCAAATCTCTCAATGAATTCTGCTAAAAATGGTCACGATTATGCCGTACGCTTGCCTCGCGTTATCATCATTTAATTTTAGGCGGTCGTTAAACAGAAAAAAGGAAGAGCATACACTCAACATAAACCAGTGCATAGCTTATTTATTCAGATTGGCTGGAGCAATGCAGAAATGGAAAATCAATCAATAGACTTACAGAATTCTTCATTTTCATATAACGTTAGCCAACATATTAAAACACAAGTCAAAAACAATAGGAAAGTTTATCAAGGAATAGCATTAAAAAGGCTTTTAAAAATGTACTTCATGTTGGCTATATTGTCTAAAAACAAAACAATGCTAGTTTTACTTACTCAGACCATGCGCGTTTGTTCAGTGAATTTAACATGTTAACGTGGTCTGGCGAAAGACGGGACTAGAGGCGATTCTGCACTTGGAAAAAAAAACGCGCTCGGCAGGAACTGAAGTCACAGGCACACAGAGAGATACTGTAACTACAAGCAAGCAGACAGTTTCGAAAAGAGCCTGGAAATCCCGCACCACCACCAAAGTGGGTCTTCGTTTAGAGCAGTGTTACTCATTGCGCGGCTCTAGAGCCTCATGCGGCTCGCCAAGCTTTAATTTGTGGCTCGCATGGCAGTAAATAATACAATGATATGATCAATAGAGAGATTTCATAAAAACATTAAACAAGCTGAGCTATAACATAACCCAATTAAAAAAACTCACACCGTGTCTACACCGGACGCAAGCATCGCGGTGCGATGCGGCAAAAGATTCCGCGATGCGGAAAACGTGGACGGAATCGCGGAATCTAGTTATAAAAATTGAATTTACTGTATAACGCGAAATGTCATTGAATTTGTCAAAGTTTGGATGAATAAATCAAAAGTAGGTCATTACACTTATATCAAATCGCGAAATGGACTGTAAATATTAAGCCGCAAAATACCATTTAAATATGAATTCTGCGTGTCTCGTTATGAATGAATGCACAGATGCTCAGTTTCGTTTACTACACATACTGAAGCGCGCAGTGTTTTCAGCGTCTGCCGTCTCGCCAAATGAGGACATAAATACATGAACAACAGTCAGTGTCTGCTCTATTACAAATAATTTATATTTAAAAAAATACCCAAAACAGCGGAATTACAAGATGGAAGTATATAGACTAGAAAGATATTTAAACTTGCTCTGCCCTTACGTCCATGACATTGACTCACTGCGGAGTTGTTTTGGCAATCTTTCCAGCTCTTAACGCCGAATGTGCTCTTGGATGGTTGGAAAATTAACTTTAAATAACTTTTAAAAATAACTCCCTTTGTATTGCATTGGATATTGTATATTCAAGGATGACAGATGGATATGCAGACATGCTATTTCTGACTGGATGTAACTTTTGATACTTTGCGGTAAAAGTGGCTCTCCTATTGACTTTGTCCTATAAGTGCGGCTCTCATGAAAAAAATAGTGAGGACCACTGGTTTAGAGGAATAGACACGCAGATGGGATCGTGGACTGCAGCGACGGGTTGTAGTGTACGACATGATTGACATTTGCTGACTTTGGCTAGCCTCCAAGCTAACGCATACGTGCCTGTATTGAATATGATTATGCATCGCTCCAGTAGAGTTATTGTAAGCCAATCTGAAATTACACAGTTTACACAAAAAATTTCCATTTCCTTCTAATTCAAAATAATCCTACACCTTGCTGGTTCTTCGCATGGTCATTTCGAGCTCGCTGCAACTGACACGAAGAAAACGCATGCGAGGTCTGAAGTAAAAATGTAGTTTCCGCCCAGATACACTTTTAAAAATATTTATATATTTAAATATTTTGATATGTATTCTTTTTCAAAAGTTTTATTTTAACTTATTTAAAATGTTTTAAATGTAACGTTAAAATGATGGTAATTTGAATGATAAAATCATGTTTGTTTTTTTTTTTTCCACTCGTGTAATCGACTATTATTTTCAGTGTCGACAAGCAGGAGCTGTACTTTCTAGTCGACTAGACCCGCACATCCCTAGTTTGCACCTGCATGAGCTTTGGGTCCCTGCTGAGGGACTCTACTGATCATAAATCAAAGTCCCCTGGCTGCTGCTTCATAGAGCTCCAATGTGAGCTTCCTACCTAGGCAGCATTTGTAGGTGTCATAGGCTTGCTCCCAGTGCAAATATACAGTATCTAACAGTAGCCAACAAAACAATCCAACCATGTAACATACTTTGATTTGAAGGTAGTCCCAGAATGCATTTCGACAAACCTTTCATGAGCTGTGTTTCCATCACCTTGTTTTTATGCGCCTTTTTTTTTTTTTTTTTAAGTATCGCATCAGAAATGAGTGAAACGGTGCTTTATTCACACGTTTTATGCGATATTCCAAGTTAAATTTGTAACTTTGGATGGAAACATAACTGTAGACCTGTCCAATTCAGTAGGGCAGAGTTGCCATTTCTGCTTCTGGAGGGCCGCTATCCTGCAGAGTTTAGCTCCAGTTCTAATTAAACACACCTGAACCAACTAATGACTAGTCTTAAAGAATACTGGAAACTTCTTGGCTAGTCTGTTGGTACGTGTTAAAGCGCTGCAAGATGGACGCCATCGCTTTAGGGTCTCCTATTTGTCAATTTTATAATTCTTAAGGGTTTTGCTTTTGGCTAAGGGTGGTCTTTTGCTAAGTCAGTGCCAGTGTGGATTGGTAATCTCGAGCATAGCATTTGGGACAGGGTCTGGGTTGAGGGAAATGTCAAGTTTAAGTATAGCTATGTTTTATTTGCCATAGAAGTATAAATAGGAAAACCGTTCCATCTAATTTGAAATGACTAATATCATTCAATATTTGTGTGCACTACATATTTTTATACACTTTTTAATAGAGGTTTTCTTTAGTTTAGCAACATGTAAACGTCATTCTATTAGTACTGAATGTTAGTTGAGTCCTGTAGACTTTATGCAAGGACTTTCTTTTATGTTGCATGCGTCAAAAAAGCAGCTGGCATTTATAGAGCAGTTCAATCCGTTTCATCCTGCCTTAGAAGGTGCGAAGCTGCCTGTGTTGGCTGTAGATGACAAGGCAACACACTAGATCTTGCAAGCAAGCCTCCAGACTCTCTTCTTTAGTCTGGGATTACATCATCTAGGCTTTATCCTCCTCTTGCTGTAAATCCAAACATAATTTACTGATTCACTATGAAGTCAGAAGGACGCTTCAAATGTGCTACATGGTGTTTCAGATGCTGCGACTGGCTGATAAGAAAATATTGGAATATTGACATTGCTGATAGAACATTGTTTGCATTTTCAGAAAGCTTATGCCTGATATATGTTGTATATCTTTGTTGAGGGATTCCCTTGAAACCATGCGGATTTATGGTGGTATCATTGGTTCTGTTGTCGTTCATGGTATGTTTGACTCATACGCCACAGGTTTAGTGGTTTATTTCAAGTAAAAGCTGGTTTGTGAGTTGATTTGACATGTTAAGCAATTCACTTCACCTAGCCGCAGTCACTGTGCCAATAAAGTGAAATTCCACAAATTGGATTTATTAATAAATCAAGTTGTAAACAAATCCCAGCCTGTCGTTGACACTCATTGCTCTCGCCATCTCCAGGAAAACGAATGCCGACCTCATGGAGAGCCTCCTCTCTCCTGTGACTATAAACACCTTATCCATTTACATGTAGTCATCTGCCACTGAAGAAGCCCACTCACGAGGAGAATGACGACAGAGCTCATAATACCACCGCTGACGTGAGGCCTCGGGAACGCCGTCTGCTCCGGCCCTGTTAACACTGCCTGGATCGGGCCTGAAAAGCCTGCAGTGTAATGTGAACTGCAGAGCTGCCTCTTTTTATTACACCAACATTGATGGATGGAAATAAGTGTGTTGCACCAAGACATATTTTATTAGTTGTTATGCTTTGAATGAAGTTAATTTTTTTTTTTTTTTTTTAATGCTTCCAGCAGGAGATGCCTCCAAGAGCATTAACTGTAGTTTTGCATTTGTATTTGAGACATTACATCTCCCAATAGCGACTTGTTTCTCGTAAAAAGTGAGTGTTTCTTGTAATAGCGACTATATTGCAGAATTGTATTTTTTGGATCTCACAATGTGACATATTATGAAAAAGGTCAAAAGATATAAGGTCACAATTGTCAGAGTTGCATTTACGAGAAATACAGTTGATAAGTGAACTTAAGTTCTCTTGATTTTCTCGGCCGTTGGAGAACATGCACATGTGACATCTGTACCTGTTGCATGCCAAATGTCAAGCCAAAACGGAAATTTATGTCATTTTTGTACATCTGATGCTACCAGGCCTTCCCTCATCTCCGCTTCTCAGCGTCTTGGCTTTGCCCGGTCGATTTACAGCCCAGTTGAATGGCAGAAATGCCGTCTGTCTGGTTTCATAGTTGTTACAGCTTCAAGATATTTTCCACCTGTGAGATGTTTTTCCACCTGTGCTTCGCTGGAACAGAGGCTTGCAAAAATGCCCTGCATCCTGAGGATGGAGCCAAGAACTGTCCACCCTTCTGACCCACCTTGAGTCTCATTTCTGTTCAAGAGCATGAAAGGCATTTGAAGGACAAGATAAGTTTATGTTGACTGTGGTTTGGTTGGTGGATCACAGCCCATTTCTTGCAGGGATTGATCCAGCAACCTTCCAGTGACCGGCTAGGATGTTTAACCATGCCAGAATGTTTTCAGGTGTTATTCCTGAACTGAAACACTCCTGCTCGAGCTTCCTTTACAGACACGCTCTAAGGTTGAGAAGAAACCTGATGAGGGAATCAGAGCTGGGAGGTGGGAATATGGGACACACGGGGTCCGTGATATTCTTTGCCCCCTGCTGGGATGGTTTGTGGCAGGTGTGGGTGTCCGTTTGGTAGGACGGGATGATCTTCAGCTGCCAGTTGTTGGCAGAAACAGCAAAGCTCTTTGTTTCCCTCTCTCACTCCCTCGATTTTTTTTTTTTTTTTTTTGGGCCGTTCTCTCGCTCTCTGAACGCATGCTCCAGGCTGTTGCCCTCATCAAATCAAGTTGTGTGGGGCAGATGTCACAGGCGCAGTGGAATGCGAGGAATGCGGAGGCTTGGAGAGAGAGCGAGGGAGAGAGAGGGTGTGTCTGGGGAAGGGTGTGCAGAAACAAAACTCAAATCAGTGCAGTGGTCTCTCTGCTGTGGAAGACCATTTCTGCCTCAGAGTAAAAAAAAAAAAAAAAAGCTAATTGTAACTTGTGACTTTAATGCTCTTAATTGCAACTTTATTTCTCAGAAAATTTTTATGTATAAAAGTTGCGACTTTATTTCTCGCAATGTGCCTTTGTCTCACTAATTTTATTTTAATCTTTATATTACAAGTTTTTACTCCAAGGCATTCATATTCTATTTGAGCTCAACATTGTGAACAATTTTTTTTTATGGATGGTAATCTTTGACTGGCAAATGTCTAGCTAAAATTGTTTGTCAAATGCAAAGTATATATTTTAAAAAATAAATAAATAAATAAATATATATATATATATATATATATATATATATATATATATATATATATATATATATATACATACAATGACACACATCCTTCAAGCATTTAACAATTAAATAGATATTTAGAAAAAAAATCTTGTAGGTTTTTTTTTTCATTATTTATTTTATATGTAGGAAGATGGTCAGTAATTAAATAATTAGTTAATAGCAGTTAGTATTTTTGAGCCAGAGGTTCACTCAGCAGTTTCACTTCTTTTTTTTCTTTTCTTTTTTTTTAATTAGAATTTTTTTCTTCCAGTTAAAAAAACAAAAAACAAAATTCCACATTCTTAAAACAAAATACGTCTACTTACAAGAAATTAAATCTTGTTTTCAGAGAAATCTAACAATTTTGTCAAGTTTATTTTTCTTTTAACACCTGAATGCTGATGCTGTGAAATATTAATTTATCACTGAACTGAAAATGAACTGATGCATATCATGTTAACTTGATATATATTTGGTGATGCATATTAAGTACTTCATTGTGTAATGGTCATTATTTACCCTTATTAAAGCTTTTACGGATAACGCTTTTATTACCAGATGACTGATTGCATCTGTTTTAAAAATGGTCATATGTGAAGCATGTTTTTTCCCATCGTTTGAAGGCAAATCTAGTATATAAAGCCAAAAGCTTTACTTCATTAGTTTTCTATTTGTGGTTTCAGTCTCATGAAGTCTGCCAGTGTTGTTGAGAGATGCTTGCTTCTCTTTCATTGCTTTTGTCACCACCTTTTGATCACTAAAATTTACAGAAAATTTTCTTTCCTCAGGTCGCAATGAGCTTATTGCCAGATACATCAAGCTGAGAACAGGCAAAACCCGCACAAGAAAACAGGTATGCACTTTATATATACTATTGATTAATTATGGGATTTAATGAGAGTTTTCAGTTTAATAGGTGAAATGTTCCTTAAAGCAAATAGTGTGTTGTGACTGTTCATGTATGTTTTTCTTAAACTGTCTTGAAATTCTTCAGGTATCTAGTCACATACAGGTGTTAGCACGGAAGAAAGTTCGAGAGTATCAAGCAGGTATAAAGGTAGGTTGGAAATGCACATCTTTTCCCTCTTTGGTTACGGCTTCTCTCTCTTTCTCCTCCTCTTCTTCCTCTTTTTCTTTTCCTCCTCTTTGGCTTTTCTGTTCTGCAGGTTTCTAGCCATTTGCAGGTTCTTGCCCGGAGAAAATCTCGCGAGATACAGTCAAAGCTGAAGGTATGCGCTTTCCTGCGGGTGGGGTGGGGCTTAACAGCAATTGCATTTGCACAAACCAATGAGAGATCGCTATAAGTTCCAGTTATCTATTGGCTGAATAAAATCTCGAGGAATGAGCGCTTGCATCAATATTTGGTGCAATGATAAAGTTGGAAGTGCTACGGAAACCTGTCATGTAGCGTAGTGCTTTGCGTTTGGCGCTGCTGGTTGTCGTAGAGGCTGAAGGTGCATGAATGGCTGAGATCTTTGCCTGTTGGCTTTCCTGAAGCTCACTGTTTCTTCAACCTTCTTTTCCTTGCATCCAGACTCCATGTGTCTGTCACCAGTACTCAGTTTTTACTTGTAAAATCTGTCTGAGAAACTGCTGGATGACACAGTACAGTAATGCGGTTGACCGATGTGGGTTGTTTAAATGCAGATTATTTTATGAGTCTGGCTGAGATGTAAACAAATTTGTTGAAATTAAATCTTATTATTATCTGTATGTGTGTGTGTGTGTGTGTGTATGTATGTATATATATATATATATATATATATATATATATATATATATATATATATATATATATATATATATATATATATATATATATATATATATATATTATATTATATTACAGGTGCATCTCAATAAATTAGAATGTTGTGGAAAAGTTCATTTATTTCGTGTATTAAATAAATTCAGTGCACACAGACTGAAGTAGTTTTAAGTCTTTGGTTCTTTTAATTGTGATGATTTTGGCTCACATTTAACAAAAACCCACCAATTCACTATCTCAACAAATTAGAATATGGTGACATGCCAATCAGCTAATCAACTCAAAACACCTGCAAAGGTTTCCTGAGCCTTCAAAATGGTCTCTCAGTTTGGTTCACTAGGCTACACAATCATGGGGAAGACTGCTGATCTGACAGTTGTCCAGAAGACAATCATTGACACCCTTCACAAGGAGGGTAAGCCACAAACATTCATTGCCAAAGAAGCTGGCTGTTCACAGAGTGCTGTATCCAAGCATGTTAACAGAAAGTTGAGTGGAAGAAAAGAGTGTAAAAGAAAAAGATGCACAACCAACCGAGAGAACCACAGCCTTATGAGGATTGTCAAGCAAAATCGATTCAAGAATTTGGGTGAACTTCACAAGGAATGGACTGAGGCTGGGGTCAAGGCATCAAGAGCCACCACACACAGATGTGTCAAGGAATTTGGCTACAGTTGTCGTATTCCTCTTGTTAAGCCACTCCTGAACCACACACAACGTCAGAGGCGTCTTACCTGGGCTAAGGAGAAGAAGAACTGGACTGTTGCCCAGTGGTCCAAAGTCCTCTTTTCAGATGAGAGCAAGTTTTGTATTTCATTTGGAAACCAAGGTCCTAGAGTCTGGAGGAAGGGTGGAGAAGCTCATAGCACACGTTGCTTGAAGTCCAGTGTTAAGTTTCCTCAGTCTGTGATGATTTGGGGTGCAATGTCATCTGCTGGTGTTGGTCCATTGTGTTTTTTGAAAACCAAAGTCACTGCACCCGTTTACCAAGAAATTTTGGAGCACTTCATGCTTCCTTCTGCTGACCAGCTTTTTAAAGATGCTGATTTCATTTTCCAGCAGGATTTGGCACCTGCCCACACTGCCAAAAGCACCAAAAGTTGGTTAAATGACCATGGTGTTGGTGTGCTTGACTGGCCAGCAAACTCACCAGACCTGAATCTATGGGGTATTGTCAAGAGGAAAATGAGAAACAAGAGGCCAAAAAATGCAGATGAGCTGAAGGCCACTGTCAAAGAAACCTGGGCTTCCATATCACCTCAGCAGTGCCACAAACTGATCACCTCCATGCCATGCCGAATTGAGGCAGTAATTAAAGCAAAAGGAGCTCCTACCAAGTATTGAGTACATATACAGTAAATGAACATACTTTCCAGAAGGCCAACAATTCACTAAAAATGTTTTTTTTTTTTATTTTTTTTTTTTTTATTATTGATCTTATGAAGTATTCTAATTTGTTGAGATAATGAATTGGTGGGTTTTTGTTAAATGTGAGCCAAAATCATCACAATTAAAAGAACCAAAGACTTAAACTACTTCAGTCTGTGTGCATTGAATTTAATTAATACACGAGTTTCACAATTTGAGTTGAATTACTGAAATAAATGAAATTTTCCAAGACATTCTAATTTGAGAAGCACCTGTATATATAAAGAGAGAGAGAATGTAATATAGTTGGTCTATGGTAAAATCCTTTTGTTTAAATAACTTTACATTTTTAAAATGTGTACATTTAAATGTTGTATAAAGTGATTTTAATCAAGATTGTACAAAGTTAGAATAAAATACTGGGCTATTTTTATTTTATTTTTGATTTTTTTTTTCTGCCTTACACTGAGGATAAGTGGGTGAGATTGCAAAATTACATAAATATCATTTATATAAGTAATAAATTCTAAACATTAATATGTAGCAATTGCATTAATAGCAATGCAGTATTTTACATGATTTTAGATTGTAGTGTTTGGCGCCCTCTGCCAATATATTCATGAAGTACATCACAAGTAAATTATTTTCAGAAATGCACTTTTTTTTTTTCTTTTTTTTTTTTATTAGTGCGTATTTGCTTTTTTTTTTTCATGTAGGTTAAAAACATTGAACAAATGGATGTACAGTATGTGGCACATTTTTTGTGCCATGACAATTTTTGACTTAGAAGCTGTTCATAGGCACATATTTTCTAAAGCTTTTTCACACTTACAAGCAATTTAAGACCTGAAAATAGTTTGATACGGTCTAGAATAGAATTAGCTTTCAGGTAGTTAGCATACATCCAAAACTTTGTTGTCAGAGACAATAGGTTTAGTAAAATTGCTCTCAAAATATTGTACTAATGGTCTTTCTTTCTTTTGATTCAGGCCATGAACTTGGTAAGTGTGGATTTGAATTGTGAATTATTGTTGATTTTTTTTATTTTTGCTTCGCTTTGCTTGGCTGTCCTGGACAGGTTCAGTTTACATCCAGCACTGCCATTATAAAGTCTTCTTCTCTGGCCCTGCGGTGTGCATAGATTGCTCATAATTCTTGTGACAATAATGTGCCTAGCCGTTTTGCTCTCTGAAGTTTCCATGTCGTCCCTCTATTTTATGATTTTATGTTTTATAAATTCAAGAAACATAATTGTGAAACAACACCACTTATTGTGGTTGTGCTTCCGAGTGAGCTGCAAGTCTTTTTATTATCCACGTTCATTTATTGTGATGCAAAGTGGCATACACGCTCAGCCTCTGGAAAACTGGAATGTCATGCCAAACGTATAGTTAAATAGCTTTCATTTGTGGGGCATGTTTTTCATGGGGTATAATTTAATATCCATGAAAAAGGAGTCTGACCAGATTCGGTGAATGACTGGTGAGCTTGAAGGCAAAACTGGAAAGCGGTTCAAAAATGTGTGTGTTTGTTTGACATCCCGGGCCAGTATGTTGCTTTTGCTTTGCTGGCTGCCCAATAATTGATATCTGTCAGATACCTGTGTTGCTTTTGCCTTTTTTCTTCTTCTTATTTGAACTGAAATCCAGAGAGTCTTATTAAACATGATTTTGAAAGGCTTAAAGACAGTCGGCATGTTCAGTAACTAATTATTGAAACAACTACACAAGGCAGCAGAATAGTTCACCTAAGAATGAAAATTTATTGTACCCACCATCAGAGCATCCAAGATGTAGATGAGTTTGTTTCTTCGTCAGAACAGATTTTGAGAAATTTTGCATTCCATCACTTGCTCACACTTGCTGATTCTCTGCAGTGAATGGGTGCCGTCAGAATGAGAGTCCAAACAGCTGATTAAAAACATCACGATAATCCACAAGTAATCCACACCACTCCAGTCCATTAGTCCAAAAGTCCATAATGCTTCCTGCAGTAAAAAGGTCCACCCCCTGTTGTCCTCTCACATCAAAATACACTATCAACACATTTGTTTTGAGCTGTTTTGGACTGGTTTTTGTTGTCAATGGTTCTTGATCTGTACATATTTCTCTCCTGATTCAGATGAGATGACTTTGACTGGAGAAAGAAATATGTATAGAAGACTCATATTTCAGCCATGAGCAATGGTTTAAAGTTAAAATGTCTTAATGACAAATTTGTTTCTTACAAACATGCAACTTCTGGCTTCACAATTGATGGACTGGACTGGAGTGCTGTGGATTGCTTGTGGATTGTTTTGATGTTTTTATCAGCTGTTTGGACTCTCATTATGACGGCACCCATTCACTGCAGAAGATCAGCAAGTGTGAGCAAGTGATGTAATGCTGAATTTCTCCAAATCTTCATTTCTTTATTTTTGGGTGAACTTGCTTTAACAGTAGTTTTAGCCTTGGGTTTGCTGTATGATTTAAATTTTTACAGACTACTTTTTTGTAGGCCTGTTTTGTAATAAATTTGAGATTTAGTTTGAAAATCTCCCATTTTTAGAATGTTCAGCATTCTAAAATCTGACAGCTATAACAATCATATTTGCATACTGATTTGTGATTGGTCTTCTTTCTGACTCTGTTTGTGCATTGTATTATTAGTTTTTTCATTCTTGCATCCATTTAACCATCTAAAGCTGCCTTTAAACTGCAGAGATGGTTTTGCAGCTCTATGTGTTGATTTTCATGCACAGCTGAAAGAAAACAAGACGTGCAGCCTAAAACATCAACTTACCTGAAACTTTAACACATTTCCTTTGCTGTCTTGCAAACACTGTAAATGTGAATCTAATTTTCTTTGTGATTCATTTGGTGCTCTCTGATCTCCTATTATTTCCCCTTCTTCTGATGCTTTTGTCTTGCTTTATCATAAATCAGCAGGCTGCTTTGCATTAATTAAAATTAACAATGATTTTGTCTGTTTTTTTCTTCTGGATTATTCTGCTCACCCGTGTCTCCATCTCCTCAGGATCAAGCCTCCAAAGACAAGGCTCTCCAGAACATGGCGGCACTTTCCTCAGCTCAGATCGTGTCTCCAAGTCTAATCAAAACCCCTCTTCCGCCTCTTCCACAGTCCCCTTACCCTCCAACTGCACGGGTACGATTAAGATAATTGTATTTAACCTGGAAGTAACCTTTTACACAAATAAGGAGTGATTTGATTCACTTTCATCACTGTTTTTCCAGTTCTGGCCGACCCCCATCCCTGGTCAACCCGGACCCTCTGAGGAGTGAGTAACTCATGAATTCATACGTGTTTCTCTGTGTGTTTGTGTATCTGGCACATTTAATGGATCACATTTTTATGTATCAGGCTGGTTCTTAAGCACAATCCAGGAAGAAGTCCTGGGCTTGGCCGCACCAGCTACGTGTAAGTTCCCTCCACAGAGCTTGAACTGATCTTTCGCTAGCGTTAGCATTGATTCACTGTTAGGGATGGGAATCTGGTTCAGATTCCACTGACAGTAGTATAAGTTTTAAGGAGTTATTTGACATTCAAACTGGTATCTCTTGAGTTTAAGAGAGTGATAGTTTAATATTATTTATATACTATTCTAGTTTTCATTGATATTTTGAATGAACACTTATTTTTATATTTTCAGTTTTCATTTTAACTTAACTTTTTTTTTTTTTAAAGTATTTACTTTTAGCTTTTATTGTAGTTTTAGTTTTACTTTCAGTTATTTTAGTACTTCAACTTAAACTTCAGTTAGCTGCCAAAGCACCATTTCTAATTTTCGTTAAGTTTAAGTCGTTCATCTAATATTTATATTTTATTTTAACTGTATTTCGGGAAACAAAAAATTATTTTTAATAGTTTTAGTTAACAATAACAACACTGGTTTGAATTGGAAAAAAAAAATAGCCTTATAAAAGTCATTTGTTTTTTAAATCAGGTTTTTTTTTTTTTTTTTTTGTGGGCAACTGTGAAAATGGTGCATCTGTTTATTGTCTGCACAAGATTACTATGCAAATGGAAAATATAAGAATATTTATATATAATTTATATAATAATACATGATAATATACTAATAAATAGTAATAATTTCAGGAAAGCCATGGAAATTAATAAAATCATAAAGTTAAGAAAACGTCATCCATTTCTATAATATAAATTGTTCTAGTTGCTTAGCTTTAAATTATTGGCTAGAAATTTCTCTGTGCAATGTTACTGAATGATCTAGTAATCACAAACAACTGAGAAAGTCCTGGAAATTCACTGGTGGTTAAAAGTAGTGGAACTTCTTTTTTTTTTTTTTTTTTTTTTTTTTTTTTTTTTGTGCAAGTCACTCTTTTTCATCAAATTCGGTTCAGATTTCAAGCTCACAGTTTGACTAAAACTTGGTTAGATTTTACTGTAGATTCAGTAGGGGTACAGGAAATACCGTTAGAGACAGATTTTAGTATGCTGTTTTGTCTGGGTTCTGCTTTTTATTCCCAACATTATTCACAGTCAGCCTGCTAAACTAATTCCTCTCTACATTGTGGGCTCTGTGGTCTCAGCCTCTATTGAGATCTCTTGAGCGCATGTGTTATCAGACGTGAGCTAGCACATATGACTTCTGTCATGTTACACTCCCACTCTGAAGTAGGTGAACTTACGCTTAGCTGATACGGCCAAAACAAACAGTTGTGGGATAAGTGAAGTGCCAAGGTGTGAAATATGCCACCTTTAAAGCAAAAACAATAACAAAGGGTTCCCACGGTCATAGACAACTGGAAGACATCAGGAATTTTGTTTTGTGGGACTGGAAATTAAAGGGACAGTTCACCCAAAAATGAAAATCTGTCTTCATTCACTAATCCTCATGTTGTTCCAAATCTGAAGGAGTTCCTTTCTTCTGCAACCAAAAAGATATTTTGAAGAGTGTTGGTAACCAAACAGCTGACGGTAGCCATTGACTTCAATAGCAGAGACCTGTGCAGGACAGATTTTTCAGTCCCGCTCCCGCAAGATTCTGTCCCGCGCCCGCCCGCTCCCACTCCCGCAGAAATATATCTTATCTGGTCCCGCTCCCGCCCGTGACATTCATGTTTTGTCCCGCTCCCGCCCGCAAAAGCCCGCATAAAAGTAATCTATATAGATTTTTTTTTTCTGTACATCGAAGAAATTTACATGAAATGGTTCTGTAACATCTCCTAAGCTCCACAACACCCCAGCATAAACACTCCCGATAAAATATTTGTTATTTAGGCTAAGCATCAACATTCACAAACCACTGTTATTTTTAACAGAAAAGCAAGCATGGGCTGCTGCCAGCATGGTTAGGCATGACAAAATGCGAGCAGCGCTTCCTTTATTATCACTAAAAGCTGACATCTCAGTTCATCGCGATCTCATAAAGCTCTGTTATAACACAATGAACATATGCACAATGAATCTTTCACAATGTCTACACTTTGTGTATTAAAATGAGACGATTCGTGAGCACGCAATTTCAGCACTGTGGAGAGTCACCTCTGACTGGCCATTGCATTCCAGAAATCAACAGCTGAGTCTGTGATTGACTAAATTGCGCAACACTTTAAACACGTGTTATAAATAGAAACTCTGCCTAGCTTGTGCATGTTAATCATTGTAATGTTAATATTAGTTGTTCCTTTTGCTTTTGTGCAACAGATAAATAACAATTTATATGTTTTAGACATTTTATGTTTAGATCATTTCTATTTTGCGGGAGTCCCGCGGATAATTTTATTCTCCCGCATCCCGCACACACACAAGTCTCTTCCCGCCCGTACCCGCACTCACCCATCAAGAGTCGTCCCGCGCCGCGCCCTGTTGCGTTGGGTCCCGCGGATCCCGGTCTCTATTCCATAGTATGGAAAAAAAATATCTATGGAAGTCAGTGGCTACTGTCAACTGTTTGGTCACCAACATTCTTCAAAATATCTTCTTTTGTGTTCAGCAGAAGAAAGAAGGGATGCAACAACGTATCAGCCAATAATTGGTATCAGTCGATAAAAACAATCAATATTGGCCGATTGTATAAAAACAGCTGGTGACATATGATATATACAGTCAGCTAGTCATTATCACAAAATAAACCCCAGACAGGGTGATCAGGACCCCAATGTGAAGTGAAGCAGTCTTGATTTTGGCGATAATGACTGGCTAATTGTCCACAGTACTGTGTATTTCACAGCTATATACCGAATTAATAAATATGTGGACAAGAAATATTGATTTCAAAAATAAATTTTTATTCCATTTTCACTTTCAGAATATATATTTGAAAATCTTGTCCATTTCTATAATGAATATACATTTTTCTAGTTATCCTAGTTATTAAATTAATTTCTAGTATTAAATTAATAATCAGCTGGATATTGCTCTTGTCTAGCATAAGACTTGTTGATGTTTGATTTGTGAGTGGATCATTTTTGGACTCAGTTCTTTCCATTCGATTCAGTTGAACTGGTTGATTCTAAATGATTCATTTACACATCAGTTTCATCAAAATGATTTTTAACAATCACAAATGATTGGAAATGGTCAAAAACTGTGGGAACCCTGATAAGGCGGTGCTTAACCCAAGTAAATGATCTTTTCTTGTGCACTTTGTAACAAGTACACGTTTACACAAGTAACTCTGATTCTAACAAATCCTGAACACTTTTTCAGCATCAAGCCATTTGCACAAACTCCTTACTCAAACATACCTGGACCTGTTCAACCACCCTTAGGTAAGTATACTAGTGCACTAATAGTTCATTTCGAGCACAGCCCACCCCGCTTCTGTTTCTTCTGTTTAGAATCAGAATCAGAAAGAGCGTTTATTGCCAAGTATGCTTGCGCATACAAGGAATTTGTTTTGTGTCATAAGCTTCCAGTTCACAGACAACAACGACACACAGACAATAAAAATAAGATGAGAATAAAAAATACACATGTAAATATAAAAAAAAAATAAATTGAAAAAGTGAAATAATTTGAAACATAAATGATTGTATGTACAGTTGTGCTATAGATGATAGAATGGGAAAGAATAGAAGGAGATGCAGGGATGTACTAGGATGGAAGTGGTAGCAAATAAATATAAGGTTATTGCACATTGGTATTTAATAATGGGGGTGGGGGGGGGACATTTAACTGTTCATAAGGTTGATTGCCTGGGAGAAGAAACTGTTCTTGTGCCTGGCTGTCCTGGTAATTGGGGCTCTGTAGCACTGACCAGATGGCAAAAGTTCAAAAAGGGGATGACTTGGATGTGAGGGATCCAGAGTGATTTTCTGAGCCCTTTTCCTCACTCTGGATGTATACAGTTCTTGAAGGGTGGGCAGGGGGCACCGATAATCCGTTCAGCAGTCCGAACCGTTCTCTGTAGTCTTCTGATCCCTGATTTTGTAGCTGAGCCAAACCAGACAGTTATAGAAATGCACAGGACAGACTCAATGACGGCTGAGTAGAACTGTTTCAGCAGCTCCTGTGGCAGGTTAAACTTCCTCAGCTGGCGAAGGACGTACAAACTTTGTTGGGCTTTTTTTTACAATGGAGTTGATGTGAGTGTCCCAATTCAGGTCCTGAGAGATGATGGATCCCAGGAACTTGAATGTCTCCACTACAGCCACAGTGCTGTTCATGATGGCGAGTAGGGGGAGTGAAGGGGGGTTTCTCCTGAAGTCCACGATCATCTCTACCGTTTTGAGCCTGTTGAGCTCCAGGTTGTTTAGATTGCACCAGACAGCCAGCTCATTAACCTCCTGTCTGTAGGCAGACTCGTCACCGTCCTGGATGAGGCCGATGAGTGTGGTGTCGTCTGCAAACTTCAGGAGCTTGACAGAGGGGTCTTTAGAGGTGCAGTCAGTGGTGTACAGAGAAAAGAGCAGTGAGGAGAGAACACATCCCTGAGGGGCACCAGTGTTGGTGGAGCGGTTGTTTGACATGAATTTCCCCAGTCTCACTAGCTGCTGCCTATCTGTCAGAAAGCTGGTGATCTACTGACAGATAGAGCTAGGGACAGAGAGCTGGGTTAGTTTGGTCTGGAGGAGTGTAGGGATGATGGTGTTGAAGGCCGAACTAAAGTCCACAAACAGGATCCTCACATAAGTCCCTGATTTGTCCAGGTGTTGCAGGATGTAATGCAGTCCCATGTTGACTGCATCATCCACGGACCTGTTTGCTTGGTAAGCAAACTGCGGGGGGTCCAGTAAGGGTCCAGTGATGTCCTTCAGATAAGCCAGAGCCATTTTTTCAAATGACTTCATGACGACAGACGTTAGAGCCACAGGCCTGTAGTCATTAAGTCCTGTTATCTTGGGTTTCTTTGGAACAGGGATGATGGTGGAGCGTTTGAAGCAGGAAGGGACTTCACACAACTCCAGAGATCTATTGAAGATCTGTGTGAAGATGGGGGCCAGCTGGTCAGCACAGGTTTTCAGAGGGGAGAGGGGGGTTGCTGGAGGTGTTAACGGTTGTGTACAGATATGGTCAGGACAGGTGTGAGGGGTTTCAAATCTACAATAGAACTCATTCAGGTCTTCAGCAAGTTGTTGATTCACCTCAGTGCTGGGGGATGGTGTCCTGTACTTGGTGATGGCTTTCAGGCCTTTCCACACTGAAGCGGAGTCATTGGAAGTGAACTGATCTTCCAGCTTTTAAGCGTAGCTCCTCTTAGCCGCTCTAATCTCCTTATTCAGTGTGTTCCTGGCCTGATTGTACAAGTCTCTGTCCCCATTTCTGTAGGCATCCTCTTTGGCCTGACGAAGGTGTCTTGAGTTTTGCGGTAAACCATGGCTTATCATTGTTGAATGTTAACATAAGTCCTGGTGGGAATGCATATATCCTCACAGTAACTGATATATGAAGTTACAGTCTCTGTGAGCTCGTCCAGATTGGTGGCAGCAGCTTCAAAAACACTCTAATCAGTGAGGTCGAGACAGGCTTGTAAAACCCGCTCTGTCTCGTTGGTTCATCTCTTTACAGTCTTTACTACAGGTTTAGCAGATTTACGTTTTTGCCTGTAGGTTGGTATAAGATGAACCAGGCAGTGATCAGAGAGCCCCAAACAGAGTGGTATGCATTCTTTATTGTGGTGTAACAATTGTCGAGTATATTACTTTCTCTGGTGGGACATGTAACATGCTGTCTGTATTTTGGCAGTTCACGTGAGAGATTTGCTTGATTAAAGTCCCCAAGAATGATTAAAACCGAGTCCGGGTGTTGTTGTTCTGTGTCTGTGATCTGATCAGCGAGTTTCTATAAAGCTGAGCTCACGTGCGCTTGCGGAGGAATGTAAACACTCACGAGAATGAACGAGCAAAACTCCTGCGGCGAGTAGAAAGGCTTACAGTTAATGAAGAGCGCTTCTTGATCTAAACAGCACATCTTCTTTAACACTGTTATATCTGTACACCACCTCTCATTGATGTAGAAGCACGTCCCGCCGCCACGTGATTTCCCCGTTGATTTTGCGTCGCGATCCGCTCTAAACACCTGAAAGCTCAGCAGATGAAGCACGCTGTCCGGAATGGCGTCGTTCAGCCAGGTTTCCGTGAAACACAGAGCAGCAGAGTTTGAAAAATCCTTATTTGCCCGGGAGAGCAGAAGGAGTTTGTCCGTTTTGTTGGGTAGAGAGCAGAGATTCGCCAGATGGATGCTAGGCAACGGCATTTGAAATCCGCGCTGTCTGAGCTTCACGAGCGCGCCGGCTCGCTTCCCCCGTCTGCGCGTCCTGAAGCGTCTGAACAGCGCCGCTGCTCCGCCAACTACAATGTTCAGCAAAAGATCTGAATAATTGAAAACTGGTAGGAGATTTTGTGGTGTGTTCTGCCAAATGTTCAGCAGTTCTTCTCCGGTAAAACTGATTCTGTTTGAGAAACAAAAAACAGGAAAAACTAACAAAAACACTAAAACAACTGGATAGCAAAGCACCATGGCTGCCATGTGCGGCGCCATCTTGTAATGTAAGGTTATGTGCGTGGTTGAGTCTTAACTGGCGCCCCCTTGTGTTTGTCCAGCGTATGAGCCTCTGGCCCCTCCTCTCCCGCCAGTTGCCACCGCAGTGCCTGTGTGGCAGGATCGCACCATCGCCTCCTCCAAACTGCGTCTTCTGGAGTACTGCGCCTTCATGGAGGTCCCACAGGACCAGGACTCTGTGAGTAGACAGGAGCGCTCCACAAATTTGACCCTGGACTACAAAACCAGTCATAAGGGTCAAATTCTTGAAATGGAGCTTTATACAACATCTGAAAGCTGAATAAATAGGCTTTCCATTGATGCATGGTTTGTTAGGATAGGACAATATTTGGCCGAGATACAGTTATTTGAAAATCTGGAATCTGAGAGTGCACAGAAATAAAAATATTGAGAAAATCACCTTTAAATTTGTCCAAAGTAAGTTCTTAGCAATGCAGATTACGAATCAAAAAGTATGTTTTGATATATTTACTGTAGGAAATTTACAAAATATCTTCATGGAACATGATCTTTACTTAATATCCTAATGATTTTTGGCATAAAAGAAAAATGGATAACTTTGACCCATACAATGTATTTTTGGCTATTGCTACAAATATACCTGTGCTACTTATGACTGGTTTTGTGGTCCAGGTTCACAAATATGCTTGTCTAGAGAGTTGAGGGAAGAGCGATATGGATTAGAGTGGTTAGCAAAAGGCTGTTATTTAATTAAATAAATATGCTGCATGTTTCAGAGTAAAATGCAGCACTGTGTACTTTTACGCACGAGCAGCTCATGATCTGACGTTTGCAGCGTCTTAGAGCAGCTTGGTTCACAGTAAATGCTGCTTCACACGACATCCATCTCCACTTTAACATTAATTTGGGAATTCCTCATGCGCCAACTAGCCTCAACTTCCAACCAAAATGAAATCTGGATGGTTTAATGTTTGAAAATGCTGAGATTAAGACACAAATATTAAATATAAATATTAGTATTGTAATTGTACAGTTGAATTGTAAAATAAAATATATTTTTAAATTATAATAATTTAACAATTTTCTCAATTTTTTTTTTGTAAAAACTACATTTTTTTTCTTATTTTCTTATTACTTATTTTCATCTTTTTTCTTATTTTCTTATTGATTAATAATAATAATCAATAAAATAACGTCAATAATAATTAAATTATTATTATTATTATTATTATTATTATAGTCATATTAATATATAAATACAAAATTTCTGGTCAAATTTGCAGCCCTACAAATAAGCACAGCAAGCCTGGAGCATTTAAACAAATAATAATAAAAATCTATTAATAATGTATTTAAAACATTTTTAAATTAATAAATAAAAAAATGAATACTAGTAAATCTCATTTTAAATATCAAAAATATCAGAAAATCTGACATAACTATTCAAAATGTTTTCATTCTGTTAGTTAAAAAAACTTTTGATTCCAATATATAAATCATGACCATTTCTATAGTGAATATACATTTTTCTAGCTATCCTCTGCTACACATTATTAATTAAATTAATAATCATTTAGATATTGCTCTTGTCTAGATAGCTACTGTATATAATGTATCTATTGACAGTATAAGGTTGTGCTGCTGAGGCGAGGTTTACGCAGACTCTCCAGGAGAAATCAAAATGCGCAAGAAACTCTCTTACTGAGGTAAAAATTCAAAATGGAAAGTGTTTTATATTTAAAATACAGTTAGTTAGGCAACATTACTCAACGTTTTCACCATTATGACTGTTTAATAGTTCTATAAACAGTTCAATGAGCAAATACAATAATATTAGGTCACTTACATTTTAGGCGGAACCACAGCGCATCTCACAGCAACCAGTCGATTCATTGCTGAATGATTCAGTGTTTTGAACAAATCGGTTGAGTCAAAGTTTCATTAGCCCATGCGTAAACATCTGATGAATCTGCCTTTTGAACAAATCGTTTGAATGAACGACTCAATGACTCACTCATTAAACGCTCACTACTGGCACCTATTGGAGTTTTAATTTCATTTAAAAGTATCATTTCCACCATCATTTCTTGTTTGTATATTCAATTTTTTTTTTTAAAAGAATCTCATAATTTAATGTAGTTGTATTATTCAGTGTAAATGATTTAATTTGATAACGTATAGATAATAACAATCACATTATTATAATTGAATTTATAGATCTAATGTTAGAATTTGAAATGAAAGTTAATGAGATTAATACCCTTGGATAAAATATAAAAAACATGCAGATTTATAGCCTATGTCACAACTGATAGAAAACCGATGAGAATATTGCATTAGAATAAATCATATTTGAAAAATACAAAACAAAAAAAAAACACATAATACATATTTCCATTGTCCATATTTGTAAGTCGCTTTGGATAAAAGTGTCTGCTAAATTACTAAATGTAAATGTAAATTTATATAATATAGCTGCAAGCAGCGATGGCGGGCCCAAGCCGTCAGTGCAAACGCCACCCCGGTGGCATCAGGAAAATGGTGCACAGCGAGCACATGCATTACAGTAACCCTCTGGCAGTTTGGATTTGAGGGGTACAGCAATGAAAGGGTTAATCCAAACCATCAAGACTGGGAAACCTACACACACACAATAATACATAAAACTTCAGTAACACTTTCAATAAGGTTTGAGTTACTAACATTAACTATATTAATTAACATGAACAATACTTATATAGCGTTTATTAATTTTAGTTAATATTCAAAACTTATAAACATTATTAAAATGTAAAGTTTTATGTTATCATTAGTTAATGAACATTTTGATTAACTAACATGGTAACGCTTTATATTAACTGCACACTATGAATCATTATTTAAGCATTAGTAAATAGGCAATCCGTCCTTTATAAAGCATTGTTCCAGCATTAATAGGCATTAGTAAGCATTTTAAAAATACAGCTATAAAATCTTTTGTCCTTGAGCATGTGTGTGTGTGTGTGTATATATATATATATATATATATATATATATATATATATATATATATATATATATATATATAAAATGTTTAATAGTTGTATTTTCATACTTTATTAATGATCAAGTTAACATTTCTAAATCATTACGTTATTTACAAACCAGTTATTTAGGAGTTGTCAGTGGTTCATAAGATCATTTAGAAAATGTAAGTAAATGATTAATAAACTATTTAAATGTAAATGTATAAATCTTATTATTTAGACACATCATAATAATTGCTCGTGTTAATAAATGCTAATTTTATTTTGTATCCCTCTGTTGCGTTTGTTTTTTGTTTTTTTTCTGTTAGGAAGATAACTGAGACTTTAAATCTCCTTTGTAATAGATATGCCTTATAAATAAAGAACAAGGCATTTATAGCTGTATTTATAAACTGCTTACTAATGACTATTAATGTTGAAACAATGCTTTATAAAGGATGAACTAACTATTTACTAATGCTTACTTAATTATTCATATCGTGCAGTTATTATGAAGTGTTACCCTCTCTCTCTCTCTTTCTCTCTGTCTCTCACCAACCCCCTCACTCACCCTCACACTCAACACCCCCACACCCCACACACTCATAGAGGTAGAGTCTGATCAGATATCTGATAGTTTTTTAATTTTCTTTTATCCATAGTGTTTTGTAAAGTCATGAAACTAACCATATTTCCTCAGAATGACTTTTTCTATGTATGTAAAAAGTTTTGAAGTGTTTGGAAGCTGCACTTTAAAGATATAAAAAAAAATACTGCTATCTTTTTTACTGTTACTTTAATAAGTTGCCATGACAACACCGTTCAAAATATCCAAAATCCGTTCGCAATTTAGCATCTTCAGTATCTTGGCATCATGTTGACATAGTTTGGTGTGAACTACTTGTTTCTGCTTGGAGGAATATGAATTTATTTACAGCTTGATTTCTCCAAAAACCCACATTAAAATAAAAATAGCTGACTTCCTGTTGGTCGTAGTTAATGACTGTAAATTAGAAAGTTGTCCGGCTTGATGAGAACAATATATGTACCGAGTTTGGTGTATGTAGCTAAAACTAACACCCTCACTTTTGACAAAAGGTGGCGCTATAGAGTGCCTCCTCCATGCCCATTTATGAGCTTTTGCCAGTGTCTATCTATCATTAATACTGATGTGTGTGTTGAGTTTCATGTCATTCTAAACGTTATCTGCCTCAAAATCACCAGAAAAGAATTTTCAAGTTTGACATGTTGCCATGGCAACAGTATTGTAGATATCAGTATTCCCTTCACAGATTTACATCGGCCATGTTTTGACATTATTCTGATGAAGTTTGAAGCAAATCAAGTAAAAATAAGATGCTGAATTCAAAGCATTTTGAAAATGATACAATTCCTGCTGCCAGTTGGTGGCGCTATAACTTTGACTCCTAATAGTCACATCTATGAGATCGGCATCATACAACGAACACATCCCTGAAGTTTGATCAAAATCAGACCATGTATGTGGATGTTATTAGACACTTCCTGTGTCTCATTTTTCGCCATAACTTCATCGCCTCGCCACGGGCAAACCGTTCGAGATATCAAAAATCTCTTCGCAATTTAGCATCCCCAATGTCTTGATCATGTTCACCGAGTTTGGTGGCAATCGGTTGGAAGTCCTCAGAGGAGTATATCAAATTCCAGAGCATGCGCTTTTGAAACAGCCCTGAATAGCCGACTTCCTGTTGTGCGGAGCCTATGATATGCAGCGTTAAAGTTGTTCGGCTCAATGAGCTCTATATGTGTTCCGAGTTTCATATGAATACGTACAAGTAAGTGTGTGAGATGCATCAAGATTTAACCCCTATATAGCATAGACTAACTTTATTAGTGAACCTTAAGTTGCATACAGAAACACCGATGGCTCACAATATATTTTACATTTCCTTTTACAGTACAGCAAACACCTGTTTGTGCACATTGGCCAGACCAACCCCTCCTACAGCGACCCTCTGTTGGAGACGGTGGACATCCGACAGATCTACGACAAGTTCCCTGAGAAAACGGGAGGACTCAAGGAGCTGTACGAGAAGGGCCCTCAAAATGCCTTCTTCCTTGTCAAATTTTGGGTGTGAATCTCATTTATGTAATGTAAACCTTCACTGAAAAGCACTTTGGTGGAATTTTGACACATACTGTACCTGCCTTGTTCCTGCTACAAACATGAATGATTCCTCAAATCATGCAGCTTAAATCTAGTTGCTTGTAACATCACTTTGCACCACAGTACTGAGTTTGTTTTTCTCTCAGGCGGATCTGAACAACAGCGGCGTTCAGGATGGACCGGGCTCCTTCTATGGAGTCAGCAGTCAGTATAGCAGCTCGGAGAACATGACCATCACCGTCTCAACCAAAGTCTGCTCTTTTGGGAAGCAAGTGGTGGAAAAAGTGGAGGTGAGTGAGATCAGCATTTAATTGACTGAAAAGCTCTAGTATTTCTCATATCTGACCCTGTTTTATTGAATTTACAGACAGAGTACGCTCGTGTCGAGGGAGGGAAGTGCTTGTATCGGATCCATCGTTCTCCCATGTGCGAATATATGATCAACTTCATCCACAAGCTCAAGCACCTGCCTGAGAAATACATGATGAACAGCGTATTAGAAAACTTCACCATCTTACAGGTAAAACAAGATTATTTAATAGTGACACAAAGACTTTTAACATCCTCTTTAGCTCTCTTTAGGTATGTTTATCGTTTGCTGTTCTGTTTGACCTGCTACAGGTGGTGACCAACAGGGAAACCCAGGAGACTCTAATGTGTATAGCGTTTGTATTTGAAGTGTCGACGAGTGAACACGGGGCACAATACCACGTCTATAGGCTCACTAAAGACTAACGCCGCCGCCAGCTGTTCTGACAACAGACTTCTGTTGCTTTGCACAGTCCATCCGTCACACGTATGGAGGAATATGCCAAATTGTCCAAACAACGGAGGAATACGCCAAAATGTTACAAAAAACCAAATGTTTTGCTTTTGTTCTAAACCTGGAGCTGAATTTGAGTATTTGAGGACTTAAAAAATATAGTATTACTCTGTTTAAAAAAACCAAAAAAAACCAAAAAAAAAAACAACCTTTTTTGTATTTGTTTTTAAATGCCTTAAATACAAAATGGGTCACGTTGGTTTTGTTGCATATACAGATCATTGATGTCTTTTAAGCTTTGTTGTGTCTCCACAGAGGGAATGTGAATGTGTTTTGATGGGAAAGAATGTCATGAAAGACAAATGTGTGCCATTCATAAGCGGCACATGCAGCATTTTACAGTGATTATAAGGGTGATTCTCACAAAGTAATGCCTCATTTTACCCTAAAATCAGAAGGAAAAATGTATTATCAAATACATATTTTGGATAAGGAAAATGAAGGCTATTTTTAGGACCAATTTTGCATGTTATTATCATGAACCACACTTTTTCTCCCTAAATTCTTATTATAATGGAACAGAAAATATTATTCTCATTAATCTTAAAACTGTAGTTTTTTTTTTTTAATGAAAATTAGTGTAAAGGCAGTGCTAGTATTATTATTTTTTTTTTTTTTGCATTTTCCATGTCATTAATTTTCTTTAATATATGTCATAATGCAAAAAAAGTCCTAAAAATAAGTTTTTCTTTATGCATTTTAAAAAAAAAAAAAAAAATTATTATATTTTTCTTTTTTATTTTAGGGTGTAATATGACCTGGACATGTTCTTGCCAGGTTTTGTGAGATTTACCTGATTTGTAAATGAGGACCAGGTCGGAGGGTTTATGTTCAACTTTATAAAGGACAGACGTACTGCAAACACACTGCAGTTAAAATTCAGGAAAACAATGCCTGGACTTTATTTAAGCAAATAACTGCAGATGTTACTTAAGTTTCATCGGCTGTCCTTTAAACAAGAAAAGGTGTCAGAAACCGTTTTCTAGGTACTAAAGGATTTTGAGTAGTTGACCCAAATGTGAGTGCCTTTCTTCAAACACAAACTGATTGATACTCTGAAGTGCCTTTTGACTACCTCTTGACATAAAATAGTAGGAATAGATAAAGCGATCAATTTTTTTATGCTACAACATGACAAAGTATTTAACTCTGCTGTTCATCGAAGCTTTCGCGAGATGCGTGAACTGAGGAAAGGCCGGATTGTTTAAAAGTCAAGCCTGAATGTCACTCTGGTACAAACAAAGTGCTGCCCATCAAGATTTTAACCATTTAATCCTGGAACAATACCTCTATAGAGTTTGTTTTATGTCTTTTTGAATCGGAGGACGTTGCATTGCTGTCGTATCTGGTGCTTTTTAAACCCTTGAAGAGAATGTTTGCATTTCCAAGCTGTTTCTTACTCATTTTTTTATATTCACCCTTCACAATATACCTGCACTGTGTACCTTTTTGCATCAAATACGTGGAATTACATGTCAG